>VZRW01009005.1:1199713-1286339 GCA_013398125.1 Aegotheles bennettii
GGGTTTGGTGCTGCGGGGACCCGGGTGCCGCTGTCGGTGCGGGGTTGGGGCTGGGCAGGGCGGGGGTCGCGGTGCTGCACCCCCGAGCCGCGCATGGGGCGGAGCGAGCCGGGCTCTGCCCTTCCCACCCCCGGTACGGACCGGGCTGTGCCGGGGGGAGCGCCCGGTGCCATCGCCGGGCTGCGGCGGCGTTCGGGAGCTGCGGGAGACAAAGCGCTGCCAGCTCCTCGGCTGGTGTCAGTCGGGCAGGCTGCAGAGCTCGGCTCGGGAACCCATCCCGCTGGCGGGGATGTCGGGCTTCACCAGCCCAGCCCTTACTGCTGGCCAGGAGCATCTCCTTAGGGTGACTTGCAGGGTGGGCAGAATCGGTCCGTGTGTCTCTGGGGCTTGCTGGCCTCAGCCCTGCTGCCAGAGAGCCCCTGCAGTCAGCACAGCTCAGCCCTGCCCGGCACTGCTGGGAGGTGATGCTGGAACACGGTGCTGCTGCTGCTGCCCCTTCTCGAGCTTGGGTCTGAGATCTGGTGATTGTTACAGCCTGCCAGGGCTGGGGAGGAGAGAGCCTGCACCACACAGCTGTGTTCTCACGAGAAGGTGTCACTGTGCCTGCCAGGAATCACTGGGAACGCAGGACTTCAAAGGCTCAGCTCTGAGACAAGCCACAACTCAGCTCTAAGACAAGGCTTAGCACCAGCCATTACAGGCACATCGGAGAGGAGCTGTGCTGGAACCAGGCTGTCATCTCAGGAGCACTCGTGTGAGGCCTGCCTTCAATTAAGGGAAAACCTGTGTCTTCCAGGAGATGCTCTCAGGATAAGTATGGAGTGGATTATCTACCAGGGCCAAGGGTTGGTACGTGCTTCTCTTCTGCTTGGCTCCCTGTAGGCTGCCATAATTCACTCCAGCAAGCAGCAGTTCCTGGTGTGTTTCCTCTTTCTCTCCACTTATGCTTTTGCTCTGGCAGAAGTGAAGAAGAACCCAAAGGGGGGTTTTCCAGTGTCAGAGGATGTGGCTGTGTAAGGGTACACATGCCAGTTCTTCTTCCGTTGTGTTACTGGGTGGTTAAAATGGGTAAGGGCATGGATTCCACCTCCTGGTTAAAGTTGCTGGTTTTATTTATCAAAATGCCTCTTCTATCTGTGAAACTCAGGGAAATGAATAATTTTTTGGGGAGAGGTGGGATTCATGATTCTGGCGAGGACGAGAGAGTATATAAAGGGAGTTCCATCCCCCAGACAGGTGGTGTGGGTACCACTTTGCAGTGTGTACGGCGCATGGCAAGGTTCAGATACTTCTAAAGCTGTGGGAGAGCCCAGGTACAGGTATCTAGACCTGAACGTGACTTGTTGCTAACCCACGATAGACACTGGTATGCACTTATTTATAGAGATACCTGTATGTATTTATAGAGAGCTCGATTTTTTCATAAATCTCTTATTTATAAATACCTTGTGACCATCTCCCCCTTCCATCTCCCAAGGGGTCTGAGCACAAGAATGACCAAGGAAGTTGCTGATGTGGCGTGAGAAAGTGTGTTCTCTGTTGCTGAGTTAACGACAAGCTACAATCTCTGGCTGCCTTTTGTTGCTGTTCTTGTGATATTTACAGTAGAATTTCAGGTCTTGTTTGTCTCGGGGAGCAGCTTGGCTGATAGTACTGGTGATGCTGGACCCCAGCAAGCTTGGGGCTTTGTTTTACTGGTCAGTGTTCTCAAACAACCAAATGAGGTAAGCTGCTGAATAAAGACCATAAATTGTCCCAGAAGCCCAGATTGGAGAAAGGATTTGGGCTTGGCCTTCTTGAGTCCTGCTCTAATCCTCCCTTCTCCATGCAGCCATCCTTCCCATCCCGTGTGAAAGCCTTCATCTCTGTGTCTGATACTGACAGAAACACAGAGGTCTGTCAGCACATCAGGGTACAAAGTCTCTTTCTGCAGTGCCACCCTGCTCTCAGAGCATTTCCCCCTGCTCTGCTGAGAGGACCCTGTGTGCTGTTTGTCTTTTGTACTTTGTTGAGCTGCGATACCAAACAGGACAAAGCAAATTCATTTTCCTCATAGTTGGATTTAATTTCTTGCTCTTTTGTTGTTGTGCAGGAGCTCGTGCTGTAGCTACCAGTGGAAAAATGACTTCATTGCATGTGACTCCAAGTCTGGCACCTTAAACCGATACTTACTGCTATTCCTGAAAAAAATCCCCCAAAAAATCCATTAAATAAAACCCCAAACCCACAATGTTTCTGCATCAGACTTTTTGGAAATCGTTCCCATGCGATGGCACAGTTTCTGTTACCTGCTTCTAAATGAGTGACACTGTGTCTGTAAAACAGCCGTGGTTGTTTCAGGTGCAGCACGAGCAAGGAAAGGTATATATAATAAAGCAGTATATAATAATACATATATAATATATATAATGAAACCATTATTATATTTTGTTGTCACAGTTGGCTTTTATGTCAGTATGATGGAATAAAATATGATGCTGACTTGAATGGGCACTGGAATCAGGTGGTACTTCCCTTCCAGTGGTTTTATGCCAGTGTTGACCCACGTGGATAGCTGCAGAGAGCTGTGGCACAGGCTAGTGAAGTGCCCTGCTGTGAATTCTGAGCCAGCCATGACCTCCCCATCTTTCCATCCCCATCCGTGCTGAAGCACGAAGGGAATCTGATGTTTGTTTGGTTTATTTTGAGGGTTAATGTTCTGAACTCTGATGTTGACTCCCTTGATAACTCTGTCTATGCCTGGGAAAGCCAAATGAATATTTTTGAACAGTATACTCTGTGTCTATAAAGTAAACACTTCAGAAAGAGTTCCCAAATCCTTTGATGTGTTGGATATTCAGAGATAGTGATGTCTGGTAGGATTGGGCAACTGTTCATCTCTGCCACTGTTTTCTGAGTAATCTTGGGAAAAATCTTTTCCTTCTCTGCATCTGTTTCTCCCAGGTACAAAATGGGTGATGCAGCTCTGATCTTTTTTTGATGTCTGTGAATGAAATGCTCTGTAGATGTCGGATATTTGGATCTTGGAACTCTTTAGTCACTTTTTTTGGTGCTTTTAAACCCCTCTTCTGTGCTCCGTTTCCCGCAGTTCTTTTAAAAAGGTAATGCAAATAAAATTGTATTGCTTGTGCCAGAGCTCTTGGTCAAAATGAATCCAGTTTTATTTTGGTGAGTAACTTACGTAGTGTAGTAAAGGCTACGTGGATATTGGTTTCATTGAAAGGATGTCACAGAAATTTGGGATGCAGGAACTTCCAAGAGGTCATCTGATCCATCTGTCTCTCCTGTGTTAGGTCTCTCTTCATCTCTGCCATTTAAGGCAGGGGTTTGAAGAGTTAAATTTTCTTATATTTGAGAGAACAGTGTGGGCAATGAGGGAGTTTCTTCAGCCTCTCTGGACAGTCTGGCCTAGTTCAAACTAATGGTGTAGTTGGAACTGTGCAGTGTGTGTCTTCCCCTCTGGTTTGCTGGTTGTCATTGGCACTCTGTGGCTGCCTGTTACTGTGCAAAGATGTCTCACTGACAAAGCCTGTACAATTTCTTTTGCAGCACGAACTTCTTTTGCAGCACATCCTCTGGAGGAGCAGAAGAAGGCTTCAAAACCACGGCACCAATTCTGGCACAGTCATTAACAAAGCCTTTCTCTGGTTGTCTGTTCTTTTTCTTCCTTTGACGTTTTCCTCTCCTCTTTATCTGTTGCATCATGCTCTGAAAACTCCAGTGTCCGCCAATTAGTGCTGGAAACTCTTCAGTAATCCTGACAGGCACAAAAAGCAGCTGCCTGTTGAAACAAGCAGCACTTTCCCATCCCTTGCAGATACTCCCATTCGTGACCTGCGAGCCCATCCCCTGCGTGTCCTGGCTGGGGAACAAACCTCCCTAGAAAAAGAGGCCTCTCATGGAAGATAGGGAGAGGCACTTATGTCATGGGATGTATCTAATGGGCTTTTCAGCCTCGTATTTGGTTGTTATATATTGTGTGCTGTGTTACCTCAGGGGCTCTCCTCAGCCCTCCACATGAAGCCTATCCCAGCGATTAAAATCCACTCCTTGGCTATATTTAGCATATAGTTAGTTGTTTTATAACTGAGATCCTTACTGTGCAAACTGGAGTAGGTCAGTCTGCAACCTTGAATAAGTGCTTTTTTTTTTTTTCCCCTCTGGACTTCTGTTTCCCAGCTGGGAAGTTTGGGATGTTCTAGCTGATGACCAAGGCACCAGACATTCCTGACGGAGATTGAATGCTGGGCAACGTGGCACAATAAGGCAGGCTTGTGTGGAACATATTTTACCTTACTCAGTTCATATTTTACACATCCATTTGTGTAGGCTTTTACTGGGATCTATGAAGTAACTTTTTGAGCTTGCTAAGTCTCTTCTATAGGAAAAATTTAAGTTTATGTGTATTTTTATATGTATTTTTATATATATTTCTAGTAAGTAATACTTCCAATAAGCAATGCCTCCTGTGAGCTTAATCTTGATGTCTCCAAAGCATCTTCAAGCACTCTTTCCCTTTTTCTCTCTCAATCCCACCTCGAAGCACATTGGCTCAGTGTTAGGAAGGTGTGGGAGCACTTCAGCACACTGACATGGAGGTGTCAAAGTCAAATGGTGCTTTTGGGTGATTGTATGGTTTGGTTATGGAGTGCTATGATATACTCTAGGGTGCCAGAAATGTTGGTTACTGTTGTTAGAAGTGACAGTTTGGGTTTACTCTTCTTTTTGGTTGAAACTGGGCTGATCTGTGTTAGAGGCATCGTGCCAGTGCTCTGTACTGTGATGTACTCGGGCTGCTGCTTCTAACTTGCTTGGCTAGGTGAGATTGCATCCTGGTCTCTGTACAGAATCATGATTGCAGCCTTGCCTGCATTAGAGGAGGGATTAATGACACTTGTGGTGTAGAAACAACCCGTTTCTGTAAGAAGTGATGGAGCAGCCAGGGACACTTGGTGGCTCTGTAAAGCTCTGGCTGGAACATGCAGTGCTGAGGTGCTCCAGGAGTGTGGTGGGTGGATCCATCTGTCCTGCCTACCTGGGCTCACCCTGACAGATAGAAAACTGAAATCCCATTTTAGCAGTGATCCATCCAGCCAGAGCCGTTCCTTTTGGCTGCTGGCATCCACACATCAGGCACTGCTCTGTGTATGTTTCCTGATGGCATGGTAGCCTGTAGATGGAAATGCTGATTGAAGCCAGGCTGTGGACCAGTACTGCTCTTGCAGGATCCCTGTTGCTGCTGGAGGAGGAACTGACAGCCCTTCCCAGATGTGTGTGGCCTGTGTTGTGACAGCCTCGCTTGTCCTCACCAGCCCAACTGGTCCTGCTGGAGCATGGGCAGCACAGTGGCTGTGTTCAGTCTCTGCACCTGCTTTGCAGCCTGTGTAGGGTGGTGTTTTCTTTTTTCACCTGTAATCTCTAACCTCCTCTGGTATGAAATCCTAGGTAGCTGTCCCGTGGTGCTGCTGTGGCTCAGTGCTGAGAGGCTTTGAGCTGGAATCTGCTTCTCTACACGTGGTGCAATCCAAAGTAAATGATGGCCCTGCCAGGCAGGTGGTGAGGAGTGGGTGAAAGGAACTGCAGGGCAGGAGGGGATAATGTAACCATGGGGACAGGTAAGATCCAATTTGATCTTGATAACTTGCCAAAGTGATTATGGTTTTGGTCATTGATGGGAATGTGATTTGTGTAAGAGACGTGTTCCTTCTTGTACTGTAAGGTTTGTGAGCTATTTAAACTCCTGGCTTTTCTAAGCACCTTTGTACTGAGTTTGCAGATGGTAAAGTAGCAAACTCTATGACTAATGCATTGTGGCCAAAAGCAAACTTTCCAGATGACTGGGCTCCCTGTCTCCACCACTGGGTAAGGTGGGAGCTGTGTAGATATGTTGATGTCAGCTGAGGTCTGGGGAAATCCTGGTGTTTGTAGAGAGGCTCCAGAGAAAGTAGCAATGAGCACAGGTAGCCTGGGGTCAGCTGCTTAAGTGGGGGCTGAGTGCAGGCTGGTGAACCAGCAGGGAGCAGGGTGCTTCAGGGAACAACCACTCTGCAGCCACCAGCACAGTGATGGGGAGCAGGACCCAAGGGTGGGTAGAGGGGATGGGGCTCACACAGTGCCTTGGTGCTCTGGAGAGCGTGTTTGCTTCTCCCTGGCATCTTTGGTTTGGTGATCTCAGATCTTTCAGTAGGTCCCAGTGGTGTAACCCTCCTGGTTACCACCCTTCTATTCACAAGCCTGGTACCATTCTCATCCCTCTCTGTGTGGTGAGGAGATTACTGTCCAGTGTGGAGGAAGAAAGGTGTCCTGGCTGCCAGTGCTGCATTTCAGCTGGGAGATGATGGTCTGTATTTCCTTTTCAGCTTACCTCCCGTTGTATCTTGGCTTATTCTTAACAGTTGGAGCATGAAGGTGGGTTAGTCTTTCAATTTTGGGGAACAGTTGCTTTGTTTGAAGGAATAGCATGATGTTAGCCTATAGTATTTGGCATAGTTTGTGCAGGTTCTGGGGAGATATTGCTTGGGATGCAGCATGCCTTTTGGGTTGCCCATTTCTGAAACAGACTGAATTCAAGAGATGGAGGTTTAGAGGAGGTCTCCTAAGATGAACTGGGAAATGGTGAGTCTCGTATCTCAGGACCTCTCAAAGGAGAGCATTGCTTGTTCAAAATTACACAGTGAAGGTGGAAAAGGGCAAAGCTGTCACGTGGGGGTTGAACACAATGGGAGTGTTGGAGTTGTGCAAAGGGCAGAGTAGGTACGTGGGCAGAAGGTCGGCTTGAATAAATCTGGACTGGCAACTGGTGGGGGGGGTTCCAGCAAGCAGAGGCTGGAACTAACACTGCAGAACTGCAGGGATGACAAACCTTGTAATGAACAAAAGGGGTTGCATAAGGTACCAGGTAGGTCCCTCCTATCCTGCATCCCTGCCTGCAGCTTCAGCAGCTGGTGCAGAGGCAGAGTCAACTTCCCCTTCATGTGCCATTGTTTGCACTGGGGCTTTTCTGCAGGAGATTCTGTACCAGACATTACACCTGCAATAGCAATGGCCCGGGGCAGGGCTCTGCTCTTGTTCTTGCTATAATGGCCAGGTCTCCACTGCACACCAAATTACCTTAAATGTGTGATTGTGTTAACATGATGTCTCTTCCTAGTGCACTTAGGGGTGTGTGTAGAGATGGGGCAGCATTAGTGGAGCACAAAGGAGACTTCAGTGGCAAGCCCTGTGTGTCCCAAGGTGTTTCCTGTTACACCAGAAACATGTTGCATTCCACTCCTATTTTCTTTGCTTTTGACTAAATCATCTGCAAGTTTAAACCAGCACAACTCTTGGACACGCTGCACCGAAAAGGAAAATTCCTAGTTTCAAAAAAATTAAATGTGCAAAGAGAGAGAGAATAAACTTGCAAGACAAGTTGTTTCCTATTTTCAGCTCTTTGTTCCTCCAGCCTTTCAGTTATAGTCCACAAACCAAGGCTGGCCTGCAAAGAAGTCTTTATTGCAGGTGCAGGTTGTAAAAAGGGGGAAAAAATCAGGGTGAGAGGGACCTGGGTCCTGTTTTTTTTTCATAATCAAAGTCCAGGACAGAGGTGAGGTTACAGAAGTGCACAAATCAAAATCTATACATTAACCCGAGCTCCAGTGAATAACAGATTAAGTTCCAGGGTGAACTTTAATGCTACACTAAATCAGGCAGTCAAAAGCCAGGAAATTCCCAAAGTTCAGATCCTTCTGCAGCTCCGCTCAGAGTCCTTAGCATGGCTGAGTTATTGGTTAGCTCATATTTAATTAAAAAATAAATGTTTCTCCAGTAGTAAAATGCCAAGCCATTGTAATGGGGTATGTTTATCATGTGTCCCTGTCTTCCCTGCACTCTGCCTGCTCTCCTCATGTTTCTTTTCCAGATACTGCTTACGACAAGTAATGGGAATAGGAAACCTGGATTTTGTCAGAGAATTGCAGTGAAATTTCATGCAGTTATGTAGCCATTGGATCCAGTCTGAATTGACCTGGAGAGCAGCAGTTCTGGAATTGCTGTATATATTCTGTTCTCTTCCCACGTTGAGCCATGCAGGTTTGGTGTCATGGCCCTATATATTTCTGTAGAGACACTGTCCCCTGCCCCCAGGGCTCAACTCCAGGGAGGAGGAACTCTTGTAGATCCAAGACTATCACCAGGATTTTTCCAATAAATTGGAGATAGTTTTGCTCTGCAATTAGTACAGAATTGTTGCTGTTTACTGTGTCAGTCTGCAGTCGGCTTTTTGCCAGCGTAGGGAGTGTAAGCTCGTCAGCAAGCCTGTAATTACTCCCTGTTCATATATGATGACTTCCTTGAATGTCCTTTGTGGCTTTTTTCCTCTGCTTTGCCTCGGGTTTTGCATTGTGGTTTTTAGCTAGAGCGCAATGGGATGTTTCTGCACATTCTTCCTTTAATAACCATTGTTTTATAACCAAATCACGGGGTGATTGCTCTGCCATAGTGGTTAGAACTAGCTTTAAAAGTATCTAAGTTTTTAAATAAAAGGCCTCCAGGCTTTGCATTCTGTGCTAATTATTCTAAAACTTGAGTCAGAAAGAAAGCAGGCTTTTTTTTCAGAGGTTAACAACCTTTCAGATACGAAGGGGAAATGATGTAATAACAACAGAGCTTTATGGCTGCAGGACCTGTGTGAATTCTTCAACTGCAAGGGAGAAAAAACCTGATGGCTGACAGAGAATCCCAGGATCCCCTGGTTTTCCCTGTGTGTAATCGAGGGCAATGCACTCCTTTCTTTGATTCCTGAAGTGCTTTACCTCCATTCCCTCACTGGGAGAAGGGAAGGCTTTCTTGGGAGAGGAGTCTGACCTTAATTAAGAAGGAGTGTCTTTTTTTTCCCCTCCACGCTTCAATTAAGTGAAAGGATTTAATCCTGCTCTGCCACGTGCTTCAGGAATGGCTTTGTGATTGCTTGTCGGAAGGAGTAAGCGGGGAAGTGAGAAGGCAATGGTATGATTACCTCGGATCGGATGGAACATCTTAAGGAATTAAAAGATAAAATTGCCCTTTCTTCTCGGCATAATCTGTTTCTGCTGGCAAAGCTGCAGTTTGGCATTATCAGATCCTGTCTCTCTGCTGATTGGATTCATTTCCCGTCCCTTTTGCAGAAAACTCTGCGGTTTCAGGCTGGCCTGAGGATTTGGAGTTCAAGGCAAGATTCTGTTCTCGAGATCCCTGGCCCATCTTTGCAGCCTGGCCCATGCTACGGGGTCGTGAGCCTGGGGCACCAAACCTTTGCCTGTCCTTGCCTCTGGCATGTGGTCAGCTGGGCAGTGTACTGGAGCAACAACTCCATAGACAGAGCTTGGTTGCTTGAAAATTTTATTTTCCTGGGGGTGGGGAAGGCATGGAAAAACTTGGGAATACATAGTGGATGCAAGCAAATGCTCAGAAACAAGAAATAAAATAACTTTACATAACTTATGTATATAAAAAAAAAAATAATCACGATCTTTAGGCCAGTAGGGGTTTTATATAAGGCCTGATACATGAGGACCAGAGGTGGTTCTGAAAGCTTTTTGCCTTTATTCTATATGCTTATTGTTGAAGGGAGTGAAGAGCTCCTCCAGCAATCGGTGGACCAAATTATTCTCTAGCAGTTTGTTTTCAGGGAGATGTTTGGCTTCAGGTATCGTTCTCAACATTTACAGTGCCTGATGCTGAAGGTTTCTGCAAGCAGAGATGCTGTTCTCATTGGGAGATTCTGCATGGCAGCGTGACGTATGAGACAAGGAATTGCTGGAACAGGCAGTTTTGGGTCTTGCAGAGAGCAGGGGTTGTTCTCGGGCTGTGCTAAGGTAGGTTCACTCTTGTCTGGAGTCCCAGAGGTTTTTGAATGACAGAGGCTGGGGGACCAAACCCAGAAACCTCTTCAAGGCTCTGTTTTTTCTGAAATACAAAGCCAGAACATGGGTAGAAAATTAAGGTCCTGCATTTAGGTTTAACTCTCCTGGACGTGCATGCAAAGGGTGTGTTGAAACCAAAGTGCTGTTGGACCTTTCCCAGCTACACATTGTGTAGCAGCACATGGGGTTGTTTCTCTTTCCTGTAGAGGATGAGGATTTACCTTGCAAGCGTAAAATGCACTTTCCACTGCTCCATATGGAGTCGCTGTTATTACATTGTCAGAGCAGCTGCAGACAGAATTCCTGGTCTTTCCAAGCTGTGTCTTTATTACTAATGCAGGAGTCTTTGTGGAGATTCAGCCACACCACCACATCTTATGATAGCCCTGTAAATGGCTGGAGCTCTCCTTGCAGACGTGCTGCTGTGGGGCTGCATCCCAAGCCCTGCTGTTCCTCATCCTGAGTATGAACATGAGGAAAGCTGTTTTGAACAGCAGCACAAACAATTGCTTCTCAAAAGATTATCTTAGTGGGATTAGGTAAAAACAGAGAGACTGTATTGTGCAAACCTTTCCCTATCCAAGTAGTTCTTTGAAGTCACTAATGATTGCATGAGTCAAGATTGTTTTTAAAAAAAAAGTGTTTTACTGCTTCTCTGCATTGTCTTTGTTTATCATTAACCTTCCATGCAACACAATAACCTTGATTTCCTTCAGTCTGACAACCAGATACTGGTCTTTCTGTTTTTATGGTGCCTTGTCCTGAAAAGACATGTACATGACTGACTGAAAACTTCACATTCAGTTTTTTATATGTGGATTTCCAAATTCAGAAAATCAGAAACCTAAATTTTAGTACTCGCTTTTTTGGCTATATATTTAATTTTAAGAAGTAAGGAGTTGCTTCCCCACAAAATATTGTACATACCCAACTGTTACAGCAGTGTTCAGGTATAGCTGGTCTACATTCCCTTGGGGTCTGCACTCACAACGAAGTCCTTGTGCCTTGCCTGGGGTTTCGTGTTGGGTAAACACTTCTTGCATCTAGATCCATCCAGAAAGAAGCACCAGGCACAGGGTGGGATTCAGGCCAACTCAGTCTGCTGTGTGGAAACCTCTTCTGGTGTCTGGAAACCTGTTCCTGTGTCTTGCAGTTGTTTCACTCGATATGTCGAGGTGAACAGATCCTGAGATTGCATAAAGCCACGAGGGCTTTCCTGTGGGGAGCGTGCTGAGTCTGGGACTCTGCTTTGTTGCTTCCATCCATCTTGAATGGAAGGGGTTTGGACTGGGCAAGCAAGTACTGGTGTGCCTTGTTGAGGGTAGGAGGGATGGATGAAGCAGAGTAACCTGTGGATAAGTTGTGTTGCCAAGACTGACAAAGGCTTTTGCTTCCAGCTCTTGTTTTCTGTTACTCCCCTACCACGTCTGCGAAATAACTGAAATCTTAAGCACCTCCAGTTGCTTTTCTGTTCTTAATGTGTGTGGTTCTGATGCCTGTGTTGTGAATACTCGTGTATCTAGAGATATTGCTTCTGTGTAAGGAATTTTTTGGATGTGCATCTGTACTTAGTTGAGAACTGTTCCCCTCTTTGAATCTGAGCCTAGGTGACTCAGATCCAGCTGTCCTCTTTTCTGATGGAAACATGGAGAACAGAATGTTTTGTTCATTTGAAGCTGGCTTTCATATTATGCATTCCTGGGATGCTTTTCTTGATTGTGGGAACAGACAGAACCATTCATCCCAGTATGGAAAGATTGCAGGAAGAATCTAGCGAAGATCTAGAAAATCCTTGTAATCTGTTTCATCTCAGAAAAGGAAGAAAAACTGGAGAAAGTTGCATTTCCATGAAGTTATACAGGGAGGTGAAGCTTACAGCTTGTGCAGGTAATACAGGGAGTAGGAAAGAGAAAATGGGTCGTGTGTTTCTTAAGCCACTTGAGGCATCATGTTTGCCTGTGTTCAGCATCTGCTGCTGGAAAGAGATTTTTCAGGAGAGCTCTGCTAATGGAGCCTGTTGGGATGCTGAGGGTGCAATGCAGGAGCTCAGGGCAAGTTGTTATCGCTAATGGAGCTGGGCAGTGCCCTGTGGAGATACTGGCCTGTGTCCCAGGCTGAGGATATTTCTGCAGCACAAAAGCTGCATCACTCAGTTGGACGATAACCTGGGACTTGGATGGCTTGGGACAGCCAGTGGTGGAGATAACCTGATGGTGCAGTTCGAAAGAGATCTGTACTCAGTGTTCAGAGCTTCCTGAAAATCTGCTCATGTATTTTTATGTTGAAGTGGGGGGTAAACTAGTGACAGAGAAGGAGTATCTGTCCCTGGCAGCGGGAGTAGACTTCTTTAAAAACATCCAAGACATTTATTTTTATCTATATATTTCTAACAAACTGTATTTATAGAAAAATTCTCACAAGTTCATCCTCATCTCCCTGTGTGATAGTGAGTGTGCAGGTATACACTAAGGCAGTCATCCCTGTTTCCTGGCTTTGGTTGTTCTGCAGCTCTTGGAGATGAGAATGAACTTCAGATGTGTGAGTGGACCCCGTCAGACTTCCCACTGAGCATGGCTGGGTGTGTGGGGGGTATCTGGGTGTGATGCAGGGTGGCACTTCAGGAGTGTTTGAATCTGGTGTGTGGCATGGAGCCCCCAGGGAGAGTGGCCGTGAACTAATGGTGGTGATTTTATTTCTAGATAAAAGAAGCTATCTGTTCTGAGGGCAGCTTAATGAGCAGCCCGTGGAGTTCATTTGTTTTTCAGTGTTAGTATGTTGAAAGCAAATGTGTTTGCATAAAGGATTCTGGCAGAAATCTTTAGCAGTGGGAATGCACTTCCTCTTATTTCTCTCCCTCTGCATAAAGATAAAATCCAGTCATCCTGGGAAGGAGCAGGAGATCACAATATCCTGTGATTTGTGTGGCCAGCTGATCTTTAGGAATAATGAGTGGTGGAAGGAGAATGAGTTGAAGTTCCCTGTCTCTTTGTGGATGAGCAGCAAAACAGAGTCACAGACTAAATTTATTGTCTCCCTAAATTTTATGGTTCTGACTGCAAAGACCCAGAGACTCCCTGTAACAGAGGCCTGAAAAACTGTAAAATATTTTTATTCTTCTGGCACCCTTTCCTGCTTAAATTCTTCTCTACTGCTGTTTTATCCTTCCCCTGTCTCCTTTATCCTTCCCCCATCCACATTCCTGGTTGTGGATTCAACCAGCCGTCATGTTCTATCAAGCATCCCCAGCTTGCTTAATCACAAGTAAAAGCACCAAACCTTGTAACCAAGAGGTAGGTCTGGGAGATGAGATCTGGGAGTAATTGTGGATTGTGAAGAGAGCAAACCTTCAGGTTGAAGGTGGTGAAGATGGGGCAAGAGCTCTTGTAGAGCACATCGCCTGTCAGCAGAAGTGTTAGAAACCAAGTTGCTCTGTAAAATCAAAGCTGGCCCTGGGCAAAATGTGTCACAGGAGATGGAGTGGGTGGGAGGGAGGTGTCTGATGGCTTGACAGATAGGAGGAACCAGGCTGATCAGTGTTTCTCACCTCCAGATTCTGTTACTCATCTCCCTGTTTTAAGCTAAATGGAGGTGGAAGCTTCAGCCTCCTGTGTGCTCTGACAGCACCTGCTCCTGCCTGGCCCTGTCGCAGGAAGGCTGTTTTCCTTAATGAGAGCTGCTTGCTCCTGTCCATTGTTCCTGCTGCTGGTGATGTGATCTGAGCATCCTGCTCCTCATAAACAGCCCTGACTTCTGTGTAAGCTAAATACTCCCTCCTTGGCACTGTCTGCAGGTGCCTGAAGCCACTCTAGGTCTTGAACATCCTTTGGGGGGGATCGTGGGGAAGAGATGGGGCTTGATCCTCTGGGTTTTCACTCAGGCTCTCTCCCCAGGCTGCCTCTCCTCATTCCTCCTTTCTTTGTCTCTGCAAGCCAGTGTGGGATGACTGACTCTCATTATTGAAACACTCTTTGGTGTCTTGGATATCTGTGAGCCCTCAGGAATACAGTTTTGGAATTCTCCTTGTGGTTTTTCCTCCTCTGTGTCTGCTTGCAGCATTCCCTGAAGCACTGCCAGCCCTCCCCTTGCTCTGACCCGGCCTGTGTTGAAAGCCTTACTCATGCCTTACTCACTTCCCGTCCTTGCCATTGCAATCCCCCCCCTTGCAGCATCTGTAAATCTTTGCTATGTTAATCCTCTGGAGTGCTGCCTCCTTCCTTGGCCCATGGATCAGGCCTGGGTGTCCCCTGGCTTCTGCCTGGGCCTTGGTTTGTTCTCCTTGCAGTTCCCTTTGCCTTTGTGTCATTGTTGTCCCTGGCTCACTCTGCTGCCACCTTCACATCCCTGCCTGCTCACTCAGCCAACCTTGGCTTCCTTCTGCTCACAGTCTCCATTTTTTTTATGGTTTCTCTTTATCCATTAGGAATGTTTTTGCATTTTTTTACAGTAACTTAGTAATTTCCTTTGTTTTTCTTTTCTTCTCATAAAACTTCTTGTTTGAGGAGCTGTGTACCTGTTACTGCAGTGTGCTTGCAAGGAATTTGGAAGTTTTATTCTGGGGAATGGCACAGGGAAGGGTTCTGTGACCTCACTGATGGTTGGTAGAGTCATGCTTAAATTTTGGAAAGCTTTTTTCCAGTGTTACTGCAAATCCACGTGGTCAGATGAGATGCTCTTTCTGTAACAAGGTTTTGCATTTATTCTTAATGAAGGGGGCTGAAAAGACACATCTTGGACTCTTCCTCCTGTCAATTTAGAGAGGCTGCTCTGAAGTCTGGTGGGAATGGGGGCCATGCACCAAAGGTCTTGTGCTGTGGGTCGTTAGTGAGCTCTTGATAAGGGCTCTGACAGTGTTTGCACAGAGCAGCAGAACTGGGTCTTGGCTGATGCAGGAGCTGAGACTTCAGAATTTAAAACCAGTCAAACGTTTAAGTCACTCAAATCCCAAATTGAATTTAAATTCCTGTTTGGTGGTTCTGGGAGGCTTCAGCTCTGGTCCAGGACTTCAGGGTTAAAGTAAGACTGCAGGATTGAGGAAAAGAATGTAACGTGAAGATGGGAGATGAAGGCAATGATCACCCTTGTTTTACAGGAGAAGAAATAAAAGATTCTGACCCTACTAGGGATGCAAGGAGGGAGCTGGGCACTGTAGTCTGGGAGCCTGTTCAGTGCTCTACCACCCATTCTCTGATTTCTTTGTGCTCTTCTCTCCCAGGCCTGTGACGATGGAAGAAGAGGTCCAACATCAAGAAGCCTGAACGGTGATACCAGGACAGCTCTTTGAAGCATTGGCAATACCAGCCTGAGATACAGGAGACAGCAAACATGCTGAAGCCAAGTGGACTTAAAATCCCCGGCAGGGCTGGGAAGCACTCCAGCCCAGTGGGACGGGCATCAGGGACCACTGCAGCCGCCGTCACCACCACTTCAAAAGAAGGTAAGGACTTGATTTAGCAGAGGCATGAGCTGGCCCAGCTTATGACCTGGCTTAAAGGCAAATGCCTAATGGTGCCAGTGTTCAGTATGACCTGAAATTCCCCATCTGTATGTAGATTGATTGTGAGTGTGGATCAAAACAAGTGGGGTGGGATGGGTAAATGGCCTCTCTCTCCCAAGGAGTGCACAAACCCAGCAGGTTGTGGAGTGAGTGGGAGACAGATGGATCCTCTGGTGTTTAGGGCTGACAGAGAGAGGTGCTGCCTCCTGTCTTGCTTGTTTGCATATGGGTACCTGTACAGATATAAACATTTGAAGTGCTGCAATTAGTCATTAGGCAGATGGGAACCTCACCCATGGCCTTCTCAAACACTGTCATATAGCCACTGCTTCTGACCTGTGATAATGCAAGAGTAAGAACCAGGCTTAAGGTGATTTGTCTTTTGCTGATTACCTCAAATTAGTGCCTTTGTTTGAATAGAATCATTTGAAGCACTGGGATTTGAATAAGGATTTACCTACACATACACACACACACACATACATAATGCATCCTTTACTGTCTGTTGATCTATATTCAGTGTGTGCTTATCTATACAGGCTGCAATTAGGCAGTGTAATTAACACTTCAAAAGAGTTTATGATGCATTTTGCTTAGGACTCCTTTTCCTGGGATCTTTGATTGCTGAGTTGTTTTTTTTTCTTTATTGTATATATTTTAGCAAGTACTCAAGGTGCAAGTTGTGTATGTAATGTTTTTCATTTCGCTTGGTTAAAAAGGGCTTTCCTCTTGGTTCTGGGGAAAAGCATCAGGGTTGTGTGCATCCTTTCAGTCACTTGTACATTCAGGATATTGTGTTTTCCTTTTGAGAATGTCACTGGCTCCTTCTTGAGATCTGTCAGCCTCTTGTCCCATGATAATTCAGGCCACTGCCCACATGCCTGGTTACTTTGCTGTGTTTTTCAGTCCCAAAAATATATAGCATTTTGCAGAAGCAGAAAAGCTTTGTACCTGTCAGACAGTATTTTTAGTATAGGAGATAGTTCTGGACAAAGTTTGCTTCAGCACACTGACAAATCAGTCTGTAATAATGCTACTCCAAAAATGAGGGTCACTGGACTGCTGTCTCTTGAGAGTAGTGCAGAAGTGTTAGTTATTGAAACAAAAAAGCCAGTCTCTAAAGTTTCTGTTGTGCTGGGGCACATGTCCTTGTCCCATTGAAGTTTGGATCAAGAACTGGTTGAAGGGAAGAAGTCAGAGAGTTGTGGTCAATGGGGCAGAGTCTGGTTGGAGGACTGTGACTAGTGGAGTGCCTCAGGGGTCGGTACTGGGACTGGTGTTGTTCAATATCTTCATCAACGACCTGGATGAGGGTACAGAATGTATCCTCAGCAAGTTTGCTGATGACACTAAACTGGGAGGAGTGGCTGACACACCAGAAGGTTGTGCTGCCATTCAAAGAGACCTTGATAGGCTGGAGAGTTGGGCGGGGAGAAACTTAATGAAATTCAACAAGGGCAAGTGCAGAGTTTTGCATCTGGGGAAGAACAACACCATGCACCAGTACAGGCTGGGGGCTGACCTGCTGGAGAGCAGTGTAGGAGAAAGGGACCTGGGGGTCCTGGTGGACAGGAGGATGACCATGAGCCAGCAATGTGCCCTTGTGGCCAAGAAGGCAAATGGCATCCTGGGGTGCATTAGAAAGGGGGTGGTTAGTAGGTCAAGAGAGGTTCTCCTCCCCCTCTATTCTGCCTTGGTGAGGCCACATCTGGAGTATTGTGTCCAGTTCTGGGCCCCACAGTTCAAAAAGGACATGGAACTGCTTGAGAGAGTCCAGCGCAGAGCCACAAAGATGATTAAGGGAATGGAACATCTCCCTTATGAGGAGAGGCTGAGGGAGCTGGGTCTCTTTAGCTTGGAGAAAAGGAGGCTGAGGGGTGACCTCATCCATGTTTACAAATATGTAAAGGGTGAGTGTCAGGATGATGGAGCCAAGCTTTTGTCAGTAATGACTAATGATAGGACAAGGGGCAATGGTTTTAAACTGGAGCATAGGAGGTTCCATGTAAATATCAGGAAAAACTTTTTCACTGTGAGAGTGCCAGAGCACTGGAACAGGCTGCCCAGGGAGGTTGTGGAGTCTCCTTCACTGGAGATATTCAAAACCCGCCTGGATGCGTTCCTGTGTGATGTACTCTAGATGACCCTGCTCTGGCAGGGGGGGTGGACTAGATGATCTTTCGAGGTCCCTTCCATCCCCTTAGATTCTGTGTATGAACATCCTCCTGTCAGAGGGAGGGTCAGGCATGACCTCTGCACAGGACTTCCACACAAAGAGCCCACTTGCTGCTGGGTGACCCTGGCTCTGCTGTTATTGCATGTCAAGGCTCTGTTTTTCTCAATGATTTCATCAGCTGAGCTTTCTCTTCTTTCAGTGTCTGATAGCATCTGTGCAATCTCTCCCACACTGTAAATTCTTTTCTTGAACAGCATTGTAAAAGCCATGGTTTTAACTTGGTTTTTTGCACATGTGCAAGGTGGTGTTTGAGGGGCTGGTCACAGCATGAGCTCACGGGCCACATTCCAGATCTTTCAGTGTAGTGCAGCATTGGAGGGAGTGGAGTGGAGCAGCTCTGCTCTTCCTCGGCTGAGGACTTGGCCCTAGATGTGGGGAAAAACCTTTGGATTTCTGTGTTTGAGTGGCTTTTAATATTAGAGTACTTTCTTAATTCAGTATCCAAATCAAAGATAGTAGAAGCCTCCTTATATCTCTTTGCTGGAGGGAAGCACAGACTGACACGGGAAGTTCTTAAGATAAGGTTTAGAGTTTTGGCTGTTTATTTTGCAGTTATTCCCCAGATGTGTTTCTCTGTTTCCCTTTCATTTCTCCTGGCTGTGATTGAGAAAGGAACTTGAAGGACACCGGTGAAGGACTTCAGCTACCAGTTGTAAATCTCTCAAGGTGCTCCAAGCTGGATTTATAGTTGCAGTGTGGCGTGGAGTTATTTCCAGTTGATTTTTATCACTTAAAAAACACAAAACCCAAATGAAGGAGAAGATCCTAGGCCTGTCTTCCCTTTGGCTTTGCACAGTGGGGTCTCAGCAGACACAGTTGGGGTGTGTGCTGTGGTATGAAAGAGTCAGTCAGCACCCATAGTCAGCACCCGGGTCGGACGTGGCCTTTCAGCTGAATGCAGCACTTGTTCACTGGGGCTTCTTTGTGCCTTGTGCAGCTACAGCCATCTGTCACCGTGGAGGATGTGCAGCAAAGCCAGCTCAGCGCAGGCAGAATCTGCCTGGGAAGTTCTAAAATGAGTTTTATTCCTGGAAATGTGTGTGTATGGAGAAGGGGAGAAGTCTTGGGGTTGTGGGTTGGTCCTGTGCAACCACTGTGCTGTGAGCTCCTCTGCCTCTCGGGGTGCTGCAGGTGGCTTTGCAGGAGTTGGAGCTGCTGAAGTCCCAGCACTGAGCTGTTCCTATCTGGAAGGTGAGAGCAGAGCAGAACGTGGCTGTTTACCCAATGGCTGTGATGGGGATTGCAGCATCATTTTTGATGGCATCTCTAGCACCATCTTCTTGCTCTGTCCTGTGCACAAGAGCTACTGCTGTGTCTGTGCATGGCCTGTGCCTGCTCTTGGGCTGGAAGGATCCTCTGAAGATAGCAAGCTTTAGAGCAGGTCCCAAAAAGTTGCATGAAGAAGGCTGTATGTGAGGTGTTGGAGAAGCCCTGCAGAAACCACGAGCTCTGCTTTGTGCTGTCTTTGAACGTTTGCCTGAGCTCTGTGAGCTGTGTCTGTGCACTGAGAGCACTTCTGGGAGGTGGTCAGGGTTTGCTTGACTCTGGGGGAACTTAGAGTACTGGATTTTTCTGAACTCATGTGTTGCCTCCCCACTTACCTGCCAGAAAGGCCAAAAGGGACTTCTCTGTTTTTTTGCACATTTGGTGAAACACCTGACTCCAACTTGATGGAAGAAAACCAGTGTGTCTTGGATGACAAAGTACAGAGCTCTGCAACATTGCTCACTTTGAATTTGCTACCTCGGGGGAAGACAGAAGCCTCAAAAGCTTGAAATATAGTTGCAAAAGAAAACTATAAATCTAAGAGAGTGCAGAATTAAACTGTAACAGTATACAGTGTGTTGGCTCTAAGCTGTCTCTTAGCTCTGGTAGCCTGGGCCTGGCTCAGAAAGACCCCACATCTAGGTTATGTTTTCCAGATCGGGTGTCAAAAGAAGGTGCTTGTTCTCCAGCTGTACCTGAGAGTTGTCAGAGAGTGATTAGATGCAGATGAATTTTGGAAAGCTTCACACTTTCTTCCTTCTACCTTCCCATAAACTGATCAGTCTTGTCTGCAAAAGTGCAAGTAGATGTACTTTCCTTTATTCTTAGCCTGGAATATACAAAGATGCTTTGATTTCTTGTTTCTCTTTTCCCCAGCGCTCTGCTCGTATTATTTTGTAGAAAGTCAAGTGTCTCTCATCCATCTCTCTTCCTTTCCCAGGCAGTGGAGATGTACCCTGTTAAACATTTCCATCTACTCTTGACAACTCACATCTGCGTAACAGAGCAGAGGATTGATGCAGATGTAAGAGGCTGCCTGTGCTTGTACATAGAATTTCACTATCTGTGGCTTTAGGTTTCCATAGAGACCATATATGACGTAGTCAGTGTGTGTGTGTGTGTGACAAGTTATTTTTCCTGAAGACTTATTCAGAGCCCCTGTTTCTTGCCAGCTCATGGAGTGTCCTCTTTGAACTTTCCTGGAGTAGGGATTTCCCATGTCTCCTGCCTGAGCTGGCACTTTCAAAGACCCATGAATTATAAGGGCTTTTTGTGGTGGTATTCTGGGTTTCCTTGTTGTGAGTGGGGGATTTTTTTGTGAGGGAGAGCTGAAATAGCAACTTCCACTGGGGTTGGGTACCTGACATGGATTCTTGGAAAACATTAGCCTTGATGAGTGGTGTCCATGCTGACTATCCACCTCCCTTCTCTCCCATAAAGCTGGAACAATGGAAAAATTAAGTTCTGTTGCTTTGTGGTAACTATTTTCCTTCAAACCAGACTGAAAATTCATCTCTAGTTGTCTCAGGAGAGGATTTCCCACAAATGCTTTGGCTTATTTCCTGTGCTTCAAGTAAAGGAAGTTACTGCTCTCAACCCCATGTGCAAGAGGGGTTTCTGTGCAGAAGATGTGGGTCACTGACAAGGAGCTCAATGTAATGCTTGGATTTCTTGTTACTTACAAAGCTTGTATGTCTCAGTTTCTTTCCCACCCTCCTCCTGGAAAAGCCTGCTTTTGCCTGGAGTTGCAAGATGGAGAGAGGCTGGAAGCTGTGATGAATGGGTCCACACAGCCCTCCCAGCTGGTGGAACAGGTGAAAGCTGCTGGGAAGGGAAGTGTTCACATTTCAGAGTGATTTGTCTGCTCAGGGCAGCATTAGAGTAACTTGGTTAGAGGAGAAAGTCTTGTCTTTTGTATGCGTTTTGCTGTCAGCTGGCTCTGGCGTTCATTTACAGTGCTTTTTATGGTTCTTAAATCTCTTCAGTTCAAGATTTCTGGCAAAAGAGGGAGGAAAAAAAGGAAAACTACGGTTTGTAGATGGAGCTGAGCAACGCTGGGACTTCAGCACTGGAGGCAAAAAGGCCCAAACGTGTTAAATTTTCTATGGGACTTGGCTGCATTCAGTCTGGATGCGTTTTAGGTTTTGAATTTTACAGATGGATCCTGTCTTCTGAATGGGCAGGTGCAAGTGTCTGTGACCTGAATATCATATTCAGGCATGGCTGTGAGCATCAAAACTTTTCCAACGGGTGCCCAGTTCTGTTGCCAAGAACTATACTTTGATAGCTGAACTATACAGCATTGCCAGGAGCCTGGGAAACCCTTTTCTTTTCCATAGGAGTGTACATACATTATTTTTAATGAAAAATAAATGCACAGAACTATTAATATTTGCTGGCATAATGTCCTATCTTTGCAAACACTGATGCTTTTGTTCTCTAAAAATTAAAGTGGGCTGGAGCACTCACAGGGCCATTAAATAGCACTAGATAGAATCATGGAATCATTTGGGTTGGAAAAGACCTTTAAGATCATAGGGTGATTAAACAAAGCATGTTGTAATGAGGGTTTTGTAAGCCTGGGCTGGGGCAGTTGGGGGGTAGTTGGTTGTGCTTGGTTTGTAGTTGCTAATCAGCTGAGGCTGGTTACATCCCAGGGGATAGTTCCCACTGTGCCAAGGGGATGAGCTGCAGGCTGCTCAGGCACTGGTTGGGATGGGTTTGCTGGAGTTTGCCTTGGGTAGGATGCAGGATCAGAGCTGTCACTCCAACCTGAATGTAATCAATCACTCCTGGCATCAGAGGATAAGGAGAAGAGGCCACCAGAGGGTTGGACAGAATGCACTCCATGGGTTACAGCCTGGGCCCCTCTTTGCAATTAAAGGAGGTTTCCTTTGAAAATTGTGTGGCATCATCTTTTTATCAGGGTTGAATCTGGTTGTGAGTCTCCTGGGCAGGGAGGGAGTTAACTTTGTTTTCTAGAAATGCAGTTCTCTTCTGAGGGCTGCTCCTCGTTTGAGACTCAGCAGTTCTGTGTGGGTAAGTCTCCTTGCACACATCGAGGCCCCATCACTAATGAGCTGTACCTGCATGAATTCTGCTGGAGGAGTCTAAATCTCACCACCACCTTAGCTCCTCTGTAGGATCAGTGCCTTGCTCTTACCTTCCTCAGGGGGGAAATCTGCATTCCTTTTCATTTATCTGCAACAGGGTTAACAGCAGTGCCTTGGTAAATTAACTTGGAAACCAGGTGTTCACCTCAGGTTTTTCAGGATTTTTGTTGGAGTAAATTGGCTGGATGCATAGCAGTGAGAAGCAATTTCTGTTGCCTCTAGGATTATTTTTCAGTAAAACAAAGGGAGGGAAGGTGCCTCCATAATGAGAGAGCTTGAGTAGGTTATTCCTGGATAGTCATTGGTGGCTTGGCAGTGTCTTAACACAGACTTTTTTTATAGAACTGCAGGAAAGAGTGCTGAGGCTGCCTGGTTTTGTATCAATCTGTTAATTCTAATTCCCAAATAAATATGAAAGACACTAAACTACTGTTTTGTCTGAAACAAAAGAAATGGAATTGTAGTGTCTGGAGCAGCTGATTGACTGGCACAGACATAGGGAGCTAATTCTTGTCTATCCAAAGGCTTTGTGGCTCTTGATTAATATTAAACTCGGGGTGTTGTGCACTGGCGAATGGAGAGAAAAGACCCCACATCGTGGGGCCAGAGGCTGCTGTTATTTCTAGCAAACATTTGTTTTTGCTGGTTTGCTTCAGGCCTCATGGAGCGATTGGTATTGTCAGCTCTCATCTGAGCACTGTCCTCAATTAAATCCATGCTGCAAGCCTGAATGGAGGCAGATTAGTGACCGCTGGAAACGCATCAGCGGTGTCTGTGAGGTTTGATTGGGCTTTGCTTTATCTGTGTGCACAGCATCTTCAGTTCCTGGGGGGTTTGGGAGGACAAAGTGCCAACAAGCAGGTTTTAAGATCAAATGCCTCTGACCTACTGCAGTATCAGCAGATTATCTCTCAATTAGTAGTAAGAGCTGCAGTACCCACATACGCACAAGCGGTCGTCTGCTGAGGAAGTTATCAGATACCTGACACAACACAGGAGTGTGTTTTCAAGGGCTGCACAGGAAAAACTGCAAATGAGAGGAGCTGGTTAGCTGGTCAGACTGATGTACAGCTCAAAGGGAGAGGAGAGGCTGCGAGGGCACCTGTGGAGGCTGGTGACCAGTGCAGCTGAGCTGGAGGAACTGTGACAACCAACCAGAGCAGCTTGGAGTTATTGTTAGAGCTTGAGTGTGTTCATTCATCATTACTGTGGGGTGACCCAAGGGTAGGTCACGTCACTCTGTACAAATCCGCTTGCTCATGGACACTGATGCTCTCGTGAGACCCTGCATATTTGCTTCTAATCCCTACTGCGTATCCAGAAGCCAAATGTTTTCTGGCATGGTTGTGGGCCAACTGTTTGACTATTTGCATAGAGCTTGTATTCAGCTCACACATCCCTTTCACGAGCTGCTCTGCCTGCCATACTGCAGTCTGAAATATGTTTTGTACTGGGGTTCCTAGGGGGAGTTTGGAGGTGGTGGTTCCCCCACCCCTTCTGGTTCCTTTCTTGAAGCAGGGAAGGACCTTTGGCAGCATTCTTCCCCCAAGGAGAAGTGGTTTGATGCATTCCAAGCAATATAAAAGAGCATTGAATCAATCTTGATTTAATCAGCTTTACAGGTGATATCTAGAGACAACTAAGAGTCTGACTTTAATTGTCTTAATCAGTTGATGCTCTTAGAAGGATTTGATATAGTTAATCCTTAATATTCAGCACACTCATTGTAGAAGGAGACACGAGCACACACTGAAGGTGCATGGAGGTCAGACACCCCCCAGCTCTCTGTCTGTGGCTCCTCGCAGTACAGCAGGGAAAGAAAATCTGCTTCCCACAGATGTTCAGCTTATGTTGGTTTGAATATAATGAACCAAATCCTATTCAACTGGGCTGGTGTAAGCCTGCAGGAACATCCGTACGCTTGTGGTTACACCCACTGGAGTAAGGGTGCAGCTTCAGGGCAGAATCTGCTCCTGCATGTTCTGCCTCGAATAATTGAACTAATCCTGCAGAGCAGATTAATCATTAAAGGCCTGAGCCAGTGTTCATTGAAATAAAAGGAAAGATTCCCTTTGGCACAGATGAATTTGGGATGAGAATCCATAGGATTATAGTGGCATCAGACTGTTGCTACGTACTCTTGGTCATTGGTGGGATTTAACCAGCGCACGCTGACCCTGCATGTGAACATCTTGCTTGAAGGCAGTTACATAGATGAATTGGTCTCCACAAAAGCCTTAAAATACTTAAAATGCAGATATTTTTCTCTATTTATTTTGGGTTCTGTAGGATATTTACTTGTTTGTTTGTTTTAATAAAGATCCTGGAAAGTAGTATCCTCTTAAAGGAAAAAAACCTGGTTTTTACGTGCTAGTGAGATCTGTAAGAAAACTCTGTATTCACTATAAAATAGTAAGAGTTGTCAAAACTGGGCTGTCTGTGACTTGAGCAACTCCATTCAGAACAGAGTTGATGATCTTTCTACTGCAAAATGAGAGTGTTTTGGCAGTGCTGTTTTCCAGCACTGTAAACACATCCCCTGGGGGCTGTGGTGGCCTGGAGGATGCAGCAGAGCACTTCACTCGCAGGGGCTTGTTTACAGGATTCGTTGTGAGAGAGGAAGTATTTGTGCATGGGGATTTTAAACGCTTGCAGAGGAAGGCAGTGATGAACTTGGCCACGAATACCTCTTAAAAATCCAAACTTATATTGAGAATTTAGGGATTAGTGTGATTTAGTGCACTGCCAGTGCTCTGCTTTGCAGGGCAGTGTTCCGCAGGAGTTACTGCTGCTGCAGGAGTATTCCCAAGATGCTGGATGAATTCCTACAAAGCACGAGCTGTAAGTCATTCTTGCTTTCTGTAATTATAATGTATATAATTATGCCTGCTATGCACATAGGAAACCTTCTGTTTAGACACTCCCAATGCTTCGCCACCACTTGTGGAGCCTGGGTCGGAGGTAGGTCGGTATTTCCTGTGTTTCACACATAAGACAACTTGGAGAAGCAGGTCTTAAAATCACAGAATCATTATGGTTGGAGGGGACCTCCAGGGTCATCAAGTCCAACCTTTAGCCCATCATATTCCTACCCATCAGACCATGGCCTCAAGTGCCTCATCAACCCGTTTTTTGAACCCCCCCAGGGATGGTGACTCCACCACCTCCCTGGGCAGCCCATGCCAGTGCCCAACCACCCTCTCAGGAATGAACTTCTTCCTAATCTCCAACCTAAACTTCCCCTGATGGAACGTGAGGCCATTTCCTCTCATCCTGTCATCAGCAGTTGGGGAGAAGAGACCAACACCAACTTCACTACAACCTCCCTTTAGGTAGTTGTAGAGGGCAATAAGGTCTCCTCTCAGACTCCTCAGTCTTGCCCCATGCCATCCTGTGAGTGAGAGGTGGAAGCAGAGCAGTTATCCTGGCCAGCAGGTTTTTGTGGCCTTCTGCCCTTCCGGTCCTGGCACAGGGATCAGCAGCTTCCTTCTCTGACACTGCTTCCTGTGGTCCTGTTCATTGACTGAAGTGCTGTTTCTGCACACTTTAGTACATTGTAATTTGGCAGCGTGTACTCACATTGAGCAAGTGTCTCAGCCCTGTATTTAGGGTGTGCTTGTCTTATCTCACACATCATGCACTGCTGTTCAGGATTCACCTTCCCTGAAGAAGACAGGAGCTTTATGTACTGCCATATAATTAATTTCACAGAATTGCTTATTGCAGAATATTTTCTTTGGAGGTATTTGCTCAGAAAAACTTGCCAGAAATGAGAAGGGCTCGATGCAGACCTTGAACACAAAATTTCAGGTAAGGATGGTACAATCTTGAGAAAATCCTGACCCCAAAAAAGGGCTTGGAGTCTTCATCCTCACTGCCTGGCTGCTGCCCTAGCCAGGTGTGTTCAGAGGATAAAAGCATAAATTGATCATCTGATGCAGTTCTGAAGTGGCATAAGAGAAGAGGGATAGTTCACGTGTGAGTCTTTCAAACCAGTACAATGTACTGGAACTGGGAGCATACTGTGTATGGGTAGTCAGGGTGCCTGGTGGGACCATGTGCTGAGACTTTTGTCTGGCTGAACCTGTCAGCTCCCACAGCTTTGTCCGTGATCTCTCACTTCACATTATGAATTAGTTTATTTTTTTTCCTCATCCACTGCTCTCACTTTACCCACCATCTCCCCTGGGAGGGGTGTATATAATGAATCTATCATTTCTGGTGATCACTGAGACTTAGAGCTGTAGGGTTTGAGATACAAGCTGTGGGTTTCTATGCTCATATCATAGCTCAGGTATTTTTTAGGGTCAGATCTCAATCATGGTCATGTTTTTTTTTCCTCCAAAAAAAAAAATCATCAGGCATCTGCTGCTAATAGGTGGTTTGGCTTTTCTCTAAACAGTGCCTGTTCCTGTAGAGCTCATTGCCTTTTGGATTGAGTACTTAGCTGTTTCAGTCAGATATTTGGGATAAAGTAGATGACTCGGTGTTAATCTGCTCTCAAATATCTTTTTATTAGATTAGGCAAAACAAAACCAGCCCAACACACTCTGCATTCTGCAGAGCGTGGATCTGTGTACAATCAGTCTATTGTGTGACCTTCGTGGGAGATGTATAGCCTGTGTGATCTGTGCATGGATGTATGGCTGCAAAAATAAATGGCCGATGAAGCAATGAATGAAAGCTGTGTTTCAGCCCAGCCCTGGGGTTGTGTGCAAGTTTGTTTGGCAATTAAGAGATGTTGGTCTTTACCTCTCCTGCAGTTCCCCTGGGATGTGGGGGATGCTGCAGATGGCCCCTAAAGTGTCTCTGGTTCAGGCGAGTCAGAAGGGTGACTCAGAGGGATGGTAGAATTGTATTGCTGTCATATTTCTACTGAGAAAGGAAAAAACCTACATACAGATGGAAAGCATGGTGCTTGTCTCTGCTGGTACCATCCCAGTGGTTCAATTAACAGTGGCTTAACTCTCTACTGTCTTCCAGGATAGCTGGGTACACTGCAAACAAGCTTCTTAGCATGCTGACAAGGAGCTAGCCAATCATCCTCCTCTGTTATTACATGTCAGGTGTTAATATTTTGTACTTCTCTCAAGATAGCTGCAGGCAGGGTGTGAGAAAGGAACTTTCCCATCTGCAGGCTGTAAGCTCTTGTAAAGAGCTGTGAAGATCAGCCCAACTCCTGCTGGAGGGAAGCAGGGCAAAGTAATATCAGAAACTCAGCGAAAAGCTTATGCTTGCACCTAAGAAATGTTTCTGAGGTTCAGCAGGTAAAAATGAGAAGTTATCAGTTGAGAGAAAGAGTAGGGGTGATCTTACTGATGTGGTCTGTTGCTGCATGACCAGTCCTTCACGTGGGGAAGACCTCCCCAGTGCCAGCAGAGAGAGCACTTGCTGCCTGAGCTTGCAACTCTCAGCTCCATGCGCCCCTGGCTGGAGTTAAAGGATGCTTTGAGCTTGAACTGGGGGCACGTGGACCTCTGAAATGCTGCTGGTCCTGAGCTGGCAGTGCAGCAGGAGCACAGGTATGAGCAGCATGGTTGGTCAGCTGTTATGCCAGGCAAAATGCTGTGCTACAGTAGAGATAACGTGACTTGAATGGGGTAACCAGATTGTCTGAGCACTGCAAGGATGTGAGAGGGGGCTATAGTGCTTTTTATCCAGCTGGAGTAAGTACTGTGCCCAAAGGCAGTCTATGCCAAAGTCGGAGTCAAACTAAGATCTCTCCTAGTCATTTAACCGTCCTTTCCCCAGGACTGTTAGAGGTACAGCTGCTCTGCTTGTGCCTGGCTGCTCAGGTTATTGCCCAGCAGTAAATATCCTGAGTTACACACACACAGCAACTTGTCCTGCATCGCATTCCCTGCACAGGCTTCTGTTCTTGGAGCTGCTGATCCCCTCGTCTGGCTCCAGTCTGATCATAAAGTACTAATTATTCTCTTGACGGACCAAACCGGGCTATTTTTTGGTACCTTCTCTTCTACATTTTATTGGTAGTGAGCTAATTCCATCATTTCTGAGTGAGTAAGTCAGTGGCCTTTCTGTGTGCACCTGCTTGAGCAATGTGCTGCTTGGCTGCTCATCTCTTTCAGTTAGTGCCATAGCTGGTTAGGAATGGCACCGGGGTCCATCTGAGTGGGTTTTATGTGGGAATGATGCCTGAGCAAAAACCCTATGCTTAAAAAGGCTGTGAAACTTCAAAACCCTGCTGCTTGGTTGCTTTTCTGGTGGGGAGAAAGCGCCAGTGCTTTGCTTGGCTGCTCTTTACAATGTTTGGTACTCAAGATAAATTTCTCCAGTTCAGAAGGTGTCCCGAGACTGCTCCTCTCTCTGTGCTGGTGCCAGTGCTCTGCCTGGGAAATCGTTTATAAATGTCTCATTAAAGACCTGTGTCTGCCTCCTTTTCTTTCTTTTTGTCATGGGATCAGCTCGCTGAGTGCAGCTGTCCTCACTTCCCTAATAGCAGCCCCGAAACCTCACTTGTGCCTTGCAAATTCCCACAGCCTAAGAAACCACGGACAACTGTGCACGGATGTGTGTGCTGGGGTTTGCAGCCATGGCAGGTTTGGGCTGAGCCCGTTCCCAAGCTTTTCCATGCTGCTTTGAAAAGATGAGACTCTCAGAAGTTGGCTTTATACTAGATTGATAAAGAAGCTGAACATATGGTGTGAGTACAGCCATGCAACCAGAGACGTGTGAGTGCGGATGGGTGAGTCCAGGGGAGGTTGTGCTACGGGGGTCGTCGCTTGGGCTGCTGGAAGAAGCTCTCTGTGCAGGGTAGGAGCCATCCTGGTAAGTCTCCTCCAGTTGGTGTTCTTGCTCTCGGGGCTGTCTCATGAGTTACCACTGTGCTGGGCTACCCCAGGCTCCTTTCCTGAAGTCTTTTAGTAGTTGCAATGGTCTGGGCAAGGTAACCCAGTTTGGTTATGGGGCTGGAGGGGACAGGACTTGTTGAATCTTTACAGCTAAGGGATTGTTTGAATGGAAAACTATCCTCTAGTTAGAATAAACTATGGTGAGCAAAGTGAATAATGCTTCCGAGTGAAATATCCTCTAGTTGAAGTGGTTTTATTATTTATCCACAGAAGAATGAAGCCTGTATTTATTCCATAATACACCAGGAGTTACTTTAGCATACTCCTAGTTTTTCAAATGTGTCTGCAACTTATTTCTAGAGGCGGAGGTGGCACGAGCTGGGGAGGAAGGCAGAGGCACTCTGTTCTTTTTGTCAGACCTGAAACAGCCTTAAAACTGTGGGATTTTTGTTTTGATTGTTTTCCAGGAAAACAGGGTGCTGCTCCAGAAGTGTGATAGATAGACCTTGTTTTCATACTGGAAAATGTTGAATAGTGTATTGAAACATGAATGTTGAATATACTGATGGTTTTAAAAATAATAATTATGTAAAAATTAAGACTGCAATCTTGAGTTGAATAGATCTATCCATATGCTGCAAGTTAATTATCCCTCAGTGAAAGAAACCTCGTGCATTTTCTACTAGTCACTTGCCTCCCTCGTGCCCTGTGCTGCCAAAACCTGTCTGCTTTGCATATTTTGTTGAATACCATTGTTTATTTGAAAAACCTAAAATCCTCACACATAACGTGTATCTCTGCTGTTTGTTTCTTTTAAGAATTATACCGAATCTGATCTGGCATAGCTGGTAAACCCCAGGGTCTTCCGTGTCTCCTGTCTCCAACGGGCAACAAGAATTCACGTCTCGCCTGTGGCAGAGCAGATTTTGTACCAGTCAGCCTCTTGAATGAGACCTTTATAAGAAAGCCTTTGTTCAAGACGGCTGTTTGAGGTTCAGTGCCCTTCCCAGCTGCCCTTGTGAAGACAAATATCTGCCTCAATGGGCATCTCCTTGCATTCAGTGCAAAGCAACTTTGCAGCAGTTCTCATTTGATTTCGTTTGCTCATTCTTAATTCTCGTTCACTTTCTTGTTGTCCTCTTTTCCCTCCTCCTCATCACAGGTTTTTTTCCAGGTAGGTCTCCTCTTTCCAAAGGAGATAGAGCCAGTGATGCTGAAGTTGGATCTTAATATCTATGCTGTGTGAACAGCAGGGGCAATAGATTTCCAGGGTGCCAGATGCAGGGCTCGCCTCCGTGCCAGATTACAGCCCCAACTTTTCAGCTTTGTGCTCGGAGAGCTTTCAGTTGTTGTTTCTAAGTCAGCCATAAATCTCCTGGGCTGCTTCCTCCCACAATGTACTGCCAGGCATTCGGCCATCGCCCGCAAAGCCTTGCTTTCTCTCACAATCACCTCTTCCCTCTCTCTTCTCCCTTATCCTGCAGCTTGAAAGGGCTGTGATAAATCTTGCAGAAAACAGCTGCTTCGGTAACTTGAATTTGGGTATGGCAGAGTGGGCTGGCTTTCACTTGATTGCCAACAACGTCAAGTTTATGTAATCCAAGCTGCTTTGAGCAGCTCCAGTTCCTGTGTGGGAACCTAGGAGTGACATGTGGTGAGGCCTGGCTGTCACTGAGTGCTGTGCAGGCAGCAGGCAGCCAGCCCTTCTCCTGCAGGAGACCTCAGCAGCCTGCGTGGCTGCTGCTGCCAAGTGAAGCCCTGTCTCCCTGCCGGCACGGGTGGCAGCTCCTGAAGGTGCAGCAGGTTGGACCTCCTGTCTGTTGCCTGACAGACCAGCTACTGTGGTTGGTAGGGACTGAACCTTGAGTCTTGAGCAACAGATGCTCTGGACTGTCCTTTTTCATTCCCTTCTCTGTGAGGGAAGCTCTAACCAGCTCTGCTGTCTGTTGTTCAGTGAATTTCTGTAGTGTTATGCTTGGAGATGAAATGGTATTGCAGGCGTGTTCCTGGGAGTGGACAGGCAGTTCTGTGCTGCATGTCAGGCTGTCTTGTGGGATTTGAGGGTAAAAACCTCTGAAAATTCAAATGGACAAAGAAAACGACTTCTCCTAGGGGCACTGTAAAGATCTTTTGTGAATATCATGTGTTTTCTCACTTCTTCCTCCCTTCCTGGCACGAGATGCTGCTCTGGTAATTTATTTTTTTTTAAATCTAATGTGCCTCCATTTTATCAATTAACTGCCTGTCTCCTGATTCCCATAGCAACACAACAGGCTGTTGCATTTCTGATTCCTTTGGCAGTTGGGGTGCCTGGCATGTGTCTCGGGAGCCGTGAGATTACAAAAGGGTTCTGCAGGGAGTAGGAAATACACAAGCAACACTCACTATACACAGCTTCTCATGCTAAACTATTTTTTCTTCCCCTCCCTCCTCCCCTTTAGAAACGAGTTTCCTTTCCCCTTTGTTTCAATAGCCTGGTGATAAGAAATGAGCAACTGAAGTGCTGTGGGAGGTCAGAAGATGTGGAGGGAGTGAGGGGATGCATGGTTTCGCTGGATGTGGATGGCACTTCAACATAGGATGAGGCTGAGCATCTTATCAGGGGTCCTGCAAAGGTTATTCCTGCTGATGCTGCAGAGCAACTGCTCTGTTCCTCCTGCTTCAACTTCCAGAGCTTAATTGAAGGGTGTTTGTTACTCCTGTGCTATATGAAAATGTGTCCTCACCCCTTCCTACAGCAGAGGTTTCCAAGAGCTGGAAAGGTCTGTCCCCTGTTTGCAGAAGTCCTTGTGCTTCCAGGGATTTCAGACACATGGCTTTCATTGACACGGTAACGAGAGCCATGTGAACAGGCTGAAACTTCACTTCAAACCTTTAACCTCTGCAGCTCTTGGCTGATAGGAATTTGTTTGGCTCCTGAAGTATCAGTGCCCTGTCAGTGTGGGGTACCCTGTCACCGTGGGGCCCCTAAAACCCAACGGGGTGAGTTTGCAAAAAGGGCTCTGAGCACCAGGTCTGCTGTGGTTGTTACTGATGTGTTGTGTGGGGGCTTTATGAAAGCTAAAAGGAAAATAGAGATTTCGAGTTGGATAAGATGTGTGTTTAGCCAGTGCTGTGTATGACTTTGATTTATAAGTTGTTGCTCAGCCCTGAGAGCTGTGACTTACAGGAAGACCATTTAAACCGAAAAGAATGAGCTGGCTAATGAACACAATAGGGTTGTAAACTTGGAAAGCCCAAGTGGAAGAGATCCTGCTTACTGCTTGTTGTGTTTGGAGCTTGGTCCCAGTGAGAGGGAGGGAGGAGCTGCTGCTGCAGTCCTGTCTAGCAAGCGAGGTTTGTGTTGGACAGAGAAGCAGAGGGAGATCTTCCTGGACCAAGGAGGAAAGAGCTTCCCCCATCACTGGCTTCCAGGTGAGCTGCTGAGTTAGATGTCTGATAGTGACATTCAGAGAGTTCCTGTGGCTTCTTGATTGGCATCACCAGATAACGGCAGGGTTGGAGTAGGAAATACTCAGTCTACTTTTCGTTGGGTTTGTTCCTCTTGTATAATCCTGTCCTCAACTTCGTGCCTGAGATCTGTAGCCTTGCTTTGCTCTTAGCGAGTTTCTTGGAACTTGGTGGTGTTTAACTGGGGAGCCTGACTAGAACGAGAGGAGTTTTCTTCTCTAGAAACGGCAAATCCAAATGACACCGACATAGACCTCTAGGTGCCTGTAGGCTGGAGAAAGCTCGGGAATTCTGGGCACTTGGGTGGCTTTCCCCTAAGCTGTGAGAGCTGCTTGGAGAGTGGGTAACTCCAGATGACAGCTCTTAAGAGAGCAGTGCTGTCAGCTGATACTTGGTTTGGGCTGTCCCAAGATACTCATGGGATCAAAGACAAGTAACTTATCACTATCTTTTGCCTTCTGAAGGGCTGGTGACTAGGTACCTCCCTGGTATGATCAGAGTCTGCTGAGACTACTCTGGCTGCTGTCTGGCCATCTAGCTAATTGGGTCCATCAGAGCTGAAGGCAGGAAGAACGCATTTAGTTTGACGAGGGTGACTTCTCTGAAAACCTGGTGCACAAAAGCCCGTTAGCTGCACGGTGGGAAAATTGGTGGCTTAGTTATTATTTTATATGTGGGTAATGAAAGTCGTGTGAAATACCAAATTTCTACAGCATGGACGTAATGAAGAAAATGAACCTTCTGGCAGTTCCTCACTTAAATCCTATCCTTTTGAGTCAATCACCTTACGCTGAAGAATAACAACGCTTCTAACTGCACTGCTCTGCTCAGGAGCCTGTAATTAGACCCTTTCCCTGAGATAGTGTAATTGCTGTAGTTTGGCAGTCCTGCCTGCCAGACAGGCACCTAAAATGAACAGAGTGTATAAAGTCCCACTAAAATTTTGGCATTATGAGGAACACAACCTTACACCAGGGCTCCAATGAACTGTTCTTTTTTTTTTCCCAGTCCAAGTCAGTTTTTGAAGGTGTTTGCAGTGAAACACGGTGAGTCTAGAAGTGGTTTTAAGCCCTGCTGGGTTGTTTGTTCAGCCTTGGGCAGCTTTCCTGCCTTTCTTTGCTTTAGCTTCACTGCTGAGCAGTTTGCTCACCCCAGCAGTGTTGCAGAAGTGTAGGTGAGAGCTAATGGAACCTGTATCTTGATCGTTAACTAGCAGCCCTAATGAAGACTGCTCGTGTGCTGAAACTCCGGCTCCAGCAGGATTAGAAAACCAGCTTTGATCTCATGTGAATACAGAGGCAGAGCCCCCCTGCCCCCCAAATTTTTGTACTTAGAGTTCCCTGCACAGTAGAGTTGAATTTGGCTGTTCTGCTTGGCACATAGTGTCTGTTTGTGGCAAACATGTCAGCAGCACGAGATCTGTGTGTTGCAGCACTCTGCTGAGCAGGAAACCAGGAGGCAGGTTGTGTTTCTAATTTAATTTTTTCCATGCCCCTGAAAGGAGGGGTGTACATATTGCAGACATTGGTGATAAACCCCTTCATCCATCTCTGGTTATTAAACTGACTGACTCTTCAAAATGTAACTTGTTGGTTCCTAGTGCAACTGCTTCACTGTCTCGTGCTATTAAGCACTGAAATGCAAATGATGGCCCTATTTGCTGCTCATGGTTGTCTATATGGGTCACATGGATGGAGCCCTGTTTGCTCTCCCCATTCCCTTTTTATTTAAAGTCTTTTGTAAAGATCAAAATCTCTGAGCATCCTTACAGTCTTTTGTTTTTAAGGTGAAATTGGTTCCCTCTTAGCACAGCTGGTTTAGCAGGAACTGTGGATTCTCTTTACTAGCACTGAAGCACTCATGCTCTTTTCTTTCCCCTGACATTAAAACTTCAGCAAAGCTTTGAAGCATCCTGGGTTGAGAGCTTTTTATGTTCTTCAGGGTTTCTCAGAGCTGAACCTGATCTGTCAGGCCCATTACTTCTGAAAGAGCTGTGGAAATGGTGCAGGCTGAGCAGTAGTGATGGCTGAGGCTGAACAAGTTTCACAGTTCATTTCAGATAAGCACTCAAGTTGGACTTGTCTTTGCAGCTGCTTAGACTTTCTCTGTCAGCCTTGTCTGGTAGCAAATAAAAACGTCTTCCTACATGTGCTTTAGGCTTTTCTGGTTGGTGGCACCCAGAAATTTCAGCTTAAAGCTTGGCTGAAGAGTGTGGGTGGCTTTCATTGAGCCCAGGATGTGTGGAACTGGGTTTCATGCACACAACCCCTACACCAGCAGTGGGGCAGAAGCACACTTGGGACCTTAGTGCTACCAAGAGCTAAGTATGACTGCAGCTCCATGGTATATGGACTTACTGGATCTTATTTTGCAAGCTTAGTTCCGTAGTCTCTTGTGTGGTTTCTTTCAGGGCTTTATCTACCCTCCCCCTTTAGCCTTCAGAGTGTTTTAATGAAGTCCATATGTCCTTTTCTGTCATTCCCCTGAGGCCTAGGCTGTAAGCCCAAAGTTTGTGATAGGAGAGTTTGGCACTGGGGTCAGCAAGAGTGGGGTCACTGCTAATTCATTTGCTCAGGTTGTCTTTGTTCCCCTTCAGATGCCCGTTGCCTTTGGGCAGTTCTGGGTGTGCTGGAGGCAGTGAGCAATCTCCAGCATCGCCTGCAATTTTCCTTCTCCCAGCGAAGTGTTGCTGGAGGTCTGGCTTTGGCTTGATGGGCTGATGCTGGAATAAGAGCAGTCTTTATTGCTGGTTTTATTGAGTTCAGCCCTGGGAAGGCTGTGCCTGCAGGGCTTGGAGCATGCTTCCTGCTTAGGGATATGCTGTTCATACGGAACATACCCCAGGTGGCCGTGGAGTTCTGCTCCAGCAAAGGGCACAGCAGCAGCTGGGAAAACTGAGTAATTTGTAAAGGCAGCTGCATGGTCCCAGCAGAGCTATTAGTGCCCTTGGTGGGACTCTCAATGCTTGGACTGACTGCTTGTATCCAGACACGTGGGAGTTCCTACAGTGCCAGGTACTAAAGCATCAGTACCTCACTCATTTATTTCTTTTTTAATGTATATTTTTTTAAATTTGGGGATGAAAGGATGACTTTAGCTTCTTTCTTCAAAGCAGTCGTTCATTGGGCTCCTTTTGATCCTCAGGCACTTCACCACCACTCCTGTCTTTTTGAGCTTATTCCCATTAGTGCTGCCAAGCAAAGCACCCCTCGGTGCTGTGATGGGACTGGGGGTGAGTGGGTGTTATGGAGGGGGATGAAGACATGGGGTCGGTTCTTTATGTTGTGTGTGAGACCTGTGGAAGCTGGGTTTCTGTGCAGATTGCTTTCCTGCCCAGGAAGATGTGTAAGTAACGGGGTCGTTCAGGTTTTAACCTTCACCTAGTGTAAACCTGCCACCTAAGTCGTGGTCCCAGATGTTTCCTTTCTGTAAATGTCCTTTCCTCGTGTTTTGGCTGCCTTTTAGGATTTCTCCTCATACCAAAACCTCTTTTCCCTTGATTCACAGGCTCACCATTACACAAGCAGGGTCCCACCTCCACCGCCAGCGCCGAGAAGTCAGGTTCAAAGGTTGCCGAGGTGGGCGATGATTTCCTGGGAGACTTTGTGGTGGGCGAACGTGTCTGGGTAAATGGAGTGAAACCAGGTGTGATCCAATATCTTGGGGAGACGCAATTTGCTCCGGGCCAGTGGGCAGGGGTCGTTCTGGATGACCCTGTGGGTAAGAATGACGGCTCTGTCGGCGGAGTGCGTTACTTTGAATGCCAGCCACTGCAGGGGATTTTTACGCGACCATCCAAGCTGACGCGGCAGCCGGTGGCCGAGGGCTCGGGGAGCGACGCCCCCTCCGTGGACTCCCTGACAGCTCAGAACTTGTCACTGCACTCGGGGACGGCCACACCACCTCTCTCCACTCGTGTCATCCCCCTGCGGGAGAGCGTCCTCAACAGCGCCATGAAGACAGGCAACGAGTCTGGATCTAACCTCTCGGACAGTGGGTCTGTGAAAAAAGGGGAGAAGGACTTACGGCTTGGAGACCGTGTGCTGGTGAGTTCATTGTGGGGTTCCCCTGGAAAGGCAATGGACGAGAATTTGTCCCCTCCCTAAGTGTTCCCAATCAGGCTTAGGACATGGCAGGAAGACAGAGATGGTAGTGAGGTGTGGGATGGAGCATGGTCTTGGATGGGGATGCTTGGACCAGTGGGCATCAAACTTCTGCATTCACAGAATCCTAGGGGTTGGAAGGGACCTCAAAAGATCATCTAGTCCATCTAATTCACTGTTATTTGGGATGCTGTGTCTTCTGGACACGTCTCTTTTTCACATTGATGCAAGACAACATAATCCAGAGCGTTTCTTGTGCTGGACAAGTCCTGAGCAGTAGAATGAGGTCAGGGAGAGCAACTCAAACTTGCAAGGAATTTGCAATTATTTTTATAGAAGGGCAGGGATTTGGGAGAGATCACTGTATTGATGGATGGGTTCACTGCATCTGAATTCTGTTGGTGTTTTCATGATCTAGAACACCTGATGACTTTAAGCCAAAATGCCACACTTTGCACTGAGAATGACTTACTGGAAGTTTGCTGTCAAGCTTGTCACCATTTGTGTTCTAGCAGAGGAGCAGTGTTTTCAGTAGAGGTGGAGAAGGAAAAGAAAGATACCAAAGCATGGAAAGACTGAAGGGTTTTTTGCAGCTCTGTAGTTTAGTTTTGTTTAGTGTCTATGATACATACTGTGATATCAAATACTGGTAGAGCAAACCATTTGAGCACAGACCTGTTGCCTCTGGATCCCTAGTGACATCCCTGAATCTAAAAAGATGAAGGTGACTCGGACCAGGTTGCAGAGGGTTATTCTTTGTGTATCCTGGGCAATCTGGCTCCCATGTTAAGTTAGCTGTGTAGCATTGCTTCTTTGGGGCACCTGGTTCCAATACTAATAGTGGTAGTAGGGAAGTGTAGACAGAGTTGCCACCTGGTTAATAACAGGGGTTTGGTAGAACTTGGTCCCATAGCCGAAGTGAATCAGGAGGAGTATGTGCAGGGGGGTGTCAAAGGCAGCCTCAAATGTCCTTTGTGATCTCAGAGAGCAGGTTTTTTTCTGCTGGCAATAGCAGCAACCCTGGGCAGGCTGCAGCTCAAGCTGTTGGAGTTGATTCCTTTGCTCTCTGCAGCCCTTGGGCAGCTGTGCTACACTAGAAAAGCACTGGGTGTCTGGGGAGCACCGGATGGCTGAGAGGCCACACGTGTGTGCTGAGTCAAAACTGCACGTGCACAGTCAGAACACCGTCTTTTATGTTGTTTAACTTCCGGCTTCTTCGGGCAGTGCTCTGCGCATGTCTTGGCCGCTGTTGCCTAATTTTTCGTCTAGGTTACATCTTGTTAGCACCGCAGTTTTCTATCAGTTACATACTTGGCTAACATTTAGATTAGAGGTAACGGTACTCCTTAGTACAGACACTTAGATAACGGTTCATCTTTTTACAATTATATACATCCTGGGTTCAATGATCAAACATTTCTTTCATCAAGTACATACAGCAGTTTGTTACTGGTGACCGTGACCTACTTATACAAGCATAGTAATGATACATTCTTATGCAAGTCAGCAGATCACACAAGCAGCTAAATTAGCAGACATTCTTTTTGTATCATAGGTTTAGGCACCTTTTGCAAGCAAAGCATAACGGTTCATACTTTTGTAATCATACCACATCTTGGATTTAATGAACAAACATCTTTTTCACACTCTGAGCATCTCAGGATCTGTTGTGTCCAAATGTCAGGCATCTCTGGCATTGCAAGTTTAAAGCTAGATTGCACTTGCACATCAAAACACTGGTAACTTGTCCAATAGTTTTCATTTTATTTAAATAAAATACAAACCATTTAAAGTTGGTTCATTTTTGGAGGAGGAAGAGTGAAGATGAGTTCTGCTTGTGCCCACTGACAGTAAATTTAGTGTGAGCATGTGGGCTTGTAGAGGTGAGAAGGTTTTATGTTGTCAGATTTTCCCCCAAATGCACATTGCATTCTGTGTCCCAGCAGGAGCTGACACAGCTGCTGAGGGCACCCTCTGACAGCTCCTCGAGGGTTTGTCGCTTGTCTGTCGTCTTCCTGACTTCACCAGAGCCTGCCTCTCCTCCCTCCCCATCCCTACTGTCAGCAAAGCTGCTTTGGTCCCTGCTGGTCCCAGGGGCAGGGAAAGGTGATGGAGATATTCTCTGCTTAAGCATACACTGATGCTTCTCGTGTTGGGTGTGTTAAAGCAGTGCACGTGGGGGGAAAAAAGGACTTGGGGAATCTGTCCTCCTTTGGTCAGCTTATTTTTTGCTCCCATTTTCTCCTTTGCCTGTTGCAGGGAGTGGGAAGAGTGCTCAGGTGAGAACTTCCCATTTTAGGAGCAGCAGTCCTAGAAGGTAAACTGCAAAATATAAATATAAAATATAAAATTTACGGTGAAGTTTGCTCTGTTCTCTCTGAACCAGCCAGGCAGCAGAATAGTGTTCTCCAGACTCAATGGTTTAATCCCTCCCTTCTGGCCGTAAGCTCACTGAGTCAAGGTCTGTCCTTGTAATAACCTGCTCAACTCCCCCACAGATTGAGCTGTCAGCATACCCATGCAATACAAACTGTTAGCATCTCTCCCCTTGGCTTATGTCAAGTTGTGTGTTGGGTTTGGGGGTGGTTTTGGTTGGTTTTTTGTCTGTTTGTTTTCAATGAAGGTGCATCCTTAAAAGCCCTACCTGCTAATTTATCCACCCCAGGTGTTACAAGGTAAAACTTGTGCTGTGATTTGTTAGTGTAATAAATAGCTCCAAAGGAGTGAATCTGGAGCAAGGCTGCATCTCGGTGGCTCTAGCAGGAATGCTCAGCTTACAGAAACAGGAGGAATTGTTTGCATGCAGTAGCAGAGGTCCAGGAAAAGAACAGATAATGACAACAAGAAGAGATAATTTGCTGTTATGGTTCAGTAGCATGTGCTTGGCTTGGCAGATGGCTTTTTTTAGTAATGGAGATGTCAGCTAATCATGTTTGGTGTTTGAATACATAAACAATAGTTTTGGGTTAACCCGAGTAGCCTCAAATTCCCTGAGTAAATCTTTGCTCTCATCCTCTGTGGATGGGTACGGTTTTAGTTGTCTTTTAATCTTTCAGAAAAGCATGGACTAAGAGTATCTTTTTATTTAAGAAGGCTTTTAGGCAGATGGGATTCACCAAAGGCTTTGCAAGTGAGGGAGAACACACGTTTTCTGTGATTGTTCAGTGGGTGGAGCACAAGGTTCCAGGGTCCCTTCCAGGTCTGTAGGGTGGATACCTGGCTGCTCTGCATTCTGGTGCTTTCCTGCTAGTGGTTTTCTTTAACTTCATTAAAGTCCATCATAGCTTGAAGACATTTTTGCTTTTCAATGACTTTGTTCTGAGATCTTTTCTAACTCTGCAGCAGTTGTGAAAAGTGACTTTTAGCTTTCCATTAGAAGCTTTCCATTAGAGGAATTAGATAATACTTGCCTTTGGCGCTTTCTAACTCAGACTTTTTCTCAAACGTTGCATTAAAGAGATGAAAAACCCACCCTAATATTGTAGAACTCATCTCTTGAAGTCTGGCAAATGAATGTGGAACAATTAACCTTTGCTTTAGTAAGAATGGAGCTTCCCAAAGTATGATAGTCACTGGAGTGCTGCTGCTAATGTGCGGCTGGCTTGTTGCCTTCCTCCAGGGAAAGAAGGGGTGGAGCAATGGAGCAGTTGAGCATTTTCTGCTCTGGAGGAATCTCTGCTGTGTCTTTCAACTAAGAAAATGTATTTTACTTACTTTTGGGGGAGGCTTTCTCAGCAGCTGAACTCATTCCACCCTAGATGTAGTTGCTTTCTCAAGGGTGGGAAGGAGGTAGCTGTTCTCTATATGTTAGTCTAAATAAAAAATAATTTAAAAAAGAAAATAATCATCTACATAGAGGTATTCTGCTCTTTAGCCATCCTCTGTATGCTGGCAGGGATTGTACTCTTCAGTACTGAAGCGTAGTGATAAGCAAGACTATTTAAGGGCAGGTTCTATCCCAGTGGCTGATTGAATCTTGCTGTAGTGTTGCCCCAGATACCCTTGGGATGGATTCTGCGTTTGTAATTCTGCTAGAACTTGTAGGTGGCCTGAAGCAGAACAGATGCCTGAATAGCAGAAGCAGCACTAGCAGGGAGATTGCAGTGGAGCAGCACCTCAGCTGCTGGGACAGGCAGGGTGCTGTGGTGGGCAGCTTGGTGGGAACAGACTCTGGGTTCCCCCCTGAGCATGTGATTTTAATCATTTTCTCCTCTGTACGCTGCAGAGTGTTTTTGCCTGCAGTGTGTTGCAGCCCCTGGCTACTGGCAAATGGCAGAAAATTCTCATGAATAAACTAATCACGTCCTTTAGCATCCCCCCCTGCATGCCCCCACCCCAGCCCTGCTCTGCCAGCCTGAAGCTGCAGAAAGCCTTTCACCACCTGAGTGAAAAATCATTTCCATTAGAAGCTCCCCAGCGAGGAGGATTGCAGCCTCCTTGGGCAGAGACAACTACTTGCTTTGCTGCTGCCAGCTCACTTTGAGCTATTTCAGTGCTTAAGACTGGAGCCTTGCTGCTGTGAAGGCAGGGGAGGTGTTCAGAGGGAAAGATTTGTTCTCTTTATTTTCCTGGTTAACCCTCAGAGCTCTCCCAGCTGGCTGGGGTCCTAGAGGTGCAAACCAGGCAGTGAAGAAAGAAGGATCCTGTTCTGTAGTTGTACCAAGGCAATATTTTCAGTCTTCAGTGTTTCAGTTCATCACCTGCTTTCAGCTCAGTCTGTGAGGAGACCAACAACTGCTGTGTCATGACTGGAGAACGTGGCCTTGGGCTCTGCTGTACTGCTTTGCACCCAAGTGTGGGGATGATGGATGATGAGAAGCGCAGTCTTCCAGTTGTTTGCAGGATTCAAGAGACAGAAGGACATGTAGGTCTCCTAGTCCACGCTCTTTCCTCACCACATGAGATTGTTGCCCTTGCGTGGTGTGAAATCCAGCATGACTGCTGCTGTCCCAGGAGCAAGCATTCCCTCTCACTGCAGTGAAACTAGGAGGAAATAAATAGCTCGGAGCAGTCGCCCTGCCCTGCTGCCACATTAACCCTTGGAGGCTTTTTGTGAACACATTTCCCCTCCTAACCATTCATTTGGGCTGATGTGTTGGGCAGTCCTTGCCTTCTGTGTGCACTATCTGTCATTAAGTAGGAGTTGCAAGTGGCCTGTGGTGGAGCAAACTGTTATTAACATGGGTGGACTTGGTCAGAGGCAGTCTCGGGAGGGGATGCTGTAATTCTAGGCTTTCCTCTTGCACCACATCCCTAGGACACTGTTTTCTCACTGGTGCCTGAAAAATAAATGTGCACAAATGTCTTGCATCAGCAGCGCTGTCAGACTCATCCCTGTGCGATGCTGACTTGTGCTCTGGGGATGGGAAGGCACAAAGTTAAGTGTTTGCCTCAAAAGAGACCATTAAAAATTCCTGTAACCTCACCGAGGGAGGACTGTCTTGGAATTCCTGGCTGTCACTTTGTCCCCTCACCCTAAAAGCCAGTTCTGGCATTCACGGATGTCATAGTGAGTGTCTGATCAGATGAGACTGCTGCTGGTTGGATGCCACCTGAACTAAGTTGTATTTACAGACAAACCTGACCACGAGTCAGATCTCCACCTAACCACTAGGTTGCTGGCCACTGTCCCTGGCTGTCAGCTGGAACACAGCCCCAGTAAGTGACAGCATGTTTGTCCCATAGGTGTACACACCACCCCCTTGGACTGCCAGATGGTTGTTTCATGGCATGGCTAGACCCACAGCCCCATGCTGCTGCAGAAGACACCCTCTGTAAATCAAGTCTTGAACAATAATCTGCCATCAGTGCTTGGAAGATATAAATATTGTGTGATGGGACAGCACAACTGCCTCTCTCCACTTGGGTGTCAATAGGCTTCTTGGCTGGGTGGATGAGTGTAGGGGGGGGAAAAAACCCAAGCCTTTTTTCCCTGAGGGAAAGTATGGGTGCTTCAGTTTACATGCTGGATGTAGCCTGCAGCTACAGCACAAACAGGAGCAAGCAGCACTTGTCATAAATGTGAGCTCCAATTCCTTGTTAACATCATGCAATAACAGTGTAGAGTAAGTGAACGTGCTGCACATTAAAAGTAGCTGAAGGTCCTCAGAGTAAAGTGTCCTGTGTCTGCCCTTTCCCCACTGTCCCCTTCATTTCTCTTCCCACAGGAGAGCAGTGGGAGAGTTTCACAGCTCTGCCAGGACCCACATGAGACCCAGGAACCCACCAGAGGAGACATGGCAGTGTCCTGTGCTTGGGCACTTCTTGTTTCCACCTCCACCCTGTGGTCAGCAGCACTGCCCTGTGGAAATGCTTTGGAAAGCAGCTGAGAAAATTAATTTAGATGAGTAAATTAGGATTTTAAGCAGACATCACAGCGTCATCTCCATGGTTTCTGCCTGGGGACATGCTCAAGCAGGCATCCACAGCCATTGCTCACCCTTGAGCCATGCATGACATGGTGAGGAACAGTCCCCGTTGGCCTGAATGACACTTCTAACCTCCTTTTTCTTTTCTCCCTGAGCAGTATTGGAGTGGGTTGTGAGCAGTGCATTGCCCACAGGCCCTCAGTTGAGGACAGCTGTTGAGAAGTGCAGGGAGGACTTGAGGGGAAGAGAGCAAACGTGGGCTGGAGGGAGCCAAGCCTGCAGCATCCAGACTGAGATACAGCCTGGTGCTAATTTGGTAAACTGCTTAAATGATCTATTAGCAGCTCTGATGAAGACAGTGTCTGGAAGGATTAGCATCATGGTCTTTTCAGTCCTGGGTTACTGGTCTGGATCCAATTTCGTCAATTTGCTGTGGAAACCATAGTCAAACCTGATGTCAGTGATACTACAGGTAGCAGTGTGGGTTGGCTGTGGGTGCACGTTGCGTGCCTGACTCACCCGTTAGGACACAGACCTGTTAAATATTCCTGCCTTTGTTTTATTGTGAAGGTCAAGCCCAAGACTGTGGCTTGAGATTACTGAAGATCTTTTGTTGAGGAAAGGCTGGGTCAGGAGATGGCCTTTAGTCAAAGGCATGAAAAAGTCACGGGAGCTGAGGCAGAGAACTTCAGTCTGGAGCTGAACTTGCCAAGACATCAGAGGTGTGTGGCTCTGAGGCTGCCTGCATCCAGCTGGAGAGGGGGGACCACCCTGAGCTGCTTTAAAGTTCATCCTAGGTGTTTTTACCTGAAGCAGAGAAATTTGGAATGTTGATGCTGATCAAAATACCCTACAAAACAAAAAATCCTGTGTCACTGTCAATATTGCTTCTGGGGTTTGGAGCTTCAAGAAAGAGCTGGCTTTAGCTGCTTTTTGGTGTGGTGTTTTATCAAAAACTCTAACTCAAAACAATAACACTTTACACTTGGTAAAATCCCTTTCTATTGGATGTGAATAATCTCAGTCATAGTCTTGGTAAGGTAACTATTAAAGGCTTCCCAGAAAAGCCTTGGGAATCGTGTTTGTTTCTGGGTGAAACTTGTCAGCTCTAAGAGCTGTGGCAGGTCTGAAGTGCTGGGGTGCAGCTGAGCCTGCTGACAGCCTGGTTAACTGTGCTAGCTCCTGATGCAGCAAAGACATGGGTTGCCTTCTCCAGTTTTAATTTGCTTAAATCCAAACACTCAGCAAGTTGAGGTGCAGTTGTGGCCCTGGTTAATGTGCCTGGCTGAGAGGTGCAGACAGGTTTTCCATAGAGAAATTTGTGACTGGTGCAGGCTGAGATGTTCCTGGGATGGAAATCCTCTGGGCTCCAGCATGATGATGGCAGTTGTGTTCGAGCCATGAACTCTCAGCTGTCCTTCGTGCCTGGATTGTGGAGCCTGGTATCAAAGCCTGGCATGGGCAGAGAGAGTGTCTGTGGGTGACCCTGTGCAATTACTGACCTCCCTGGCTCTCCCAAGCTGCCTTTTAGTCTCCTTCCAAGGTGATACCTCTGATTTATGGAAGGGTCTGATAGAAACAAACCCTTCTGGTGTGAGGCTGTCTTGTGCACCGTGTGCCAGCTGGCTTTTTCCAAAACACATTATTTTAGCAGCATTAGCAGATTGCCAGGGCTGAATAAATCTGCACATCTGAGTTGGATTAATTTTCTAGGCTCTCCATCCATAGGAGTTTCTGTGTGTCTGCCAAAAGGTGGGAAGCTCAACAAGCAGGTTGAGCACTGGCATGTGAGTGTGACAGCCCAAAACTGGCTTCTGAGTGTGCTGCCAGCCCTGTCAGGGTGTGGGGAGCCCAGGCTGTCAGAAAGCAGATGTGTCTGTTCTGGCTTGGAGGAGAAGATAATGCTGCATGGCAAGGGTGTATTTTATACAAAAGATGCTAGAATAATTAATGCTTACAAGAGAAAATAAAATGCATTGCTTGGGAAGCAGAGAATCACATTGCCATTTGGGGAGTGTTAGACCTGATTTGCACTTAGTGTCTGCACTAGTGGGTGACTTTTGGGTGGGAATGTAACCTGCTCTCCTACTGTGTGGTTTTGGTATTGGTGCACTTAGATAATGTGTGTATTCAGACAATAGGGCTGGTTATTTGCTCTCCTGTTTGGAAACAGCTTTCTCAAAATAATTAATATCTATGGGGATATAACTGAGCAGTCCTCTTGTTTGTGTGGCCCCAGAGCAGCATGGTAAGAGTCACACTGGTGAAGGGACCTCATCAGGTTTTTAAGGTGTTTACATGAGGCTCTGTGGGGTCACGATCTTGTGGCTTGATGAAGGAAATGTGGCTCAAGATCTGTAATTAAAATGCAATAAAAATAAAATTGAGGGAGCTTACCAGCAATGAGAAGTTCCTATATATGACATGAAGATGAATTACACCTATGTTGAGTTCAACTTGCAGCTAAAGAAATATATTAGAATGGCATTAAATCATTGCATTAATATTAAGAGGTTAAAGCTGTATAAGCTCAAATAAATCAAAAAGGGGACTGCCATTTGACTGTGAGTGATGGGTAGACTTTTACTGCAACTGTTCAAGTCTGTAACTTGCCAAGTACCTAACACTGACACTGAATCATCCTTTTCACTCAGTGTAGCACCAGAAAGCTTTTTTGTGATACTTTTTCCTGCTGGCAAATATTTTCCTCCTTCCCATAGCAAAGAGAACAACATCTGCAAAGGTTTTTCCATAAGCAGCACTTTGAATCCCTAATGAGAGAAGTTACAGAGGACTAACTCGAGCTGTGTGCTGCAGCACAGCCTTCCAGGGCTTGAGGTAGGACTTGGATTTCAGAGCTGTGTTCTCTGATCCATTCAGGTGCAGTTATTTTTAGGCTGGGAAAACTCTTTCTCCTTTGCATAAGCAATTTTCAGAATCTTTAGGGGTTTACAATTGGTAAATCTGTAACATCCCTACCCTGGAATACACAAAACTGGAGATTTCTGCATCTGACAATCGCTGTTTTTCTGTAGGAGAATATTACTCATTATATACCTGAATATATACTCGAATACATACCCATTTATGTAAAATTTAATACTAAGAAAATTAATAACCACAAGCCATTTGAGATAAAGCTGCAAATTTCATTTTAAACTTACTTTTTTAAGCTTCCTTCTTGAACCTAGGCTTTAGCAGAGAGAGGCTAAAAAAGAGTTTAAATAATTTACTTGAAGTGTGAACCTTTAGAACCACCCTCCTACTTTTCCATCTTTCTTTTTTCAGCACAAGTGTCTGTGTAGGAAGGAGCTGCTAGTGAAGAGGCAGCTTCTGCTCAGTGAAATGTGCTCTCATAGCAGTGATCCAAACAGCTCCATACAGGCCTGCCTGACTTACGCTCTCCTAGTCTCTACTCAGCATGCTGAAAGCTTTAAGTGTACATATAGAAGCAAAAGGCGTGATTTATTCTCATTTCTCCATGGATGGAACAAAAATCTGTGCTGGTGGAAGCAGAGCAGTGTGATGAGCCCCTTTCCCATGCAGCATGCCAGTGCTGTGAGTTGGTGTAGGATGTGTAGGTAAAAGCGGAGGGGTTTTTCTGTACAAAACACATCTATTTTGAGAGGTTTGCTGGGAGGACTTGTCCTAGCAAGCCCTGCGTGGGGACAAGCTTCTGAGTGCCTTCCTGACTCAGTTTGTGCCTTTGTCTTGCCCCAGTATTGCTCAGAACTGCCAAAAAGAGCACAGGACCAAAACCCTGTTAGTACAGATCTTGGTTCTTCACAGAAGGTGGGTATAAGCTGCTCTTGGAGGGCTTAAACTCCTTCATGACTTCACAAGTAATTTTGTGCAATTAGTTGATGCCTTGAAGTACCTTTTCATTATATTTGTTCTGACTTCTTGCAGGCAGGTCTAAAAGTGGGAGTTTGCTGGTGGTTACTGGTGAGATATATTTAGTGCTAGGAGAACTTGATAGGAAAACTCTCTGCTCTGGCTTCATTAGATCTGAAACAGAAACTACTGATGTCTGCCCCCCTCTCCATAACTGTTTCAGCTTCAGTCCCCTTGTGGCAGTGCCAGCACTGCCAGCTCTAACCCTCGGCATCTTCTCTCCAACAGGTTGGTGGCACAAAGACGGGAGTTGTACGCTACGTGGGAGAGACAGATTTTGCCAAAGGCGAGTGGTGTGGTGTGGAGCTGGATGAACCCCTGGGGAAGAACGACGGGGCAGTGGCTGGTACAAGGTACTGTGTGCATGCTCAAACCCAGCCTGGGGCATGTCAGGTCCTACACACCTCCTGGGGTGGCTGGGGAACCTGGGAGGAAGAGGTAGGGCTGTGTTTGGTTGGGCAGTGTAGGTTGGGAGGAAGAGTCCAGTTTTGAGTCTTTTAGGATTTGGAATAGCTTTGCCAGGAGATCAATAGAAGCCTCATCACTGAAACACTTGAAAGCAGGATTGGGTAACATCTGTGAAGAAGTAATCCGAGTGGCTTTATGAATGAGGAGAGAGTAGGGAGAGAAGGTAACTTTTAGTGGGATTTAGTTTTCGCTAGGAATTGATTCTGTGATTGTGTTAGCTCTGCCTTCTACCACACGTTCCCTTCATAAACTTCCTTGCCACCATATCTATAATTCACGCTGTCAGAACTACAGAAGATAAAAATTTGACTCTTTTTCCTCACCTTAATGTTATTTGTTCTGTTCTTTCTGGGGACAGGTTTCCAGAGATCTGGAAGAACAATTGGTGGTGGTTGTCTGTCCTCGTACCAATTCTGTAGTGTCACAGTGGTCTGCTGATTGATGTTACCACCTCTCAATACACAGGCACTTCCACTCTTTTCCAAAAAAAGCCCTTGTTAGTATCTATAAAACTAGGCAGGGACATCTCGCTGGCTTGCTGGGAAGCTGTTTCTGTTCATGTGGAAGTTAGGTAAGGGATTGATCCTCAGCTTCAGATCTTGAGCTTGGGAGATGTTCAGATCAGAGTCATACAGTGGCACTTTGACTTCAGGTACAGGTGGAACTGATTCCTGTCCTTTCCAAGTTCCTTTAGTGGGAAATACCGTTGATTTCTTGGAGCTTCTTAAGGGAATCTTGCATTAGAGGTGAAATTTAACTTTGAAACTGAGGAGCTGAGAATTTGTTGTTAGATCTCCAGTTCTGTAGTAAAGGTTTCTTGTGTTGGGTTCGTCTCGTTTTGTCCCACAGCCATGTGTGTTCATGTAAAATAAGAGAAATACTGCCTTGTTCAATGTCAGGACAGGAAAGCAGTAAATGATTAGCAGCAGATGGCTGAGTTCCAGCTTTTTCTCAAAAGAAAAGAACCAGGATGGTAGAGTCATGGAGTGAATCCAAGTCCCTGCTTTCTTTATCATAAACTACAAATTATGTCTAAACTTAATTTGCAGGCTGCTCAGAAATGATTTATTGTCTGTGTGCATGTGGAAGCAGATGTGAGTGTAAGGGTGCTCTGCCTCTTGCCCTCGCATCTCTGTTGCTGTGTTTTGAAAACCCAACTTTTGGAAGTCATCTGTCTTCTGAAACTGCCACATCTTGGCTGAGGTTGTTATGGTATCTGCCCTGTCTGCAAGGCTTCTCCTTTGTTTCACACTTTGTCAAGAGCAGGAAAAATAGAGCTCCACAGCAGGGAGCAGGAATGAATTAAGAGGTTTGGATTAAACAGGGGGATATTGAGGGAATTCTGTAAGGATCCCTGCCCCTTGCCTCCAGGCTGATTTTGCAGATCTTCTAGCAATAATGAATAGTGGTCGGTACAACAGTGGTACACGTGGACTCTCCATCTGAAGGGCAGTCTGTCCACCAAGGATCTGGCTGCAGGTTTGCAACATTGCTCCTGTTTCTCCTTTGAGCCTTCATCACCTTCTGATTTTTCTTACAGCACGTCCCAATTTCAATAGCAGTGTTTTGAGTGTTTACCCAGCATAGTAAAACTGACTCCCTTGGTGCATGCAGGCACCCCACAGTCTCCCCCATGTTTGCCATGGCCACAGGGGATTCCTGATACTGCCAAAATCAGTCTGGGCAGGGACTGTCCAGGACTCTGGAGTCTCTGCTTTGGTGGTTGTTGCCATCTAGTGAGCATCCTTAGCCTGGCTGCCTGGGACCAGTGCTTGCTGCCACAGTAGTGGCCTGCTACAAAAGGAGAGAAGGGGCTGTACCATGCTGTTGGTCTGCTTGTGCCTGCTGCAGTTTGAGAATATGAAGCTGAGCAGGGCTCTGGCTGGTTTGTGAAATGACCTCCTTCCCTGGGTCCCTGTTCTGCAGCGAGGTCAGCCTGTGCTATGGCTGGTTTTCCAAACCGAAGGGCCTGTGTTGGCAGCAAGCAGAGGGGGTGAAGTGATTTCTGGGTTGTAGAGGTTGTTTAAATATTGGTATAGAAAAAATTGGGCTTGAGCAGATGTTTGAAAATGAATCACTTTCTCATCTGACTAGAGATCAGGCTGTTTTCTGGCCTCCCAAGCACACGGAAGGTCTGCCTGTGATATAGCTGTGGGGCTGCCAGCACTTAAAAATAAAAGGGAATTGTGGAAGCAGCTGCTCACATCTGGAGAGAGAGGGCTGTGCTAGCAAAGCTGGATTTGTTATTTATTCATTAGGACCTGTTTTTTATGTTAATGTAGGGCAGACTATTATAGGTACCTGTATTTAGTCCTAGCCTTGCTACAAAGCCTGTGAGAGAGAACTCAGAGGAGAGGAGGAGGCAGTACTCTGTGTTGGCTGCTCCCTTGAAGCAAGGGGATGTGATGCCTGGAGGTGATCTGGTTTTACTTGCTGCACTGCAGCTGACCAGCAACAGATAAACCTTGGCTTGAGCTGGTCAGCCCAAGCTCTGAAGGGGTTCCCAAGGTTTGTCACTGTGGGTTTTGGCTTGTTTGTATTCTGGAAGAGGGCTCCACAGAGACTTAATCGTCAGGCTCACTACAATTGTGGAATAGGGCTTCAACTGTAATTACCTGATCCTCCCTTTTTTATGCTGACTTCTTTCTAGGTTTGTTTGCCTGGGAAGCAGTTTCTCTTTCTGAGGAGGTGGCACACAGTGGGATTTGCTGTAGTGGTATTTTTAGCTTCAAAGTTAGGAACTGCCAGTTTCTTCTGTTCTGGGAAGAAAAACTTTTACCCTATAGAACATTTATACAGAACTGTGTCATTCAGATCTTTTTATTCAACACACTTCACTATGTGACTTTCTTGCAAAGCAGGGTAGAGAACATGTGCAGGTTTGGGGAAGGTTGGTTTGTTGGAAGGTTGGTTTGCAAAGAAGGAGCATGTGCTCTCGCTGTGTTTATGTACTGGGATCTTTGTGCTGTCCAGGCTACCAGATGGATCTTTCCTGGCATCTCGTCAAAGTGTGCAGCATCTAGTGCCTGGCAATTATCTTGGGCTTCCCTGCTTAAGCACCACAAGTGGGAACATGGAGATTGCCACGACTCTACATGGCAGGGAAGGAGAATAAATCCAACCACTTGCACGCAGGAAACCGTGTCACAGCAAAGTAGCAGGAAACGAGCTGAGGGTTGGGGGTTGCACGGCCATTCTGCGAGGCTTGGGTGATAGGGATGGATGCTCTACCACTTCTGACTTGGTGTGTCTCTTGTATCACAGGTATTTTCAGTGCCCTCCCAAGTTTGGCCTCTTTGCTCCCATCCACAAGGTGATCCGGATTGGGTTCCCATCAACCAGCCCTGCCAAGGCGAAGAAGAGCAAACGAATGGCCATGGGGGTGTCTGCCCTAACCCACAGCCCCAGCAGCTCCTCCATCAGCTCTGTCAGCTCGGTGGCATCGTCTGTTGGGGGCAGGCCCAGCCGCAGCGGGCTGGTGAGTGGCTCTTTCTACAGACTGTGCAGTCTCCAGCCACCTCTGTGTCCCGGCTCTGCAAAGTGGGAGGGTTGGGGTTTTGTTTCAGCAGCTGCTCCTTCACTGTCAATGAGATGAGGGGAGCATGGGATACTGTTACCCACCTTGTGTGGGACTCTCTCCATGGACACAAGAGTCCTAACAGACACAGAGCAATTGTGACCATTAAAATGTGACCATTTGCAATGGGGTGAATCTCAGCTCTGCTGTTAAGAGCAGGTTTCATATTGGATCCCTGCAGAAAAAATGCCATTGCCTCTGGTCCTGCCTGGTTGTGTTGCAGTGTGCCACAGTCCTGAACAGTTACACAAAAGCTCCTTTGATGACTGCACTCTGCTGTGGAGAGGTGACACTGTCCTGGATCACATGCCTTGAGCTTTGGCTGGTGCTCAAGAAGACAGACACCAGAGCAGGCAGCAGTGTTACGAAAAGCTCTGCCTCTGCCGTAATGTGTGCTGCAGAGCACCTGCAGTCATCTTGGCTGGGAACAAGAGTGCAGTATCCGTTACTGGGAGCAGATCCAAGTAGCCCAAACCAGTCTCCACTTGAGATCAGTCCTCCCAGCTGAGCTCAGGTTGGGACTGCACCAGTGCAGTTCATCAATAAAATATAGTTAAGAATGCAGATGATAAAATACAGGATAATCTTTCCTGACCCAGTTTCCACCCCACGTCGTGTCCTTTGGGAAATGGTCCTTTCATGGCAGTGTAGAAGAGCTATTGAGCTTGTGAGCAGTGTCCAGATGTTTTGCAGACTTGTTAACCCCACCTGTAGGGTCCAGAGATGGAAGTGCGGCTCTACAGCATAATATATGATCAGTAGATGCATTGCATTCCAGATTTAACAGGGGACTTTGAGCTATTCTAGACTGGGAAGGACATAGCTTTACCCCATCTTTTTTTAACTCTTTTTTTCCAGCTGACAGAGACCTCTTCGCGATATGCCCGGAAAATCTCTGGCACCACAGCTCTCCAGGAGGCACTGAAGGAGAAGCAGCAGCACATTGAACAGCTACTGGCAGAGCGTGATCTGGAACGGGCTGAGGTTGCCAAAGCCACCAGTCACATCTGTGAGGTGGAGAAAGAGATTGCCATCATGAAAGCCCAACATGAGCAGGTAGGAGGTGATGTGGCTTGATCACTAGCACTCAAATACTACATCCTCTGAAAGTTTCACAGAATCAGAATGTTGGGAGTTAGAAGGGACCTTGGAAGGTCATCTAGTCCAACCCCCCTGCCAGAGCAGGGTCACCTAGAGCAGGTCACACAGGGATACATCCAGGCAGGGTTTGAATGTCTCCAGAGAAGGAGGCTCCGCAGCCTCTCTGGGCAGCCTGTTCCAGGGCTCTGTCACCTTACAGTGACAAAGTTCTTCCTTATGTTCACCCGGAACCTCCTGTGTTCCACCCTGCACCCATTCCCCCATGTCCTATCGCTGGCCATCACTGAGCAGAGCCTGGCTCCATCCTCCTGACCCTCACCCTTTACATATTTATAAACATTAATGAGGTCACCCTTCAGTCTCCTCCAACCTAAAGAGCCCCAGCTCCCTCAGCCTCTCCTCATAAGGGAGATGTTCCACTCCCTTCATCATCTCTGTGGCTCTGTGCTGGATTCTTTCAAGCAGTTCCCTGTCCTTCTTGAACTGAGGGGCCCAGAGCTGGACCCAGGACTCCAGATGTGGCCTCACCAAGGCAGAATAGAGGGGGAGGAGAACCTCTCTCGACCTACTAACCACCTCCCTTCTAATGCACCCCAGGATGCCATTGGCCTTCTTGGCCACAAGGGCACATTGCTGGCTCATGGTCATCCTCCTGTCCACCAGGATCCCCCAGGTCTCTTTCCCCTTCTCTGCTCTCCAGCAGGTCAGCCCCCAGCCTGTTCTGATCCATGGGGTTGTTCTTTCCCAGATGCAAGACTTCACACTTGCCCTTGTTGTATTTCATAAAGTTTCTCCCTGCCCAACTCTCCAGCCTGTCCAGGTCTCTGAGAAACATCAGATCATAACGTTCCCCCTGTGTAGCTTCCTGATGTGAAACTTGGTCTCCCAATCTCTGCCTTTGAAGTGGAGACAGCTTCCTGCATGGTGGGCTGAGCTCAGGCTCTTTCTCTACTTCCCCAGGAGCGTGTGCTCTTTCTGCCCCAAGCCAGGAGCAGAAAAAGGGCTTTGCCAGAAATACAACAGTAGATAGTTTGTGTCTGGTGGATCAATACATTTGAATACTGGAATGCAAGTGGAGGACAAACTTGTTCCCCTTAGCCACCCGATCTGGCCTGGGCTGTGACTGCATTGCAGTGGTTTTTGATGCTATCAGACACTGCTGGGAACATCAGCTCAGTTCCTATGTCACTGCTTTCCTGCCAGAGAAGATGTTTTTATCACATTAATAAAGTCAAGAGATCAGTAAGGAAAACAGGCTGATTAATTACCTTTTTTTTTCTTGCACAAGCATTTGTACAAATGATATTTTATGCCCTTGACTGCTCAAAGAGAGAGGAATTGTCTTTGTGCTGTTCATCAGTATGTGGCTCTTCAATGACTGCTGTTGCCCTAAATTCCTTGCTCATGTTTATAAACTCAGCCAACTACTAGGGAATGGGGATGGCAGTGTTATCGTGGTGTGGTGGGCCACAGCTGCCTGTCAGAAATGCAGAAGAAATTAGCAAATCACAGCTGCAAGCTGACATCTCCTGTGTGTACAGTGTGCTCCAGTAATTACCAGTAACACGAGTTAATGCAAGTCTGAAAAGTCTCTCTTGCTTTGTGACCAGGACTGAATTGCACCTGGTAACCTCAAACCAGATTTTCAAAACTGTTCAGTCTTCAAGTTTTTAACTCTTTATCAGAGCTGGATTCTCCAAAGGGTTCAAGTCAGAGGCACTGATGCCTACATACTGGGCTCTTTGGAAAGTCCACCTTCTTGCCATAGCGTCCTCTGAAACAGATCATCAAAACCTTCTATTCCCTGGTTCTGATCCTCTTTTAAACAACTCTGTACTGCAGACATTGTTAACTTTTGTGGCTTGGGTTCTTCTTTTGCTGCAGTACGTCACAGAGGCAGAAGGAAACCTCCAGCGAGCACGAGCCCTGGTGGATGGGATGCAGAAAGAGAAGATTGAGCTGTTGAACCAGCTGGAAGAGGAGAAGAGGTAAGGCAGGAGTTGGATGGGCGTGGAGTGGATGAAGTCAGGGGACAGATGAGGCTTTTACCTGAGAACATCGTTCATTGGATCTAAGGAGAAGAAAGTGACTGGGAAGGTCATCTTTGGATGTCTTCCAGCACTTCACATGTGTGGTGTCTCACTCTCCTGGCCACTGTGGTCTGCCTGGATATAGGGAAAGGGTGTGCTGCTTCAGTTAATGGGAAGTTACCTAGATTTTGCTGTAGTTGCACATCTGATGTGACTCTTGCTAGGGTTGGGCATCCAGTACTGTGACTGCCCCCATTTGCTGACAAACTGCTGCTAATCACAACTGAGCAGTGAAGTATTTCCAATTAGTTTTGTGTGCTCCTATGCCTCGTGGCTCTTAGGGAAGACTCAATGCTGTGTAATTCAATGGGGTCACAATGAGCTAATTTTTGTGATGGAGCAGTCTCGGGGTTTTTGAATCTACTCAGCTGAACCTGCCCTGCTGTCTCAGTGAGACTGAAAGGCACAAGACAAACAGCCAGCCAGGGCAACCCATGCACGGGCTCTGTTTTGTTGCCAAGAGGAGTTTCATGGTTTGACCCACTTTCCTGCCAAATAGATGCAGCACTTTTTAAGAAAACAAGACACCATCAGCTGCTTCCATTCCTGATTAAGACTCTAGATGCTGGCACTTTTGTGCTGACTCTGATAAATATTTGACAGGCTGCTTGCATGTCCAAGAGCATTTGACCTTGACCAATGTTGCACTGACAATACAATGGTGGCCAACAGCTGATCTGCTGCTGCCAGTAGAAGGCCAAATAGTCTTGGTCTCCTGCTGGGCAGTGCAGTTACTGAGGGTTTTCAGCACCTTCCCTGTTGTTTGGTTCCCAACACAAAGCAAGGAGAAGCAGTGTTGTTTACATGACGGAATGAAGGGCTCCAGTAATACCCAGTTACTCTGAGATTTGACACCCTGACCAAACTTGTCACTGTAAAATGGAATTACTCAAAGGTGGGATTAACTCATGGCAAGGGTGTGGACAGTGACCTTGCCTTGAGCTGTTCTTGGCTGAGGATACAGTATAAAATATCAGCACTGGTTAATAGACAGAACTCTGCAGGTTGGGCCATCCCAGACCCCTGCCCTTTCTGTACAGCTTGGCTTTGCTAAAGACCACTTCTTTTCCCTCTTTGTGATGTGCTGATCCTTAAGGATGTTCCTTCTGAGGAGGGGAAGTCAAACTGGAGTACAGCCTTACTGTAGTGTGATTCATCACCTCCCCACATCCCAGAGGCCCCATCCATGTCTATATGATGATGCATATGTTTCCTCTCTGGATAAGAGTAAGATCTCCTTGTCATTCTTGGAGTCCAATTGCTCCATATACATAAACTCTTCAGTGGGAATAGAAAGACAGTTCTGTGTATTAAATAACTGAAACCAGTGTTGATTTCCATGGAGTGATGCCCCTCCTGGGGATGAATTGTTCTTTCGTGCAGAAGTCTCCCTGTTCTCCTGCTGGGCAGTTCACTTTCCCAGCTCCAGGAGGCCCTTTAACCCAAGACAGCAGAGTTCTTTCCTAAATATCAACAGATGCCTCCTCTAATTAGAGGAGGTTTAGGCAAGGAAGCTTGTTTACGGAGTCAGATATGAATACTCACAGCTATTTTTATCTGTAATGGAATCAGAGCCTTACATCTGGCTGCCAGCTCAACATCCTTATTATTGCCTTTTTTAAAAATCAGTTAAGAGAGCAAAGAGGATTGAGTTTAGCAGAAGATTGAATTGTTTTTTATCACGACTGGATTTTCTCTTCAGACTTTGCAGCAGAGTCCTAAGCATGGCTGCATTTGTGCTTGTGACTTTTACGTGCATCTATGTATGACTGGCCTATACAGTCTCTGAAGGCTTTTCTGCCAGGTTAGCTTATCATTTCCATGTTGTGGAGACACTGAGCATCGCCCACCCTCTGCTGAGAAGGCAGAGGCTCTGGTTCCCTTGAAATACTTTGTTTGGACCCTGTGCATTTGGCACAGGAATTTCAGGATAGCAGACCCTAAGGAAACCAGTGGAACCTGGTTGTGGCTTTCATGTTTTCAGGATCCCGGTGTTAGAGAACAGCAGTTGTGCTTGCTGAGAGGTGGTGCAATAGACACAGCATGTCTGTGAGTGTGTACCTCGCATGAATTCAGATCTTTGCTCTGTGGAGAGCTTGCTTATTAACTGTCTCCCTCCATCTGCTTTCCTGTTTATCTTCTGCTGAGCTGTTTGTACACAAAGCTTGGCTGTCCTTCTCCCATCAGACTTCGGTTGTGCAGGGGAGGCCCACGTGCAGTGGTTACTTAGAGATAGGATGCTGATCTGGGTGTTACTGATGGCTCTTTGTGTCTTTTCCCCTCTCCAGGAAAGTGGAGGACTTGCAGTTCCGTGTGGAGGAAGAATCCATCACGAAGGGGGATCTGGAGGTAATTCCCAACACCCTCACCGAAGTGTGGGCGTTAAAACCTGAAGCTGCATGTGGGGCTTCACCTGAGTAATTTCTGCCACCTTTTGCTCAACTCTAAACAATACATTTTCTTTATTGAATGCTTTGGACCTCCTGCAAACACCATGGTATGAACTGGGAAGGTTGTTCTTTGGTATGTTGCCCAGTGACTAATAACACTGGGAGCTGCCGAGTTAATTAAATGCAGCCATCCTGGCTTTAAATGTTGCCATGAGTTGCCAAGCCGTGCTAGAATTTGACTGTATCTGAGTGCATTTCAACATATGTTTCTCCACTGTAGAAATTATTTGACTGCTCAGTCACTGTCCCCCCAGTGTCCTGTTATTAGCTGCTAATTGTCAGGCACCATCTCCCAGTGGGATGCTGCTCTAACCCAGCCGGAATGCCGGGGATCATTGAACCCGCAGTGCTCTCGTGTGGAGTATTCTGCCCATGTGCAGGAGGTTTGGCACTAGGATACCCTTTCCTTGGGAAGGGCTGCTGCTCAGAGTGATGCTGTTGCAGTGAGTACTGTGCAAACTGGAAGTGGTGTTGGGAGCTTGCCCTTGAGTGGGAGGCTTGTATGTGGGGGGCGAAAAAGGGAAAGAAAATATTGCTGTGAGAGCAAGAAAGCTCTGCTCTACACGTGTCAATTGGAACTTTCCCTTATCTTTAGCTTCAGTACTAGGTTAATAACAGCCAGAAATGTCAGGGGACCTGCTCCTGTGCTTCACTGGCAGCCATGTCAATAAAAACCCAGGAAAATGGGAAGCTAGGCAATGGAATATGTTCCTGTGGCTTTGACCCTCTCGGCATAAACCTCTTCTCTTTATCCAGAAGCTGAAGCAGAGCCATGTGCCTGGCAGGATGTGAATCAGCAATGCACTGGTAGCAGACCTTTGCTAAAGGACAACAAGTGCAGTTTCTGCCTCGTGTGTGGGTGCAAAATAAGGTTTCTGTTGGTCCTGAGCTTAGATGATGGATCTCACCAGGGGTTTAGAGAAGGGCGATTGGTCCATCACTCCCTTTGAGAGCAGGGAATTGTAAGCTTTAGGTGTTTAAGCCTGGCTGTGGATTAATGGCAATGGAACCAGGGTTAGCTAGCAGGTATATTTAGATATATATATTTTTTTTAGAGGCCACCACATTTCAGCAAGATGTTAAGCTGCTGTGAAGTAAGTGTTCCTATAACTGCAGGTCTAAAACTGAGGGTAGATCTGATTTTCATTTGGGCTGGGAAGGAGTTGCTTTGCAATGGGGATGTGCCCAAGCTTCTTGCAGGCTGCCAGGGTCCTGTTCCCACTTCCACGTTCTTCTGTACAGAAGAGCAAACAACTTTTTAGGGAAGAGTCGTGGATCAGCTTGGCTTCCTGCGATCCAGGGAAATGGGATATTCCCCTTTGAGTCCAACAGCAGTGACAGCACAGACACTGTCAGGGCTTTGCTGTGCTCAGTTTTTACATTCTGTCCTGTCTAATTTGGATGCTCAGACTGAGTGATTGACCCACTGGAGTTAATTATCACTTTCCTGCTTTGTTGTGGAGACAGTTAGGATTTCCAGAAGCAAGTAATTGAGTTAAAGAAAAAATCTCTCATTGGAAATCAGGGAGATAAGTGCTCCTTCATGTTGTAGTATGTTTCCTGGGAAATGGTTGTCTCTGATACTCTTCATGTAAAATCACAACGAAGTCAACCAGTGGTTGCTAGCACAGCCCTTGTCATCCCTAGCTAGAGCTCAACTAACCACCCAAATACCAAAAGCAAAACCCTGTGACAGTTGTCTCTCCATCTCTGGTCTTGTAGCCCTCTTAGCCAACAGCCCTCTTCTGCATGCTTGGAGGAGAACGTTTATCTTGCACTTAACAACCAGTAGCAAACATGATGGTAAGAAAAAGTTCTCTCTTGTGTAGTACTTGGATCTGGGGTTTTTCCAGAAGGCTTGGCTGGCTCTCATGGTATTTCTCATAATATCATGTAGGTTTTGAACAAAGCTGGGGCTTTCAGGTGTTGAGAGTGGAAGGCAGCATCCCTAGAAGCCTTTTGACCTAAGAAATGAATGTGTCTGAAGCCTGGAGATAAGGGTCCAGTTTTAGGACCTCTGATAAAGAAGAAGCTGAAGATTTAGTCTTGATTCAACCCATTTTTTTTATCCTGGCTGGCAATGCTGATGCTATAGTGCTTTGGAAGGTGAAAAGCAATTGCAGGAAAACAAAACCTTTCAAGAAAGGCTTTTTATGGTGGAAGACTGTGTTGTTATAGGAAATATTAACGTCTTCAAGGAGCTGTCTCCTGCTCATCTCCTGGAACCTACTTCATACCTCAAACACCAGTGGGAAGTCAGTGTGTAATTTGTGAATAGTAATTTAAGGCTGATAGCAAGAAAAGTCTAAAATTCAGATCTGAACTTCCTCAAAGTGTGGGAAAACTTTGTATTTGAGGATGAGTCATACTGGCTAGGCAAGGTAATTTGCATAAAATAAGTAATAACACAGGATGTGGCTCTTAAGTGAAGCCATGTTTAAGGACAGTTGATCTCTCTTTCTTCCCTGATTATTTTTCTCCTATATTTTCACGTATTTTTCCAGACTTGGAAAATAGCAGGATTGGTAGATACTGAGCAAGATTGGCTGGGAACTTGAGTGTCAACCTCAGGAGTCTTGAGGGAGTTACTTTGGGACATTCAGAGATTAATTTTGTAATAGGTCATCATCTTCAGGTAGCCAGTATCTGACATGCTGCCACCAGTTAAGGTCACTTCAAAAGTTTGTGTTGCTGAAGTTTCACTTGGGGATTTTGAGCTAGTGTAAATTGAGGAAAATTCATTAGTATCAATGGAATTTTATTTACAATGTAAATAAAATCAAGCCTGGAGCTCCATCTAGAGATGTGGATCTTTGAGCTTTGCAGAGAGCAGGAAAAGCTACTCAGTACAAAATCACATTTCTTTACTGATCTTATTATGATTTTATGATTATATTATGATGAGCCAACTTTTGCACTTCACTAATACTATTTGTGGATTTTGGTAATGGTTGAAGTTTTAAGACCACATCATTTTTTTTCCTCCTTCAGAGGTCAAATAGACCACATAACACATGGAGTAGTCTGACTGTATCTGGCAGTTGAGATCTTGACCATCTATGAATACTTGTCTAGGGATACCTTTCAAGCCACAAGAGAGAGCATGGATTTTTACAAACTTCAGTTTCAATTGTTTGTATACAACTAACCAAAGTTCACTTTATCATAGGAAAAGGGCAGAAAATCCCTAAAACAGGTTCCAATAGAAAGAGGGGGAAGCAAATAATTATAAGGAAGATGAAAGGCAGAAAATGTGGGGGGAGGAATGGTTCTGATCAAGTTGATTTGTTTTTTGATAGGTCCAGTTTCATTCAAAGGAAAGTGTTGGTTTGTAGGCTAAAAAAATGTGAAGGCCAAAGTCTGCATGCATTTTTCCATGTCTCTCCTCTTTTATTTATGGGAGATTTTACATGATATTACAGTGGTCATTGTAGTCCTGAGGTGTGCCACCAAGTGCAGCTATATGGTACTTGTACTCTAAAAGTGAAGGGCACCGAAGCAATGCCCTAAGTCAATGCTCCTGGATTTGACAGGTTACATAAATGTCTTGGGCTTAGTTTACTCATCTGTTTAAAAAACAAAATAGCAAAAAAAAAAAATTTAAAAAAATAGTTCTGGTTTGTGTACAAGGCTGTTAGTGTGCAAAAATCAGTGAAATCCACAGCAGCCCTATTCAAACCTAGAGCACTGATTTATGTAACAAGTTGATATCTAAATGCCTTTTATTTGCTTTCAGTGCGGTGCATTTTTGGGTTTAGCCATGAGCTGTGTACAGTATGACCTGCTTTTTTCCACCCCCTACCTCGTGCAGGGTTTAAACTGTCTCCAGAGCAAAAAGAGGATGGGAACTTCCAACTCTTCTCACTCTACCTTGTGGTTCTTCTCAAGGACGGATGCAGACAATCACTGTGAGGTCTTTGCATTCCCTTATGTGGTGCAAGGGTCTTGTACTGGTGGTCTGCAGCAGTGGGAGCTTTGCTTTTTAACAAGTGTCTTCAGTATAATCTTGATGCAGGAGAACACTGAAACAGCTTTCTAATGCAGAGGGATATTTTCCCATCACAGATTCAATTTTCTTGTGAATAGCCACCATGAGTACCATGTAAAATCCCTTAGTGACCATTTTCTGTTTGGATTTTTTCTGCTTGTTTGGATCTTTATTCTCCTCCTGTTGTGAACTGCCTTTCCTTGTCTTGTACACTGAAGATGATGTTGCAGCCTTCTCTTTCCCTCTTTCTCTCTCTCTCTCTCCCTCCCTTCCCCTTTTCCCGTCTCCACTGTTCTTTTCTCCCCATGTGTGACCAGACTCAGACGCAGTTGGAGCATGCCCGAATACGGGAGCTCGAGCAGAGCCTGCTGTTTGAGAAGGCACAGGCTGAAAAACTCCTCAGAGAATTAGAGGACACCAGGGTAACGGACCCCCACTTGCCCTGCCTGCAGAACAGCGTGCTTGCCCCCTGCATTGATGCTCATGATGCCTTGCTTTGGGTTTCTTTTTTTTTGGTTTGTGGGGTTGATTGGTTTTGGCTTGGATTTAGGCTTCCCTGATGTTTTTGTTTTTCTTTGCTCTCTCTCCTGGAAATGGTAGTATGATATAATTTCTAGCTTTGCTTCTTGTGTGGGGACTTGTTTCTCAGACTGAGTTTGCTTCTCTGCCCCATGCCACCATTTGACACATGAGCTCTTCACAATCCATCTCTCAATTAACATGACCAAATAATATCTGCACCCTGCACAATTCATTCTGCCTCGAGGCTCCCCCAGGCTGTAATGGAAAATGACATTGCAATCAGCATTCCCTTTGTCCTCCCTCCAGCTGTGGGAGCAGCCATCTGAAGTGGAAGATACTGGTGAGTGCAGGTGGACCAGCTCTGATCCTTGGCCATGCCCACAGCAGGACAGGCTGCCCAGATCAACAACGCACCCCATCCTGAAAGCAGCCAGATGTGGAAAGGGCTTTTTCATGCTGGTGTGGTGTGGGAAGCAGCGAACTCACCTACAGTGAGCTTGCGCCTCACCAATGGATTTGTTAGAGCTGTAGAAAACACAAATGTGGGGTTCTCCAAAAGGGCCAATGGTTTGAATGCCCCATGCCCATCTAAGACAAACTCCCTAAGATAAAACACCCAGCCTCCTGGGCTGTGGGGGAAATGGCAATTGGAATGGAATGGAGTTGATCGCTTGTGTTTTGGCACTGGAAGATCTGCTTGGTTTCCTCATTTCTTCTGCCTTTTTCTAACATTTCATCTAGTCAGGTCTCTTCTCCATCCGTAGCTGCAGCAGCCTGCGCTCCCCGTGGCCAGCAGGTGGTTCAGCCCTGTTAGGTTACATCCAGATCGTGAGACATCAATCCATAGCCCTTATGCTGGATGTTGACCATGGCCAGATTTATTGTCTTGCATCCTCTAGCCTTCTCCGTTACTTTTCCTTTGCTAATAAACTCTAACAAGTACTCATACGTAAAAACACCTTTTCCTTTTTACACCAGGGTAAAAAATTACACTGCAGAGGAGAGGTCCATAGGCTGAGGATTGCTGAGCAATAAAGGAAACACAATATGCTTAATGCTGGTTTCAATGCTTGTGATGTTCCTGCATGTGCAGTCACATTTCCTCCGTGCTTCATCTGGCAAGACACCTGGTCTGGAAATATAATGCTCTTTCAGGGCGTTATTTTTCAGAAGTCACTGTTGCTCTCTAGTGAATTCCAAGGGTTGTTTCAAAGAGGTGTGTTTCTCTGTGGAAAACGAGAGGTCCGTATCAGAAAGAGCAAATTGCAATAATTGGCACGAAGACATAACTGTGAGTTATTGGTGATGGTTACCCTGGTGCAAAACTGTACTCAAACTGGAGGGTGCTGGGCGTTGTTTTCCTGTTTGTTTGGACTTTGACTAATGTACTTTGGATTTACTTCCACTGGAGCACACTTATAAAAGGAAGGATGCGGTGGTGAGAGGTGGGGACTGACTTTGTCTTCTCTCTCATGTTGCAGTTAACCACGGTAGCGGAGAAGTCCAGAATCCTGCAGCTGGAGGAGGAGCTGAGCCTCAGGCGCAGCGAGGTGGATGAGCTTCGGCAGTGCCTCAGGAGCTCTCACCAAGCAGAGACCCCTGAGCATAACCTTGGCTTGCAGTCAGAGGCTCTTCGTCTACGAGATCAGCTGCTGTCTGCCAACAAGGAGCATCAGAAGGAGAGCAGCCAGCTAAAGGAGAAGTATGAGAAGACGTTAAAGAAGTACCAGCAGGAGATGGAGAAGCTGAAAGCTGTCAATGAGAAGTATGCACAGGAAATTGTTGACCTAAAGCATAAAGTTCAGCAAGCCACTAATGAGAACATGGGGCTTATGGACAACTGGAAGTCCAAGTTGGACACGTTAGCTTCTGACCACCAGAAGTCTCTGGAGGACCTCAAAGCCACATTGAATACAGGCCCTGACACCCAGCACAAGGAGATCGTGGAACTGAAGGCAGTGGTGGAGAGTATAAAGATGGAGCACCAGCTTGAGTTGGAAAACCTGAAAGCAAAGCATGACATTGAGACAGCTGTTCATATAAAGGAGAAAGAGAGTCTAAAACTGAAGTTGCAGGAGGCTGTGGATGAAGTGGAAAAATGCAACAGCAACTGGAAAATGCAACTGGAAACCAAAAGCAATCAGCATCTTCTTGAGCTCCAAGATGTGAAGGACAAGTGTCGAGATGCTGAGTTGAGGGTGCATGAACTGGAGAAACTTCATGGTGAATATAAAGATCAGACGCAAGCGATAGCTTTCTTGAAAGAGCAGATTTCTTTGGCTGAGAGGAAGATGTTGGACTATGAAATGTTGCAGAAAACAGAAGCCCAGAGCAAACAGGAGATCCACAGATTGCAGGAAAAAGTGCTTGTCTTAGAGAACAAGCTGCAGTCCATGGAGGCCCTGCATCCTTCTCAGCATGCAAATGTATGACTTCTGGGTCACTTTGCTTGTGTGTTGTTACTGTCAGTTACCCTTCCAGCCCTCAGCTGCTACCCTGTGCAGTTCTCTGAGGCTTTTAAGCCTCAAAGTATCTGGATGTTTTTACCTTCCATTGGTAGTGCTTTTTCTGCACTGCATCTCCATGCTGAAGGTGTCTTCCCACTCTTGAGAGCCAGTATAGTGGCACGGTTAGAAGAAATAAGAGTCAAGAGAAGCAAGTGGGCTGTGTGTTTGAGCTTGAAGACACATGAGTGCTGTGGCAGCAGAATAGGGCTCTCTTGGGTTTTGGGCTGGGCTCTCACCTGAGCAAGCAGCGTTCTTAGCTCAAAAAGCATCATTGCTACAACATAGCTGTTGTCCTCCAAGGAGCTGCAGCAGCCTTAGTGTGTTATTAAGGCCCTTCGGGTGTAGGTAGAGGACAGGATGGGAGGGTGAATCCATCCTCCCATCTGTCAGTGGCACTTTCAAATAACAATCCACCTTTTAGATGTTTGAGGCCATGGTCTAGTGGTCTAATGCTTAGGAATATGATGGGGTAAAGGTTGGACTTGATGACCCTGGAGGTCCCTTCCAACCATAATGATTCTATGATTCTAAGAAGAGTCCTTGCCTATGCTGAGATAGAGCACGTTCAGCACGTGGAGCCTTGGTTAGGGGCTGAGCTGGTGGGGCTGGGTGGGAGGTGCAGTGTGTGCCAGCGATGTGGCAGAAGCAGTGGAGAGGCTCTGTAGCATGTACAGGATGCACAGTGACTTTGAGGATTATAGTGGAAGAGCTGCTAGGAAGAGCTGGGATGGCACCAGGCTGGGGAAATAAAGTGCCTGATTGAATACAAGCCCTGAGCCTCCCAGGGAGGGCTGGAATAAGAGCAGTGATAATGTGAAGAGGTCAGTTTTCTGTGGCTCTTGTGGGTTTTTTTTTAAGTCACCCTCAATTTATTTATTTTTTACTATTTGCCACAGGATGCCATCCTGCCTTTGTGCATGGCACAGGGACACGTGGCTGGCTTTGTACTGGAGGGAGGGAGGGGAAGTTGCTACTTACAGCTCTAGGCTGGACCCCTGTTTGTGTTTGGATTTTGCACGAGAAACGAGCAAAAACTCAACTTGCATTTTGTCCCTGTGGGGATGCAGAAAAGGAAAATGAAATGTGCATGTTTTAAGAATACTCATTTGAAATCCATCACTGGCACTGTAGACCTTGTTCTGCACTGAGGTGCTGATGAAGTGAGTACAATCTCTGTGTTTAATTTGCCAGTGCAAGCAGCCCCATTGAAATTGGTCGCATCTCTTGGCAGCAAAGTCAAGACCATGAATTGGCCAAATGAAGGCTTCATGCCTGCAAAAAGGCACACTGTGCTGGACAGGAGAGGCAAAAGCCCAAGGAGGAATCTACAGCATTAATGGTGTTTCAAGGGTTGTTCCACATGTTTAATCTAATAAAGACACTTGTGGACAGTAAGTACAGCCAAGGCCCTGGGAGAAGTGGGTTGTTATTATAACATGTCACATCTTGTGTCCAATATTCAAACAGGAATGACCATAAACGAAGCAGCTGGAGGCTTGTTCCAGAGCCCTTCAGATAAATGAGAGGACTCTGGAGGATATTGATATTGGATTAGAACCAGGGAGTCTTGAAATAGTTATTTTAACTGTGTGTCGATTAAAATCAGGGAAATGTGGAAAGAAACACATGGGTGAAAGCCTTTGAGTATCACAGGGCAAATCCTGGTTTTTAAATGTCTTTGCTAATTTAATGTGACTGCAGCATTAACTCTCCAAATATTTTAAACAAACAAACGTGTCTTGTGACTGTCTTTCCTAGACTTTCCAGAACCACAGTTGTGCTTCCAAAGAGCAGTTAAATAGTTTTTCCTTCCCAAAAGTACATCAGGCTGTATTCCCCCCTGAGTGTGCTCCTGCTTTTGTTAGATGTGTCCCACAGCACACTGAAGCTCTTGGGGACTGACCTTGGGGCTTTCAGTGGTGGTGGCCACAGCACCTGCTTGATCTGGGGCATCTTTTGAGGTCCCATTGAAGGCTGCTGGGGGTGAAGAGGCTGGAAGGGGCTGAATTGTGGCCTCTGCAATGGGAAGCTTGGCCATGAGCTCTGTGGTCTCTGGCTTTTCATTGCAGTGAAAGAGGATGGGGGAAAGGCTCCTCTATATGGGCCAGCATTTGCTTTTTATTATTTTTATTAATGTATTAATTCCATAATAATTTTTTCAATGCTTTATTACTGTTTTTATAATGTCAGACACAGGTTCTTCAGAAGTGGAGGAACTTGTTGTCTAATAGGTCTCACACTGAATGCTGAATAGCGTTTGCACCTGAATGTGTGCTGGGATGAACCACAGGAGGGTGGTCTGAAGGAGAGTGGCTCTTCCATTGCTCTGAGCAAACTCTGGAGTGTGTGAGAGCTGGAACCAGAGCTCACGGGGAGCTCCTGGTTTTCCCTCCTGGGTGAATCTCTTTTGTGCTCAGCTGCCTATTGCGTGTGGGCACTCTCAATGGTACCTGTTGGCCTTCAGTAGTACAGCTGCAGGAGTGGCTCCTCAGAAGCCTTTGTTTCCCTCTCAGGGAGGATGTAAACCATGGTAACTTGGGGACCAGATGGGGCTTTGTGGTTGTTAACTTTGCTTTGAATCTCTGGGTAAAGGGCTGCTTTACATCTCCTATTTTACATTTATTTCAGATGATTGAAACCAATGATATTTCAGAAGAAAAGATAAAGATGAAGCAGACCATGGAAGGTATGAAATGTTACTGCTTTTTCTTGGAACACCCTGATCTAGTGACTCATGACCTTTCCCTTCCTCTGACTTTGTGCTTGCAGGGACAGCAGTGTGCAAGGAGCTTAGGAAGCAGTTTCATCTCTCAGATTTTCCTGGATGACATTTGTTGCCTGGCTTTTTCCCCCCCCCTAATCTGGCTGAGCATACGCAGGGCTGGATGTTTGCACTTGTGTTACACACTCATCATGCAGATGGTGCAGGGTAGACACAGATCTGGGGAAATGGGTGCACTTCCATCCCTTCACTGAGCTTTACAGCGTGGTGCTGTAGCCTTTTGGGTGGCTTTGAAGGATTCAGGGCTGTTCCAAGACACGTAATGTGCTTCCAGATCACACCTTCCCTTACTCATTCCCAAGAGACTCATTTCTTTTTTTTTTTTCCTTAGGTTTGGTTTTCTTTAGAAGAAAACACGATCTCTAAAGAACTAACTTGGCACTTCTCTTTTCAAGTGGCATTTGGTGTATGGTGGCATAGCTTTTTCTCAATTACTCACCTCTAAGGAGCCTGTTCTATGCAAAGCCCCTGTTGAAGTCTTGCTGAGGATGTAGCAACCCAAATGGAAGTTACTGGGGAGTTTTACCAGCTTAAAATTCACTTAATAGAAACTTTTAGTCCCTCCAGCTGTGTGTGGGCTCAGACAGAGGTGTTTTAACCTGTTTCCAGTCCTCAGTGCTAGCCCAGGCACTGTCAGCAGCCTCAGCCACAAAAGCATCGTACTTCAAATCCACAACTCTGAGTGTGGAAATGCAGCAGTTCATAGAATCATAGAATCATTATGGTTGGAAGGGACCTCCAGGGTCATCAAGTCCAACCTTTATCCCGTCATATTCCTAACTATTAGACCATAGCCTCAAGTTCCAGGAAAGATGTCTTCTAAAAGTGTCTCTGCCTTCCAGTGTAGGAGATAACACAAAGATATGTGCTGAAAGTTCCTCTCTGTGTTTTTTATTATTTTATTCCCTTTTCCCCCCCTTGTGGTTGCTTTCTTAAATGTGTCTGAGATGGCTTCCCAGCTGTGTCCCTGCTTCCTAATGCCTGGATGGTGGTGAGGTGCACTGAGAAGCACCCATCACCTGTCTTCTGCTGCCCCTCTGCTGATGGAGGGTACCACCACCATGGCCCTGTCACACCCTGACCCATGCCATGCACTCAAGAACTTCCTGACTTGCACAAAGCATTTTCCAACCTTCTAATCTCTGTCTTTTCTCCCACAGACCTCCAAGACAAGCTGAGTAAAAGAGACAAAGAGGTGTCATCGCTGGTGTCCCAGACTGAAACTCTAAGGACCCAAGTAAGTGGTAAGTTTCCCTAATCCAGTGCTGGTGGGAACTAGGCTTTTCCCTGCTTGTCCTCTCTGCTGATGTTAAACTGGGAGCTGGAAGGGGCAGGTATAAAACATGATGCTGCCTGTCTGTTAGTGGATATTGTTGGTAAAAATTCATTCAGGAGTTCTGGTTTTTTCAGGAGGTGAATACAAACCCTGCAGAAGATATTTGTATCCTGTGAAAGGGTTTTTGGGTTCATTGAATGTCAAAAGCAGAAAAAGGCAGGAATAAATGGTGTGTTGTTTCCAAGCTCTCCCCTTAAACAGGGCCAGATCCAGAGCTAACCAGGTCTGTGCTGCTACAAGTGGGAACTGGGGAAAAGCAAAAAGCAGGAATGTAAGTAAAGGACTAGGTACCCTTTCTTCCCCTGTATCCTTGTTTCTCATAGCTCTGGAAAATAAATGCAAAACAGCAGAAAAGAAGGCTGAGTTGGTGTTAAAAGAAAAGAAGAGGCTGGAAAGTGAACTGGAAGCCTTGACCAGGAAAACACACGATGCTTCAGGGCAACTAGTCCTGATCAGCCAGGAGCTACTCAAGAAGGAAAGGTCAGTCTGCAGTCTGAAGGACGGAGCAGGAGGCAGGAGCTCTGTGGGTATTGGTGTTCATTCAGGGTGCTGTAAATTACTACAGAAAGAAATCTAAAGGTTGAATTGTTGAAGTCCAGCCCCCAGCTTTCCTGTTCTTTAGAGATGCTCATGTGGGAATTTGGTTAAAATTAGGGGCTGTGAATTACCAAAGGGACTGCCCTGTCACTGCCCATGTAGATGCTGAATGAAGTCATCTACAAGCCAGCTAAGCCGACTGCTGCCCTGCTCTGCAATACAATGTCCTGTGCAGGTCCCAGTCTCCTTAAAGCTGGCACAGTGGGGAGAGCAGGAGATTTGGAGCCCCTGAAGTGGTGGGAGTTGAGTCAGGTTTCCTCTCAGGTTGGATGAGGCTTGGAGCAACCTGGTCTAGTGGGAGGTGCCCCTGCCCATGGCAGGGGGTGGCACTGGGTGAGCTGTAAGGTCCTTCTCAACACAAACCAGTCTGGGATTCTGTATTCACCAGCCTTTCTTTAGGTCTGTACCAGAGGTGGGAGGGAGTGAGCAGGATGCCAGTGCAATGCCTGGGTGACTGGAAATGCCTTCACCTTTTCATGGTGCTTCTTCCAGGAGCCTGAACGAGCTGAGGGCATTGTTACTGGAGGCGAACCGGCACTCGCCCGGACCAGAGCGGGACCTGAGCAGGGAAGTGCACAAAGCTGAGTGGCGGCTGAAGGAGCAGAAGCTCAAAGATGACATCAAGGGGCTACGAGAGAAACTGGTTGTGCTGGTGAGGGCACCAAAACCCCTCCTGGCCTTGGAGTGGGGGCTGGAGAGCTCTGTGCTGCTCTGGGGGGAGGGTGGTCCTAGCCCTTCACCCTTCCTCCAAGTCTTCACGCTTTCTTTGGTGCTACTGAGCAGCTGATGGGAACTTCCTTGACAGTGCCTGTGAGTTGTGGCCTGGCTTAGCAGCACCTCATTAAGCAGCAAAAATGTCCATCTGTCCTTCTCCAGTGTTTTTCTGTTCCCAGAGGTTTTAGATCTATGGTTAAATAGGGCTAAAAATTGAAAGAAGCTGAAGATCGGTCAGCTACCACACATTATTGTACACATTCTCTGATCTAGGAATACACAATGTGCTGCAATTCCTATGTACTTCAGTGTCCTCCAGTGGTTGAAATGTGAATAATTTATTTGAACTCTGCTGGGACCAAACTGGAGCTGTTGCTGGTTGCACTCCACACGATTCCCTTCAGAGTTGTGCTCTGACCCCATCTACTGTTGAAATCAAAACCCCATGGTTATATGAGTTACTGTGCATTTTTGCTTTGCTCGGTTTCTGTAGTTACTGGTTTTAATCCAACGTGGTCCTATTTTCCCTTTGCTGTATAAGGACAAGGAGAAATCAATGTCGGATCAGCGGCGTTACTCCCTCATCGACCCCTCGACGGAGTCGGAAGTGATCCGGCTGCAGCACCGGCTCGTCAGCACGGAGGATGTGCTGCGCAACGCGCTGGAGCAGGGCCACCAGATGGAGAAGCTTATGGAAGCCATGAGGCTCTCCTCTGAGAAAACACAGGTAGAGCATCAGCAATCATTTCCCAGGTCGCTCAAGCATCTGCCTTGAGCAATCTCCTCGTAGAATCTCATAGAATCATTATGGTTGGAAGGGACCTCCAGGGTCATCAAGTCCAACCTTTATCCCATCATATTCCTGACCATTAGACCATGGCCTCAAGTGTCTGCCCGGTGCTGTGGGTGTGCACAGCCAGCTGAGTCCCTCTATGCTGGAAACAGCCTGGCAAGACTTTGTTCTGTCAGATGTAGTGTGGTGTTTTGGGGAAGGCTGCAGTGTCAGTAACTGTTGGTTGTGTGTACAGTGACGTGTGGCTGCACATCCTTGTGGTACAGGCACTTTATAATGAAAGCTGAGGGGTTCTGCCATCCCTGTTCCTGGGGAGGTTTAGTTCCTTGCAGTCTATAAGCAGAAACTCTGGAGGTGTCTCTGGGAAAATATTTTCCATTTCTCTTACCAGCTTCTGGGGGCATCTCTGTATCTGATCTGGGTTTGCTGATGGACCATGAATGTTCCCATTCCAGTTCCTGTTTTCTCTTCCCAGCTACTGGTCCCTTTTTCTTCTTCGGTTGTTTGTCTTGCATCCTTCTTTATGAAACTGAAGGCTGCAAATAACTTGACTCTCCACATTTGGCTTTTTCTATCTCAAACCTGTGATGTCTAAGCCCTGACTGATTCCTGCTGCAAGGTGACCTGCCCCTTGCGCCAGCCTTTGTGCTTTATGTCCTTTATTGCTCTTTTAGCTGCTCTTGTGTCTGCAACCAGGTCATGACTGTCAGAGCCCAGATGGACCAGTGCTCCTCTTGTACTTGCTCATTTAAATTCTTAGCTGAAAAATGTCTTTGTCTTGCAGTAATGAGCTACAATTCATATTCAGACACCTTAGGATGGTACAGAACAAGCCACTGGGCAGGGAGAACGGGCAGAGAGCTTGTTTTTCCTGATACAGATGTGTGGGGTAGGTAACCTGGGGGCTATCAAGTCCTCTCCCATGCCAGTGTCTTGTGCACGGTTAGCAGACAGACCAAGTGGCTGTTTGCATTGCAGTAGTGCTTGCAGGGAGGCAGGAGGAGGGTGTGCAGTAAAAATTGCAGCTCTGGAAGCTCTGCTGGCTCAGCCGAGCATCTGTGTGTTGCAGATGAGTCTCTTTATATCCCGCAGTGCAGGGGCTGTCTGCCAGCACCAGGCAGGACAGCTGTAGCTGTGATGACAAGTTTGTGGCAGTCCAAGATGCACTATAATCCTGTCAGCTCCTCCAGAGTGACTTTAGCTTCTGCTGTAAATGCTGTGTGTCAAGTGAATGAGCATCATCACAACCTCATCTGCTGGAAGCTGTGGGAGGGTGGGGAAGGTTACTCTCTGTTTGCTTGGATGCTAAGTCCCTTGAGAAAAGGGGATCTTCCCTTCTGCATTCCTGTCTCTGAGGTGGAGCAGGTGGTAATGATTTCTTTCCCAACTGTAGAAAATAACTAATCCTACACAAAGTGCATTGGAATGGATCTTATGAGGTCAGCTAATCTGTCCCTGGTGTTGCTTCGGGAGTTTCACACCTAAGAAATCTTAGAGATACAATATGGTATCATGGCTTCAACTACAAACCGTGGTACTGAGAGAGAGGGAGGATTACTGCAGAAAGCTGTAGGCTTCAAACTTCTATTGATGACAGATTTTTAAAGTGCCTGGTCACAAGGAAGTCTGGATCAAAGCTCCCTGGTTTCAGTATGGTATTGTTCATCTTTCCTCTTATGGAGGGGAGTTGTTAACCAGGGGCTTTCAGGCTGACTCTGAGGACGTTGCCAGCCTAAAGAGATCCTGGTGCAATAGTTGGGGAACTGATGGTCCTTCCCCAGAAGCCACATTGCTGCTGGAACCTGTTCTGCACTCCCTCTTGACCTCCCGTCTCCCCTCTGCCAGCAGCAGCTGTTGCCCAGGGATCTGCCTTGGCATTGCTCTCCCTTTGTCTGCAAAGCCTTCACTTTGCAGCAGGCTCGAGGAGGAAATCTCTAATTACCACAAGCTGCTGCTCTCCCTTCGCAGGCTTCATCAGCCACTGTGCTCTGCAGGCCTTGATGTGCTGGCTGGCCTTGCTGTCAGGCGAGGGGCTGCGGGAGCTGGGGGAGCATAATGGCACTGTGTCTTCGTCTCGTTGTCAAGTAATTGCTGCTGCCTTGCTGTTTCCATGCCTGCAGCTGCAAATTATTTGTCCTGTAATAGAGGAAGAGGATCTTCGCCTTCTCCATGTCTTGGGAGACCTTGATCTCACAGCTTTGCAGGAAATGACAAGGATTTGGCACTCAGGCCTTTTCTTGGAGAGTTTGCAGTGATTGCTCTGGGAGCTCTTTTGTTTAATTTCAAGCAAATTGCACCACTTTGTTCATTATTGTGACCATGTACTGAGACCACATTTCAAACCTGATTCTGCTTAGTGCACAGACAGGGTGTCCTGCAGCTGGGGTGGGATATGTTGCCTTGTACAAGGCCTGAATCCCCCATGGAAGTGGGTGCAGCCCCCAAGGCTGAGTCACTACAGCAGCATTGTTCTCTCCATCCATCCAGGCAGGAGCAAAACAGTTCAGGCTCTCTAAGCAGAGCTCAGTTTGAATCTCTGCCTGTTTTTCCTGCTCAAACTAAACCTCTGTCCCATTGGGTTGATTCTGCACCTTCATGGTCACAGTGAGAACAGAAGCTGGGACCCCTCTAATGATGCATTTCAAACCTTGCAGTCTTCTCTCCCCACAATGTCTGGTTTTGCTGCTGTCAGCAATTCACCAACGACTGTGAATCTGATTACTGAGACCCAAGGAACTGACATCTGGCATGCTGTGACTCCAGGCTGCAGCTTTCTTCCCTTGGTTGTGCTGGTTGTACTGTCGTTTTGAAGCTGAAGGGCTCCATATTATCCCTGCTAAAGAAACATTATGAATGTTTAAAGGTTTTTGTGCTTCTAAAGATAGAACAGCCTGTCCTGGCTGCCTGGCCTGTCCCCAGAGACAGGCAGTGGGGAATGGCAAATGTCCTTCCCACTGCTGGGATGTGCACTGTGCAGTGTTCTGCAGCTGACTCTGCCCTTGGCTGAGGGTTTGCTTGTCAGGACTGAAGAGTCCAAAGTGAAGAGCAGGTCTATGCCCCTGAGGAGTTTGGGGGATGTTGTGTTGCTGGGGAGGATGCAGTATGGCATGTGGGGATTGGGCCAGGCTGCAGAGGGCAGGAAGCTTCTTGCCAGAAGTGAGGTGGGATGTTGGTGGTCTCCTTTCCTTGTGTGGTGTGGGCTGCTGAAGAAGGAGAGGGCAGCCTTGCCCCAGGTCTTAGCACTTTTAGGCAAACCCACTGGGCTTCGAGCCCCTCCTCAGTAAGTGTTGTCTGTTCTCCATTGCAGACTGTTGGAAATTCTGGGTCTGCTAACGGGATCCACCAGCAGGACAAATCCCACAAGCAAGAGGTAAGTTAGAAGCAGAATGTTGTTGAAGAGTGACTGCTTCGTGTGGTTTCTCACCTGCTGTGCTGGGGTCAGCTCTTGGATGGAGGCAGTTCAGCCAGCCAAGCTTGGCTGTGCTCCCCACAGCAACATCAAGGGGCTGTGCACAACTCCAGTCCCCAGGTGTGGTGGGAACCTCACCTCACCATTAAACCTACTTGAAGCCATTGGGAAGGTGCTGGTGAGGTGCACACTGAGGTGCAATGGGTGCTTGCTCTGGGAGACAGAGCAGGGAGAGAGTTTCCCCTCAGTCTCCTGGGTCAGTGCCTGTATGACTCTTCTCCTGGCAGCCTCAGAAAGAACCTGCTCAGTCTCAGATCTCTGCCATCCCCTTTGCTTAGGTGGCATTTGTAGGGACATGCTGTCCTGGTCTCCCATGGATTTCATGATGTAGGGCAAGACCTGTAGACTCAGATTTCATCTCCTCACAGGCAGGATGGCCAGCCTGAGGAAGAGGCAATGTGGCTTATGGGAGCAGTGGGTCAGGGCATGGCAGGCCTGATGGAATCCCACTCTGTGCCTCAGTTTCCTCTTCTCTAAAGTGACCTCTGTTCTTGACCTCGTTTCACCTAACAAGGTCTCTTTTCTTCCAGGAGAAGCTCTGATAGAGAAGAGGTGAAGAGGATCATTTCATGCCAGTATTAGCTCCTGTGCACAGTCAGGAAAAACTATCCCACATCTGGCTTTAGCACATCCAAAAGACCAGACACAGTATTTTCACTTTAAAGCAGGACAATGTTTATAATATACTAACTGATGTAATCAGGACAATCGTGGAGTCCAGTTTTCCAAGATGGCCATTGTTCCAGGAGGGAGCAGAGAGATCTCTCTGAATTTGGTTTCTTACTTGTATTGGTTTTGACTGTGGAATTTGTAATCCTTGAGCTGCCCTTGTCCCACCAGCTGACGTGGTCTGGATGACAGCTGCCCCGAGCGGTGGCTGAAGTGTCAGCGAGTCCCAGTAACCCCACAGGAGCTGCAAAGGGATTTGCTTGTAGTATCCATCTCCAAATCGTGTGCCCAGAGGCTGCACGCTGCCCACGTGGTCCGTCCCTTCCTGTCCACCCACTTCAGTGTCCTGAAGACCTGCAGAAGCGAGTGAGACCTGCTGGGCTGACTGACACGTAGGCTGAGGAAGGATGGGGTGTGGGGATGTGTTTTCCTCCTCGCCTTGTAGAAGATGTCACTGTTCTAGAGCACTTAGTCCTTGTATCATAGCATGTCGTGGGAAATCATCTGATTTCAGAGGGATATTTATTTTGTTTCTCACCCACTGCTGCTTGGGGAAGGAGCTGTGGTGTCTCTGAGTTTGGGGACAGGCACACCTTGCTCAGTTGTGCTTGGCCCTTCTTCCTGCAGAGCAAAGAGCAGCCCCAGCCAGGCTGCCCTGCCTGGTCCCCATCACTCGTGTGTGTTCTGTTGGGTCTTTTTTGAGCACAAACTCCACCGGTGGCTGAACCTTGGCATTGCTGGCCTGAGGGCTCCACATGGGCTGCGGGCAGTGTGGGACAGATGCCTTGGTGAGGTGGTTCCCTTCTTGCCTGTTTAATTTAGTAGCTCATCGGGATTGCTTGGCCATTCTAGAGAGCTGGCCTTGGCTCTTCAGTGTGATGTCCATCCCCTGCTGCTGGGGGTGGGAGAGGTTGCCAGACTCCTACTTCCTTGAAGGGTGAGCAGCCAGAAGCTACTTGGGAAAGGGTTGGGCTTCATGGCTGCTGTTCTGCCATGAGGAGAATGTTGCTGAATCTGGGCCACGATACAATACTGGATGCTGCACACTTGATGCAGGACAGGTCATCTCCTGCCATTCCAAGGGAGGATGAGAGAGGAAGGTGACTTCAGGAGAATAAAGCAGGTCAGAAAAAAACAGCTTGAATCTGGCACATGGCAAAGGGAGGCAGAGCTTGGGATCCAATGGGCTGGAAATAGTTCAAGTGGGATCCCATCCTGCCTTGTGTAAGTGCTTCATCAGCTCTTACTAATCCCCAGGAAGATGGCTCTGCCTGTCACCAAGACTTTCCAAGGGATCATAGGGGTGGTCTCCAAAATCCTCCTGGTTGGTGTATTTATCCCCTAAGGAATTTAGGAAAAGCTCAGGGGGAGTGTTTGTTGTTAGAGCCAGCAATAGTGAATACCTCACTGGGAGCTGCTGTTCTTAGGAATTTAGGGCTGGTGTTTCCCAGAGTGTTCTTGTTGGCTGGATGGTCTCTGAAGTCCCATCTGCAGCTCTTGCTGGCTTTAGTGGAACTAACACAGTGCTGCTTGCAGTGCCACCTGTCTCCAAGCCCAAGGCTTCCCAGGCACCTGCCAGGTGGGAGAGTCTGCTCTGGTTTGTAGCTTATTTTCCCTGATAGGTCTTCTGGTGACTTGTGGCCAGCTGCCCTCATCTACAGGGGAAAGGCACCTGCATTTGCCACCTCCCTTGATGAATGTTTGGTCTGCACAGGGCAGGATCCCCCAGGAGTGGTTATGGGGACCATGGATTTGGTTCCATTAATCAGATCCAGAGTTGTGAGGGTGGCAGCAGTTCAGGCTGGAGAAATCTCTGGCTCCTGTCTCCTCCCAGGGACCATCCCCTGCAAGCAGCTCAGATCTGTGGCTCTTCCCAGTCAGCTCAGGTGACTGCAGAACAGCTGCAGATGGGGCAGAGCAGGGTTAAGGTTAGTACTTGTGGTCTTCTCTGGCTGTAAATAACTGTTCTGGTCCCTGAGGATCAGCCAGGAGCTGATGGCACTCCTTGGCTCTCTGCAGGGGCTGTGTGGTCTTCGTGTTGCAGGGCTCTCCTGAAATGGGCACTGGGGCAAAGGCAGGTCCCCTGTGTTCCCCTCACGCTCAGGATGCAGGTCCATGGGAGCTGCTCCCCAAAAAAGGACCAACTGCGGTGTCAACAGGGCATGTTTTCACGTGTGTCACCTGGGTTTCAGCTCAGCACTGCGAAGCAGCCAGGAGGGGGTCTGGGCACCAGCCCTGTCCTGCCTCTCCAAAGCTGGCAGAGACTTCCCGAGGGCACCTGCCTCTGGCTGCCCCTCTGAGGCTGTAAGAGACCAAACTAGGGACAAATCTGGAAAGGACAAGGAGAAGATTCCCCAGCCCCTCTATTTATTTGTAAGTTTAAGTGCTATTTTTGCCGATGTGGTGGTGTATAAAGTACTTCATGGTGTTTGGTCTTACTGGCTTGGTTCTTTGGGGGAGACTTTCAAGGGCGTTGGAGCACTGGTGCACCCCTCTGGTGGTGTTGGTCAGGGGCTGGTTCCTGTTTGTGCCTTCACTCCCCCTCCAGCTTCAGCCTTGCTCTTATCTCCAGCCCAGAGAGCTGGAATGGGGGGCTGTGTTCTCCCCAGATCCTGGTGGTTTTGCACCCAGAGCTGAGTCCCGAACATCGTGCCTGAGCCCCAGCAGGGGGTGGGGAGCAGGAGGCAGCAGGTGCTGGAACCCTCTGCACCAGGGGAAGGACTGGCACCTCTGCTGGCACCGGCACTTGGGGCCAGTGGTGCTGGCAACCGTGGGTGCTGCTTCTCTGCTGAAGGCCAAGATGTCACCTGGCCAAAGAGGTCTTTGAAGTGGAGACTGCTCCATGTTTGGTGGTTTCTTCTCTAGACCAAAGGGAGAAGAATGAGGCTCGGTTGGTGATTCCAGCTTTATCCCTCCTGCAGCACCCGGAGGGCTGGGGTGAGGGGCAGGGCTGTGCCCTGTGATGGTGCTGAGCTGCCAGCTGAGGCTTCACTGCTCTTGCCTACCCCACCCCCAGCAGCTCCTCTGGCTTGCAGTAGCCATGCATGAGGGTTTCATTAACACAAAACGATGCAAATGACACTGTAAAACTCTTCACAGAAACTCCAGTACTCCGTTGTTCGGCAGCTTCAGCAGCTCCACACTACCTTGTAGGGAATTATTAATACACTAAGATCCTATAGGCCTCATGTAAGTTACCAGAATAAAGATGATGCTAGATGTATAAATGGATGATAACCTTTTACCCCTACAGTATGTATTACAAATTTGTAGCTTAGTCATTTTTTGGCTATCAGATTTTGTTAGTATGATATAAAAAAAGACAAAAAAAAAAAAAAAGGTTTGACTGCTACTGTCTATTTTGTTATTTGATCCTTTTTATTTCTCCTCTGTACAAAAGCTGTACAAATCTGTCTGTGTAACTACTGCAGCTCTGTGTTCATGTACCACCGCCCCTCTCCTGGCTTGCTGGTGTGGTCAGCTCGTTCCTGAACAATAAACTCTGTGGCTGAAGTCGGGCACCCCACGGTGCTGGGGGTGTGTTGGGGGTGTTTTGCAGAGCTTGAGCCATGCTGAGATGGAGGGGGCTGGGGGAGAGGCTTTCCCTTTGCAGCTCCACTCCTTCTCGCCCTGAGCAGGGACCTGGAGCCATCAGTGTTCAGGGGCTCTGCCCAGAGCAGGGCTTGCAAAGGGCCAGGAGGCTGCAGTCCTGCTCTTGGGATGGGATTCACCCAGAGACCCTGTGCACTGTTTGCTCCTCTGCCCTGGGCTGGAGCTGAGGACAACCCAACCAGGCATTGGCTCCTTCCCAGGGCAGCTCTCCCTGCCTGCTGCTGCCAGCTATCTCCTGACCCAGGGGCTGATGGCACTATTTATTTTTCCATTATTATTTTCTCTCTGTTCCCCTCTGATGCCCCTGGCACCTCCTCCTTTGAGCAGTGCCACCTTGATTTTTGCAGGGATAGAAGTGGTCGTTGAGTCCTCTCAATCCCTTCCAGCTCACTGAGTGCAGACCCTTAGAGCACAGGGAGCTGGAGATTGCTGTGGATCAGTGCTGGGGAAAGCTGGGGTTGCTCCAGGGTGGGTGCAGTTCCTGCTGAGCCCTGCTGCTCCCGATCTCAGCCTCCTGCCCCTCTTCTCCCATGTTCCCACCACATGCCCACACTGATCCTCTGAGTACCGTGGGGTTATGGAGTCCCTGCTGGGGCAAGGCTGGGGCTTTACTCCAGGGCTGTGTTTTTATCTTGGGGCACAGCATTGCTTAGTTGGGAATTTCCTTGACTGCCCATGTCCTGTGCACCCCACACAGCAATGAAACACCCACCTTTCCCCCTGTGTCCTGTTTCCATGGGCTGTAGGTCCTTCACCCAATTGCCAGGAAAAGAATGGGATGCTTGTTTTTTCTTGCTTCCTGGCTGCTTCGTTCCTGGACTTCTACAAAATTCTCCACCACCAGGGCTACCTGAATGTTCTCAAGCAGCTGCTGAGGTTTGCAGGTGAGGGGTTGGTTCCAGAACAGGGCTCCAAGGACACTGCCAGTGACTGCTGTAAAACCACGCATCCAGCCGTGCTCCTGAGCCGTAACCTGGGCTGCACGCTGCTCTCGCTGTTAAACGTACGGACCTTTTTTTCTTCGAGGTGTGTAAGAATTGCTGTCAAAACCAAGTGACTTCAAACTTTCTGTATCTTGACCAGCACCCTGGTCCTGTGCAGGGTCTTCGGATCTCCTAAAACAGCTGGGCCAGCACGGTGGGTCCCTGGGTCACCACACTGGTGATGTCTAGAGCGGGTGCTGGTGCCACTTGCTCCTGCCCTGTGCTTCGCTGTCCTCCAGTGACTGGAAGGAGAATAATCTATTTGAACTTCCCTCGGGAGAGAGCTCTGGGCACAGGAAGGTCCATCTGGGCTCAGCACCCGAAGATGCTGCAGCCGGGCAGCACTGGAGGGTGGGTGGGATCCTGTCCCAGCCAGGGGGTCAGCCCTGGCCCCAAAAAGCTGCTTTAAATTTTGTAACCCCCTGCTCTGTCAGTCCCCTCTGAGGCTATGGAATGAGCTGGGGGACTGCTCCAGGGGTGGCTCTCGAGCTGTCCCCACGCTGGCTGCAAGGACACTAAGCAAGTCCCCTTTTGCAGCCAGTGCTCCTGGAGGGAGATGTCCCCGGGCAGGACAGGGGCTGGGGGACAGAAACCAGCAAGTTTTCCATCACGCCAGCCCTTCCCTGGGCTCCAGGTGGGAGGTATTTGGGATGCAAAGGCCATGAGCACCACAGCCCTGCTCAGGGCAGGTGACTCCAGCTCCACTTTTGCCCAGTTCCAGGATATAATTCATGAATGGGGATGGTTGCAATCAAGTGCTGGAGCCCCGGGACCCAGCAGCGCCGCAGCATGTGCCTCTGTTTGCAGACATCACATCTCAGTGCTGTTAAACGTACGGTGAGGAGTTTCTAGGGTCCAGGCTTGAAGATGCCTAAATCACAGTGGGGGAGCTGGTGATCTCTGCCAACAGTGGTATTTGTGCTTTATTTCCAGCCTAGCACCCAGCCAAGGAGCAGAGCCTGGGCTGGGGAGCGGTGCCACTGCATGGAAATGGATGGGGTGAGGATCACAGAATCACAGAATTCTAGGGTTGGAAGGGACCTCGAAAGCTCACCCAGTCCAACCCCCCTGCCAGAGCAGGGTCACCTAGAGTCCATCACACAGGAACGCATCCAGGCGGGGTTTGAATGTCTCCAGCCAAGGAGACTCCACAAGTCTGATGGCACCTCGAGCTGCTCCTTGGGCATCGGGTGGCTCAGAAGAGGTGATGGGTGAGATGTTCTTCATCCATGCTAGGGACCTTATCCCCCTGGGATGCTGTGTTCATGCCCATAGCTGGATGGGTGTTTCAGGGATGGGTTTAATCCAGGCAGGGGGGAGATGTGAAGTGGCCTCTCTGCATGGGGACACACGCAGAGGGGACATCTCTGCATGGCTGTGGCCACCCTGCTCTAACCACACGTCCTGTGGCCACCCATGGTCCATGCTCCCACGGGACCTGCCACCCAAGGGTACATCTCTTTGGAGGGTACAGATGTACCAGGTCTCTTCTTGGTGCTGGGAGACCTGTGGGCCACCAGAAACGCCATTCTGCTTCTGCAGGGGCTGCCCCTGTCCTCTCCCCACTGCAGCCCCAGCACCAGCGAGCCCAGCTCCAAGGGGCACCTCAGCCCCAGCACCAACTCGGGGCTGGGAATGTGCTGCTTCCCTGTCAAGGGTGTTCCCTCCCCATCTCTTTGCTGCCTAACGAGCATCCTTGTCAAAACAGCTAATTTCCTCCCAGAACAAAAAGTCACCTGAATACATTTGGAAGCTGTATATTGCACTATCAGGGTAATCAGAATTTAATTTGATGCAGTCAAGGCTCTAAAAAGATGTTATCAAGGGGAACATCAAAGCTGGATTCCTGCGCTTGGAAATGCAACCGGAATGCTCAGTCCAGATTTCTCATTTTATTGGAGGCTTTCAAAATATCAGTCTAAATAACAAAAAATGAATATTAAGAGTATTTGCAAATTAATGTCTTTTGTAGCTGAACAAAGGCCACTGTCTAACCTACTTCTCCGGCATGTCTGGGACAGTCTCTTATTAAATCCTAATTATACAATTTTGTTGTGTCTAATCATTTCTGTGCTTGCAGGAATTAAAGCTGAAGCTCCTTTCCCATTTGCTGAGCCTCGCTGCTCTTTGGGGTCCCGATCCTTCAACGTGAGGCTCCCCCCACCCAAGACAGGGGGACCCCATGAGTGCGGCGATGGGGGAAGGTCACGGGGGGACCTGGGCTTGTTCTTTCTCTCCTGTGTCTGTGTTACAGCCTGGGGGCTCTGCATCCTTCCCAGCTCTCGGGATAGCTGAGGGAAAGCTCCAGCTCTTCTGGCGAATGGGATTGTGCCACAATGTCAGGTTTTATTTTCCTTCAGAAGGAAGAAAAGCATCTCCAGGCCTTTTGGGTGCTAAGGAGATTGAAGATGTGACCAAAATGCCCCCTGGAGACGGGGTGCTCCTTTATGGGGAGGTTTTGTTGGAGCTGGGGGAGCATGGCTGTGTTCCAGCAGCAGCCGGTGATGGGACAGGGGGTGGCAGAGCAGCGCCCTTGGCCGTGCTCACTCCAGATGCTGTGGTTCCTGGGTGGCTCTCGGGCTGTTTTGCCGCAGCCACGCACCCCCTCTCTGCCCTGAGCTCCCGTTTCTGCAGAGCCTGAGCCCAAACACCGTCACCCCCCGGTGCAGGGGACACTGGGGACAGGCGCGTCCCCAGCTTTAGCCCTCGGAAACCTCCCGGGGGAGCTTTGGGGGAAAGGAGGTTCAGTCAACTTCGTTAGGGAAATAGCACTGAGCTTGTGTTCAAACCTTTGAAGTGTTAATTAAAAAGAATTATGCAAAGGAGCAAGGATTTGAAACATTCATTAGAATCTCAATAAGGCATCTGTATTAAAAATAGCAGCGGGACCAACGGAAGATCCAGCAGTTTTGGAGTAGAAGGGTCCCTGTGTCCCCACCACTGCCGGGCAGTGGGGTCCTGCCTGCTCCCTGCCCCGACCGGGTGCTGCAGAGCCTGGCACAGCGAGCACTGGGGAAAACACTTCTTGCCTAATATTTAAAGATCTTGAGAGCATCTTGTTTAAAAAAAAAACCCGTGGGCTCTCGGCTGTAGTGTGTGGGGAAGGGGGAGTTTGGGGTGCAGGGGCTGGGACCACCCCGGGGCACCCAATGCAGGGCACGGGGCACCCAATACAGGGCACAAGGCACCCCACGCAGCTCCCTGCACCCCAAACTGTCCCCCACCGCCCCGGACCCCAAACCAACCCCCAGCCTCCCAGCACAGCCCCTTCCAGGCAGAACTGGGGGGGATGCGCCTCTCCAGCACGGCCCTTCATTAAAACCCCCGGCATGTCCTGGCCCTCGCTCATTCCAATAAAAAGCATCCAGGGTATTAATTACCAGATCAGCAGATAATGTCGTTAAGTTTACTTTTGCACTGCGCAGACCCAACGGGAATGTCAATGCCTCCTGCCCTTGGTGTTGGTGCTGCAAGGGCACGCGTGGGTGGGCTGTGCCATGGGGGCACCGGCACCGAGCCCCCACGTCTGCAGAGAACCCATGTGCTCCGTCCATCCCACCATGGGAGTGGGGGGCTCTGAGGGCACGGGTCCCCCAGTGGGGACAGCTGTGCCAGGCAGCGACTCGGGGGTTGCCACTGGGGGCCAAAGGCAGCCTGGGCAGGGATGGGGAGTGAGGAGCTTCACTGGGGCCACAGCCTGGCCAGGGATGGGGAGTGAGGAGCTTCACTGGAGCCACAGCCTGGGCAGGGATGGGGAGTGAGGAGCTTCACTGGGGCCACAGCCTGGGCAGGGATGGGGAGTGAGGAGCTTCACTGGGGCCACAACCCCGTGGGGAAGGCGCTGATGGGCAAAGCTGGAGCCTCCCCATGAAGTTCGGTGGCAATTTCAAAGGCTGGGGCTGTAACCTTAACTGCAAATTTGATTAAAAGTATATGAATATCAGCCTGACCTCGGGCAGGGCTCAGGCTGGTGCTCCCCAGCAGCCCCTGGTGCCTCGCTGGCAGCAGGAGGTGATGCTCTGCTGAAACACAGCGCAGGGATAACCCTGATGCCTTCCCAAGCCAGGGAGTGGCATTTCCAAGGATGGCGCCTCCCCGGTCCTGTTTGGATGCCTGAAGTCTGCAGGGGGGGACCCTGGGGCCAAGGGTTGGGCTGTCAGACCCCCCAGGGATGCTGCTGGTGCCTGCGGTAGCCCTCCTGCCCATGCAGTCCCTGTCCTTGTGTGGAGGATTCCCCATCCCTTGTGTGAAGGATTCCCTGTGCCTTGTGTGAAGGATTCCCCATCCCTGGTGCAGAGGATTCCCTGTCCCTTGCACTGATGAGCCAAAATAAACCCCAGTGACCACGCCAACTTAGGAAAGGGCCTTCCCTCCTGCTGGGTGACGTGGAGCTGGGAAGTTCAGGGAGGTCACCAAATGGCCATCTCCCTGCTCTGAGGGCGTTTTGATCTTTCTACAAACACGTTTGGGACCAACAGAGAGCAGCTTGGGTCTTGCACAGGACCCTTGCTGGATGTCCCTGAGAGCACCCATCTTGCAGAAGCATCAGTAACAGCCTTGGCTGCCCTGCAGCAGCTGCTCTTGGGGCAGGACCCGCTGCAAACACACCCAACCCCCAGTGCTTCATCCCCTGCACCCAAACTCTCGTTGCTTTTTCCCCCTGAGCCCTCGAAGCTCCCAACCAGCGCCGCAGCCTCCAGTGCTTTCTCCTCTGGGCTTCCCCTCACCATGGAGTTTGTGCCTCCCATTGCTGCCCTGGGCGATGCCAGTGCTGGGTGCTGGCACCCAAGACGTGGGGTGCAGGGAATTGTGGGGGGCTTCAGAAATGTCCCTCTCTCTGATCTCTAATTTAATAACCATTTTGTTTCGCCTCGCTCCCTTTACCCAGCGATTCCCTCCAGCCAAGAACACCATGCAGCTTTAGGAAAGAAGAAATAAACTCATTCTTTCAATTAAATTTCTCCTGACCTTACAAAAACTTTTTCCCCATTCCCTCTTCTAAGGCAGCAGCTTTTTCTCTTTTTGGGTTTTTTTTTGTGATCTCCAATTCCACCGAGAGCCAGAAGAAATCAGCATATCAGAGAAAACAACGGCTCTTGTGATGCCCAGCAGTCACTAATTAACAAATTAAAAAAAAAGCAAAGCAATCTGTCTGCAGATAGGATTGTTTCCTGGCGGTGTTGCCTTTTCTTTTGTGGGCGCTGTGACAAGGAACTTCTTTATTGCTGCAGATAGAGCAGATTAAACCGTCCCTCTCACGCCGCTCGCCTCGCTGGATGGCTCTGTGCTGCTCATTGTTTCGGCCCCCAGATAAAGCATCTCCTGCTTCACCCTCCTGTGGTGGGTTCCTCCAGAGACACACATGGATGTGGAAATTGTGAGAGAACGTTCAAGGCATCGTCTCCATCCCCCGCTGCACCGTGTGCCCTTTGAACACCCGTGAGCATCCCTAGAGGATGAGGGCTCGGGGAGGGGGGGGGGGCAAGTCCAGCCCACAGCTCCCAGCACCTCCACCTGTGGAACATCTGGAGAACATCTGGGGTTCCTCCAGATGGTTCACCTCCCCCTGAAGTCCACAGCCGCCTGCTGGCAGCAGCCCCTGGATGGGCTCAGCCCGTCCCTCCCGGCACTCGTGTGGTTCAGCCCACAGCCCACCCTCCTCCACACCATCTCCCCAGGCTCCTTCTCCAAACTTCAGGATCATTTTGGCCTCTCTCTGTCCCCAGCACTCGTGGCCCTGCCTGGGGACAGCACCCAAAGCAGAGGCTCCCTGTGGAGTATTCGCCGTGGCAATGAGTTGAACACAAGTGGGGGGTTTGCTTAATTCCCAAAATCCCAACCCCCTCATGCCCCTCTGACCAGTCCATCCATGTTCCCCTGGGGTGCTGGTGGGGTGATGGGGAGCTGGGCATGGGGCAGCAGGGCCCCACACACGGACCTGCCCATCCCACCCACCAACCCCCCCTTCCTCAGCTCCTGTGCTCCATGACCTAATTAAATTCATTTTGGTGGATTTTTTTGGGGGGGTCTGGCTTAGATAATTAGCCAAAAGACGCCCTGATTTCTTTCCTCAGCGTGAGAGCTTTCAGGTAATTATTCAGCCAGCAGGTTTGCACTCACCAGTTGTGCTCCCTGGGACAGTCGACACCTGGTGGGACCAGAACCGACCACCTTGGTGGCACCAGAACTGGTCACCTTGGTGGGACCAGAACCGACCACCTTGGTGGGACCGGAACTGACCACCTTGATGGGACCAGAACCGACCACCTTGATGGGACCAGAACCGACCACCTTGGTGGGACCGGAACTGACCACCTTGGTGGGACCAGAACTGACCACCTTGATGGGACCAGAACTGGTCACCTTGGTGGGACCAGAACCGACCACCTTGGTGGCACCAGAACCGACCACCTTGGTGGGACCAGAACTGACCACCTTGGTTGCACCAGAACTGGTCACCTTGGTGGGACCAGAACTGACCACCTTGGTGGCACCAGAACCGGTCACCTTGGTGGGACCCACCCTGCCCTGTCCCACCAAACCCTCCATTCCCCTGGGGATGAAGCCCCCAGCCTGCTGCCACTGGTGTGATGAGTTCATCAGGCCTGACACCACGGGGAGGGACGCAGAGGGTCACAGGGACACAGGTGGCTCCTCACCCTCCAGGTGCCTGCACGGGGCTCGGCAGTGCCGCAACGCCCCTTCCCTGCTCCTCCAGAAACTGGAAAAAAGTGTTTTCTCTTACAATGTTTTCCTCTGCCCGTGGCCCCGGAGCAGTAATAAATCATCACTTATTTAAAGGCAAACCCAGCTAATGGAGCAGCTGCATAATGTGCGCTTCAAAGGGAGAAACCTGTCAGCAGTTTCCCAACTTCTGAGGTTAAAACGCTGTCAAGTTATTTTTTATAGTTTTTCATTTGTTTTATTTTGCTGTTCCTTAACGTGCAGCGAGGGACTCGGGACAGAACCGTTCCTCCCGTGGGGGCACAGCGCGGCCACCGGGCCACCGGGCAGGGATGGAACAGCACCCATGGGATGGACGGGATGGGACTCACCAGCACCACGGTGCCTGGCTCTGGGGAGCAGGGTGCTGCAAACAGGCACCCTGGGCTGTGCCGTGCCAAGCTGGGCTGTGCTGAGCTGGGCCATACAGTGCCAGGCTGTGCCGAGCTGTGCCACATCAAGCCATGCCCTAAATGGGTCATGCCGAGCCAGGCCATGCAAGCCAAGCCATGCCAAGCCAAGCTGTGCCAAGCCATGCAGGGCAAGGCTGTGTGGAGCTGTGCTATGCCATGCTGAGCCATGCCAAGCCACGCCATGCTGAGCCAAGCCGTGCCAAACCATGCGGTGCTGAGCCGAGCCGTGCAGGGCCATGTCAAGGCATGCTGTGCTGAGCCACACCATACAGGGCAAGGCTGTGCCAAGCCATGCCATGCTGAGCCAAGCCGAGCTGTGTGGGGCAAGGCTGTGCTGAGCTGAGCTGAGCTGAGCTGAGCTGAGTTGTGCTCTGCCCTGCTGAGCTGTGCAGTGCCATGCCATGCCATGTCCTGCTGGGACAGGCCATGGGCCCAGGCTGTGCCAAGCTGTGTTGTGCCAAGCTGTGCCATGCTGAACCGGGCTGTGCCGAGCTGTGCTGTGCCGTGCAGGGCCAGGCAATGCCAAGCTGTGCCATGCTGAACCGGGCTGTGCTGTGCCGTGCAGGGCCAGGCAATGCCAAGCTGTGCCATGCTGAACCGGGCTGTGCAGGGCCAGGCAATGCCAAGCTGTGCCATGCTGAGCTGAGCCATGCAGGGCAAGGCTGTGCCAAGCCATGATGTGCCATGCCGAGCTATGCAAGGCCAGACGATGCTGAGCCGAGCCGTACAGGGCAGGGCTGTGCCAACTCACACCGAGCCGAGCCGAGCCGAGCCATACACTAGATACACACGCTATACAGTGCCAAGCCGAGTCAAGCCCAGCCATGCCAACACCAACAGGTGGCGACAGGTCCCCATTGCACCCTGCAACCCCACCAGCACCCAACCGGGCCACCGCGCCGGGGCCGTGCCGAGCGGGATGGGGACCGGAGCGGGACGGGGACCGGGACCGGGACCGGGCGGGGAGCGGAGCCGGGTGGCTCGGCTCGGCGCGGCATGGAAGGACTGAAGGCAGCTGGTCCCCCCCGGCCGGTTACCGGGCTGGTTAATCCCGTATGTAAATGGCAGCCAATGGATGGTGCCGTTGAGCGGGGCTGGGATTAGCGGCGGGGCGAATGGCTGGCACTTTTACTGGGATTACAGAACAAAGAGCTGCTCTCCCTTCCCAGCCCGGCGTTGGGTGGGTTGTTTTTTTTTTTTAACCCCCCCCCCTTC
>VZRW01009005.1:1287876-1361408 GCA_013398125.1 Aegotheles bennettii
CGGGAGCTCCGGGGCCGGGCGCTCGGCCTCCTGCGCACCCGGCACCGCACGGGGCCCGCACGGAGCCGGGGATGTCGGCACGGAGCCGCACGCCATGGGAGCCCCCGGCTCCGGGGTCTCTGCTCCCTCTCCCAGTGCTGCAGCTGGGGAAGAGCCCTGCGGGTGGGAGCACCTTGAATGCCCCAGGATCCCAGCTCCCCGTGTCGGTGCTGTGTCCACTGTTACCCATCCAAGCCCGTGGAATTTCCTACTCCTGTGGAAGCCTCCGCAGCGTTCTCCGAGTTGGAAAGCAGTGGGGTGGCTGCCAGTGTCAGCCCGGCCCCACCAGCAGCGAGGGGATGGGATGCTCAAGGCCATGGCTCCGTGCCTCAGCCACATCCCGTGGGTCCCACTGCCCCGGCACAGCAGCAGTGCCACCAGCGGGGTGTTAGGGTCACCTTAGAGTTACAGCACTGCGGCCACCCGCGGGTCCCCACTCTGCTCCCTTTGCCCCTGCAGAGCTGGGCTCCTGGCCACCACTGGGTGGTGACGGCTGGTGTCCCAGTTTGGGGCTGTGCCGCTGGTTTTCCCACACCCCAAGCTGGTGTTGCCTCTCCAGGCCGTGTTTTTGGGGTGAACCCTGCCCGGGATGTGCTGTCACTGGGTGCTGCCCTCGTGGGGTGCTCACAGGAGCCAGGGGTGATGGAGGGGACACATGTTGGTGGCCACCAATGTCTCCCTCTGCTGTCCCTCCCATGAGGGCTTTCGTGTTCTGGTGGAGAAGCTGCTGGTGCTGCCGTGGGTCGCTGCTCGTTTAGGGTCACTAAGGAGAAGCCAGGAGAGGGGGGAATAAACCTGCTCAGGGATGTGTTTAGCAACCTGCCCTACCAGCCTGGGCAATCACAGAATCATTGGGGCTGGAAAAGACCTTTAAGATCATCAAGTCTGGCGGGACCTTGTATGGGGCAGGAGGTGACAAGCAGGGTGGGCTTTGGGGCCAGCACGGGGGATGGGTCTGGCTGTCCTTCATGATGTGCATCACATATGACCTGAGCAATGCTCTGCTTAACAGAAGAAGAAAAACCCCCAAACCCCAAAATCCCAGACCAAAACAAGCGCCATCTCACTGTTGGAGCTGATGGGGGATTCCCATCTGCTGCTCCCGCAGGAAATAGCTCAGATTTTTTTAGGCAATTATCAATGCCCTGTACTTCCTTTGGGAATTTCGGCGGCTGCACCCCGGCGGCCAGGCTGGAGGAATGCAGAGGGACTCCTGCTGCTGGCCAGGCTGGTCCATGGCTGGTTGTCTGCTGGAGGGCTGGTCCCTGGAGTGGGCACAGGGCTCAGCACTGGCCATCCCTGCTTGGGCAGCACCATGCCCTCCTGTTGGCCTGCGGGCATGGTTATCCCTTGTGCTGCCAGCATCTGTTTGCAGGTGGACCTGGTGGTGGTTCCTCATGGACAATGAGGTGTGGATGGGGACTGCTGCTCCCAGTACAGCCAGGCTCAGGTGTAGGTGATGGGTGGTGGTATTGGGAAGGGGCTGTGTGGACAAGGGGCTGAGTTGATGTCTGCTCCTGGCCCTCTGGCCGTGTCTGCCTGTGTTGCACCTCATCAGCAATGTCAAACCTCCGCCAGGGCTTTGGGGGGAGCAGGGGCAGGTGGTGAAGGCACATGGGGTGGGTTTGCCACCACCAGAAGCATTGCCTTCGAGAACAGGGAGGAGGAGAGGAAAAGAACCTACTGGGACCCCCTTCCAAGGATGAAGGTATCTATCCAGGAACTAAAAATATCTTTATTGATTCATTTATTGGGAAGAGCCCAGCTGGAAGCTGTAGGAATGGCCTCTGGTGTCCATCTGGATGCTGGCCCAAGCAGCAGGGCTGGGGGCAGAGAGCAGTCCTGGAGGGAGATTTGCCAGGGAGCTGGTGGGTCTTTGCAGGCTGAAACAAGGTTTCCTGGAGACCTTGCTTTGCCCCGTTGCAGCCTGTCCCTTCACAGAGCACGTTTGATTTAAACCTCTTGAAGCATCATCTTTAAAAAAAGGTCAGGAGCCCTTGGCCTGGTGGGAAGCTGGGGCAGGCTCAGGGCTGCACGGTGGCTAGGGTCCAGGTGGACTTCATGGAGTGGGGGTTTGGGTTTTTTAGCTCAGTGGTTCGATGCTGCTTTGCTTAGTGCAGCCCTGTTGGTTGAATTTGCTTAGAGCCCAAGAGAAATATGTAAAGGGAGTCGGGGTGGTGCCCCCGTGGTGGTGGAGAGGTGGGCTGGGCTGGGGGGCTGCTGCTGGAGACACCCCCAGAGCAGCTGGGACATGACTGCTGTGGGGAATGCCCCAGGGCTGCTGCCAAATGCCACTTAGAACCACTTTGGTGGTGGTTTCTGAGGGACTTACTGAGGGCATCAGCAAGGATTTCCCGTGGGGGGGTGCTGGGAAGAGGAACACTGGGTGCTTGGATCCCCTCCTCAAGCCTGCTCCGTGCTGGTCTGGCTGGTTTGAGGACAGAATTAACCTCAGCAGGGTGGGCAGGGGACCAGCGAGGAGCCACGCATCCACATGGATGTCATCCTCCTTCACCAGGGCTTCCCCCTCCGAGCTGATCACCTCTCATGGGTGTCTGTCCTCATCGTCTTCAAATCTGCAGCATCAAAGTGAGCAAATGCTGGTGGGGAGGTTGGTGCAGACCTAGGAGGGGTCCTGGAAATGTCCTCCAGCACCCACCAGTGTGCCTGGGACCTCTGCCCCAGCAGCTTGAAGGGGACAAGCCCAGATGTCCCCTGGCTGTGCTCCTGAGCCATCCAAGCAGTTGGGTGCAAATGTTTGTGGTGGGCACCACAGACCTGCTGCTGATCCCCTCCTGGAAAACCTGGGAGCTCAGAGGGTGCTTTGGGGCACAGATCACTCTGGAGATGGCAGGGGGGGAATGGGTGGGCAGGAGGTTTGGTAACTGTGGGGGTTTTTTAGCATTTTTTGCACTTTTTGGTGATGTGTGAGGGTGCTGGTCATTGCCAGGGGTGCGTGTCCTGCTTAGCTGGGGAATTTGATGTTCCTCCTGCAATGGGTGGTGGAGGTTGGAGGGATTTGCACAATTCCAGGAGAAACACGCAGTGCCCAGGCCCTGATAACCAGCAGCTCCATGGTGTAGTTTGAAGAGGGGCTGAGGAACCCCTTTACGTGAGAAGAGAGGTTTGGTAGAGAGCTTGGAGCTAAGTCCCATCCCTGGCTGAGGCATGGGAAGGACACGTGAGATCCCAGCCACAGGTAGTGCCGTGGCAAGGCCATGGAGGATCCTTTGGGTTCCTTCTTCCTTGCTAAAAAAAAAGGGAAAAAAAGCAAAAAACCTCAGAGCTTTCCCTCTGGTAACTGCTGGTTAGGAGAGCATAGAGGTGGTCAGTCTGGCTGAGGGAAAATTTGTGGGGAGTGGGGAGGGAGTCCCCTGGAGCGAGGTACCAGTGGGGGAATGAAACCATCACAGTGGGTGAAGAAGACCTCCTTAGTTGTGTCTGGTTGCTGTGTGAGAAGATGCTTCACCCATCTCCAAAGGGTGGTGTGTGGGGAGGAGAATGTCTCCACGTGTGGGTTTTGGCAGAGCTGGCATCTTGCCTTCACCTCCGGCTGTGTCTGCCTGAGAAACCACCCCCTCTTTAGTGCCAGCGGGAGGTGACCTTGCCTTGGGACGCTGGCCACTGGGTTGGTTACTCATCTGCTGGAGCTCTAGCCTGGTGGCACCGATGGGTCGCCCCTGGGCGGAGGGGATGGCTCCAGCCATGACGCCAGGGATGGAGGTGGCTCCCTGGAGCTCCCCGCGCTGGCACGCAGAGGTGGAAGAGGCAAACCCAGCCCTGCTTCTAATTAGCCACAATTCTCATGCCTGGAATTAAGCCTGGCCACTTTGTAAGTGCCGGGAGCACGCGTGGCATGTCCCATCGGTGACGGCACCGGGAGCGGTGCCGGTACGGCTGGTGCTGGCAGGGAGAGCCTCTGGGATGCTAGGAAGTTTAGGATGAGCTTGAGATGAGCTGCTGGCCTGTGCCCTGCTGCAGGGCAGAGCCCCCGTGCAGTGGTAGGGTTTTCCCTGGGTGGATGGATGGGTGGATGGATGGATGGATGGATGGATGCTGCTCTGACCTTCCCATCAGGTTGGTTTGCATTCAGGGCCAGACCGGTGCTGAGGCCCCCTGGGATGGCTGTTTTGGCATCTCTCCTGGCAGCAGCAGGACAGGGCTGTGCCTGCTGTGGTTGGACCTTGGGACCTATTTGAGGCTCCCATCAAACCACGCTCCTCCCAGTCGGGTCAATTTTCTGCGCGTTTCATTGCAGGGTAGGAGTCGGGGATGGAAAAACCTGTAGGAAAGGCAGGATTATGTCTCCCTAATTAGTAGGGGCCTGATTTTCATTTCTACCCAGAGCTCTGGTAATGATTAAATATGTGGGAATTATCTCCATTATTTGTGTTGCATTAGTATTTAGCAGGCTGTGCAAACAGCGAGCAGCAGTCCTTGCCTGGAGGAAGCCCATCGCTGGTGTCCCCATCACCCGTCCTGGGCTGGGTGGATTTGGGTTCAAGCCCCACGTGCCCATGGCACTGCCCAAACTGCTCTGCTCACTAGCACTTGGAAGGATTTAAAACATTGAATTATACATCTTTTTTTGGTGCATATGAGTCGTGGATATTTCAGGATGGGGGGAAAAAAAAATCAGTGTATTAACGTGACCTCTGAAACTGTGATTTATATATAGATTGATATATATATTTGTGGCACCTGGGTTTGTCAAAGCCCAGGAGTTGGCCGCTGCCTTGAGATCTTCTCGCTTTATTGTTGGAGGGCTCCCATAAAGCAATCTCGTTAGGTAAATATAATGATGTTACGATCCACCATCTGCTGAAGTGCTGCTGGTGTGGTGGGAGCTGCCTGCTGCGCCGCTTCCCCCCGCTCCTTCTCACCCGTGTCCACCGTGGGCCCTGCTTGTCCGAGGAGAAGCAGGAGTGGTTGATACAGAGGGAGAAAGGGCCTTTTATTTTTTATGGTTTCCTCCCTTTTAGCCAGCCAGAGGATGAGCTGTTGAACCCTCCCAGCTGGTGAGGACGCATTGGAGCACGGTGGGGCTGTTGGGATGATGTTAGGGTCATCCTCAAAAACTGGGTCACTACCTTACCGAGCTGTGGAGACCCCAATGTGTGGGGATGCTCTGGTCTGTGAGGATGCCCCAAGATGCCACCGGGTCCCTGGGTCCCACGGCATCATCCTCACTCCCATCCCAGCAGCGGGACAACCCTGTCCTGGTGGCAGTGGGGATGCCCCGCACCCCCGCCAGCACTGGAAGCCCTTTTGCAATCGCCGGCAGGAAGGATCACGCTTGGTCTGCAAAATATGTGAGGAACTCTGCTTGTTTAAAGTGCCTTTGGGGTTTTGGGCCTTAAATAAACATCCTGGTTGGGGTTTGGGTTGGAGGTTTTCATCCTGGGAAAGGCAGGCGGGGGGAAGGGAGCCGAGCCGGTGCCCCAAGTCTGCGTGCTCCTTCTGACAAGGTTATAAATTAGCTTCATTAGAGGAGGATCACTGAAAATAAATTGCTCTGCACCCTTTAGGGGCATCACCGGGCTGTAATTTCATCTCGTCTTTCTGGGGAAAAATGCCTAGAACCCCCTGAAGTGAAATTACAGCGTTTTACCATGAGCTACAGCTTGGTATTTTTGCCCCCCAAAATGCAAACACCCCCTGTGCCCCCAGGTGAAGCTCGGCTGGGGACTGGCATTGAAAGCAGGGGGTTAGGTGGGGTTGGCTGCAGGTCTCTGGCACCCTTGCCAGCACTGCCCAGCATTTTCCTTGGGAGATGCCTGGATGGGGAGCGGAGTGTGCTGGGTGCACCCTGCTGGGGCAGGGCGGTTCAAACCCAGCGGCCCGTGTGCTGCTAATGAGATCTGTGGTGGGAGCGGGTGGCTGGTGACCTTTACCAGGACATTAAACATTTATTAAAACAGTTAGAATTAGTGTCAGGTTGTATTTATTTATTTGACTTAAAAAGAGAGTGCAGGGGGTGGGGGGAAAGACACAGGAGAAGCGAGTGTGACCCGAGAGTCCCATGGGGTGACCGATGGGATGTGGTGCATCCCCAGCCCTTCCCGTGCAAGCTCCCAGAGCAAAGAGCTGGCTCTGGGATGGATCCAGGATCCACCCGTGCCCTTCCCACAGCTCCTTGCTGGATCCTGCAGCAGGGAAGAGCGGGCACCAGCATCTGACATGAAAATCCCCACCTCCATCCTGTATTCCTTAAATATTGTCCTTCAGGTGGGTTATTTCCCCCCCCCCCACCTGCCCAAGGGTTTATTCCTTCCCAGGGAGGTGGGAGAGCACAGGATGAGCCCCACATCTCTCCTACGTCGTCTTCCCGCAGCCTCTCCTCCGAGGATTACGCTCTCTTGAAAAACCTCTTTGTTTCCCCATGTTTGCTGTTGTAATTTATGTACGATGCCGCCGCTTGTTGAAAAACAAGGTCTTTATCTCCGTGGGAATTACACCTGCCGAAATCCAGCCCCGGCGCTGCCTCTGCGCGAGGCTCTCCATGATAAAAGCCAGCTCCGGCGCCGCTGCAGCGAGGCAAAAGTTTCCTCTACTTCAGTGCTGGTGAGCTCGGTGCTTGCCTCCCCTCCACACCTCCCAGCACACAAATCCCCTCGTCCGTAAATACTCTCTCAACACAAGCTGCTTGGGTGGTGGCTTCACCGCCAGGCAATTTTCTTCCTCCCAATTTATTTCTTTCTCCCCTAGGTATTGTTGAGTTTTTTTGAATTTTTTTTTCCCCCCCTTCTGGTTGATTTATTTTATCCCTGTGTATAAGATGCAGATTTCCACGCTCACTGACCCTCTGGCATTCTGTGGACCCAGCGCGCTGGCGCCGATGGATGGAGCTGAGAGGGTGCGTCCCACGGGGCTGAGGGTGCCTGTGGGTGGCTGGCAGCCGTGCTCCTGGAAAGGGCTATTTTTAACAGCTGGGCTCGTGCTGGGCTGTCATCGATGCACCAGAGCACGTAGGCATCCTTTATTGTTTTAAACCCAATAATTCAAAACCATGTGGAGGTTGTCCCTGCGGTGGGTGGCTGCTGCAGAGGATGCTCCAGGATGTTGGCTTTCCCACCTTACGGTGGTCTCATCCCCACCTGGACCAGTGGGTGGGCTTTGCTGGAGCACCTGCCCGGCTTCCCTGGGTGCTGTCCCCGTTGGGACAGGGAAGGCGATGCCTGCTGGCAGCCACAGCTGGCCCTTGGGAGGTGCAGGACAAGAAAAGTGGGAAGGGAAATTGCTCCTGTCGGGGCCACGGGCGAGGGGAGTGGTGGGAGGGTGGCTGGCAGATGGTCCCTGTCCCCGTGTGCCCCCTCCCTGCAGCTCTGCACCCCCCAAAAGCAAAATGGCAGGAGGTGGGGGGCACGCCGGCATCCCCCAGGTGGGAGCCAGGATGCGGTGCTGGAGTCTCCCTCCTCTTCCTTTTCCTCTTCCTCCTCCCTGTAACTCTTTGCTTGTGGTCAGATCAGGCTCGGGGGGGTGCCGGGCTGGGTCTGCACCCCCTCTGTGTGCTACCTACCAGGAAACAATCAGTGATGCCTATGGAAAAGCTCATGGCAAACTCCATCCCTCTGGACCCGTGTGCTGTGGGTGCACTGAGGGCTTTGTCCTTCCCCCCCCTCCCCGCACTAACCTGCTTTTCACCAGTGGAGCCGCGGAAGGCGTTTAAGCCCAGAACCTTCCTTCTCTGTATTGATTTTGCTTTCTGCTTGAGTCTCTCTTTATTGCCCTTGGTATTTTGAGTAGCTGGAAGGATGCTGGGGAGAGCCGGGCTGCCTCAGCGGGGGCTCCCTGTGCCCAGCAGTGAGGGGACGGACACGGGGGCTGCGGAGGCGTTTGTGGGGATGGAGCCGTACCTGATATCCCGGGGGTCGTGGTTTCAGGCTGCAAGGAGCGCTCCTTGGAGATGCCAGAGAGACCCAGGATCACGCTCAGTGCCTGGGAAAGCCTCTTGCGGGGTGGCTTCAGTGGTTTCTCCTCCCAGACCCAGATGAGCGACCTCAGGGAGAGGCTGAGGCGCTTCCTCCCATCTTGGGCAAAACCAGCGTTTTGCTTTTCATCGGGTTTCTGGGCTCCACCCGGCTCTGCAACTTCGCAGAGGACGATGGCAGCACGGTGGCCAAAATAAACCAGCCTTTTAAAATATTTACTTGCCCATTATAAAGTAGCTCTGTGTTTACCCACGCTGTGGCTGCGTGTGGCGCGAAGAGCTGTGCCGAGAGCGCGCCGGCTCCTCCGGGCTCAGCACTCACACTGCGCCCCTCGCCTAATTGCTCGCCACTCATTAAAGGGGAACTGGGTAAGAAATTAACTCCCAGTCTCAGCCTCTGTGGGTCCCCATCTGAATGCTTTGATTGCCACGGAAGGGGGATGGATGCGGGCGAGCGCGCTGCTCCCCACCCTTCTGGCTGAAGCAAGAGGTAATTAGGAGGCTTTTGGTGCTGGGGTGATTTAGTATTTGAAAATTCTCTTTTTTTGTTGGTTTTTACAAGTTTGGTGTATGAGGCTGCATTGGGTCTCAGCAGGGGTTTGGGGTATGGGTCTGTGCTCCATGGCATCCTCAGTTGGGGTGATGGAGAGGCTGAGCTGGTCCCCAGCAGCGCAGCGCTTCTCAGGCTGTCTCTTAGATGAAGACATCAGAGGGTTTCCATTTTTCAACGCGACAAGCGCGTGTGTGAAGAACAAGCTGTGAGCCTGGCTAGTTAAGCTGTGTGCCCTCTGCCTTTGCCGTGACAAGGTGCTCTGCCTCCGTGCAGCCCCAAAAATCTCTTTTTTTGTGGGGCCAGTCCTCACCCCTGGTGTCACCTCCTGGTAGCATCACCGTCCTGGAGCTAAACCACCATGGAGCCACCTTCCACACCCACACCACAATGCACATGTGTTTATTTTCTGCTATTTATGGGGCGCCTGAGCCAGGCTCTTGTTTTCCTTGATGGTGAGGTACCGGGGTACCTTACAGTACCCCCCAAACCTGCCTTGGGCACCCCAAGAGGCATCAGGTGCTGGATGTTGGGTGCTGATTTCCCTGCCCTTGCACCTAAAGCGGGCTCCGAATTTAGGACGCCGCTTCTCTTGGCGCTTCGTCAGGCGCCGGAGCTGCCGATTAAGGGAAATGTGCCACGAGGCAGGTTTGCTTTGCAGGATTAAAAGCAAATAAATATTTATGTGCTATGCAAAGCAGGCCCGATAAGATGTGCGTGTCATTGGGAATTTGAAGCGGTTTCGGTTTGGGCCCAAGATGAAGGGGCACACGAGTCGCTGCGTTCCATGGGTTTAAAGGGATGGGCTTTTTTTCTGCTATGTGAAAATAAAAATAGAGAAGGGGAAAAAAACAAGGTTTTTTTTTTGCTTCTCAGGCTGCTCTGGTCTTGGGTTTCACCATCTCCCTGCATCCCCATGTCTTTAACTGCAGGGATGGAGGAGAGCCAAGGAGAGAGGGCAGCGCAGGCAGCATTTCGTATGCAAATATAATGCTGGCCCCGTTCCTAATATTCGCTGTGTTTACACGTAAATGCAAACAACTGTTGACTTAGTTTCAACAGATAATGTGTTTCATAACACAATGGAAATGAGAATTAAGCTGGAATTTAGCAGGGGGGAACATGTGTTTCTGGGAGACCTCAGGCTCCGCTGTGCCCGTGCGCCGTGTCGTGGTCACGGCCGTGCTGGCACCACGGGGCTCGGTGTCCTTGAGGGATCATGGCTTGGTGGTGTTGGGGGATGCCTCCTTGGGCTGATTTCCCTTGCTGAACCACCCTGAGATGGGGTGAGTGAGATGAGGGCAGGGCTGGCTGGCTGTGGGAGCGGGGAGTTGAACCAGCCCGTGGTGAGGCTGGCAAGGGGCTGGTGTCCACCCAAGTTTATATCAACCGGGGCTGATCCTGGGCCAGTTTTCCCCTGGGAAGGCTGGGGCTTGTGTGCTTCAGGGGGTTAAGGCATGAGGGGAAGGGGAATACTGGCCCGTGCCACCGTATTGGTGCCAGCGTGTCTCAGGAGGTGGCAGCGGCTGTGTCACCCTGTCCTGGGGTGACTCTGAGCAGAAGCATGTGGGAGAGGGCGGGCAGGATGCGGGGCAGCCCGGAGCAGCCCCTGCAGGGCTCCTGGGACCAGCCCTGCCACTGGCCTTTGAGTCACAGCTCCAATGCCTGGCTAGCAGAGCCACTCCTGCCACCTCCACCCTCCCTGCCCCACTGTGCCCCAAACCCTGCCCCAAACCCTGCCCCAAACCACCCGGGACAACATTGCATCGCCCTTCCTGGGCAAAGGCACCGATGCACGTGGGCAGCTCCTCGAGGATCAGAGGCATTGCTGGGGAATTGGCAGTTTGGGACCCAGGGGTATGCAATCACTGTCTCTGGGCATGGGTTTGTCCCCCTGTCTGTCTGTCTGGCTCCTGCCTGCTGGCTGGCTGCCACCCAGCACAGCAGGGCATTAAAATAACCCGAACCCCTGTGAATACGGCGGGGGGAAATCTTGTGCTGGGCACCCCAGCTATACCAGCCACCAGTGAATCTCCCCCCGAGAGCTCTGGGGACACCTCGGCTGGAGGTACATAGCTCTACCAGCCACTGGGGATGCCCACGGCTGTGGAGCTGCTGCTCCAGGGATGCAGGGCAGGATCTGGCATTGCAGGCCCCCCAGTCATGATGCTGGGGCCCGAAGAAGCCAGAGCCATCGGCCCCTGGGGTGTCGTGGCACCGCGGAGGGTGCTGGCGGTGTCTCTGCCCGCCGTGGGTGGGGGCTGTTTGTGTCTGGCAGCCGGCGGTGATGCCAAGCCCTGATAGCCCCGCGGTGATGGGGGTTTGCTGAGGAGCAGCCGGTTTCAGGGCTGGTGCCACGGCCAGAGGCTGCCCGGGAAGGAAACAGGGATCCTGGCTGCCTCCCTCCTCGGCGGCACTGCCCGGCTCCCTTCAGGGGTCACACAGGGTGGGGGTGTGCTTGGCTTCACCGGAGACTCCTCCGTTGCCCATGGTGAGTCTCCTGCCATGGGGGTGCCCGATCCTGGGCAGGCATCAGGGCTGCAGGTGGCCAGGAGCAGCCAGAGCCGGCTCTCGGCACACGCCACAGGGGGCAAGTGCTGGCTGGGACGGCCCAGGACCTGCTCCCATCCTTCCAACTCATCCCATGAAATGAAATAAGGGAGAAGGGAGGGGACAGGAGAGGGGAGCTCCCATCCCTGAGCCTCCTCTCATCCCCTTAGAAAGCCATTTTATTTTTTATTGAGCTTATTTATGTGGCAGAGAGCCAGGCTTGGGATTAGCAAATAGCCCGTCCTGTAACACGGGGAATGCTTGATGCTGAGACACCAGCAACCAGAGAGAAATATTAGAGATAAAATTAAAACATAATGAGATTAGGTAGCGGCTCTCTATCAGAAACCTCCTTACGCAGAGATAATTACCTGGGCAGAGCAGAGCATGGGTGAGGAGCAGTGGTGGCCGTGGGCTGGGGTCAGCGTGGGGGGGACGGTGCCAACCCAGCCCTGCCTGGGAGCTGAGGGGGGTCGGTGCCATCAACAGTGGCTTTGCAAAAGAAAAAAGCATCAGGGTTGAGTGTTGAGTAAGACAAGATGCCCACCAGCATCTGCTCTCGTGGCGAGGACTGGGTGGACCATCTCCACTGAGTCCTTGCAAGCTCATTGCCCCCAGCCTGGACACTGTGTCTTTGTATATTCTCAGTTTGGGGATTTTTTTAATAGATAATTCATTATTATTATTAATTTATTATTCCTGTTATTGTTGTTCTTATTACTGTTATTCCTATCTGGAGCAGACACAAGGTGGACATGCACACCGGGGCGACAGCCGGAACAGGCAAACTTCATACTGGGACATGGGGTGGGTGCTGCAGCACCTGCAGGCATCGTGCACATGGGATTTTCATTTGATTTAAGGGGCAGGGGGGGACGAAGGGAATGAGGGGAAAAAAAAGAGCAAAAAGTCATGTGCCTGTGTAATATAAAATTCGAGTTAGGCTCTTGGTGACTTCACGGAAAACAACAGGCTTTTTATGTTGGCTCTTGGGGTAGGAGGAGAGCAGGCTAGAATAAAGATTTACAGTGTTTGGGAGATTAAAGGCCCTTGGTACATTGTTCAAATACCACGAGATTAGTTTCCAAGGAGACGGATACCAGTTGCCATAGGCACCGGGGGGCCAGGAATTAGGATTGCGATTTTTTTTATCCTGATCACGCAACCGGTAGCTGAACGCTGCTGAAACTCGGGCTTTAAATAACCCCGGTGCTGGCTCACGCCCTGCTGAACCAGGGCTGGGAACTATCCCTGTCCATCCCCCCGCCCCGGCAGGGTGTGCTGTTTGGACCTGGGTATCCATAGAGGGCTGTGAGGGGCACCGAGGTCAGTGCAACCCCAAGACCTTCCCTGCAAGTCGTCCTGTAGCTTCTGGGCTCCTTCCATCTCGTTTTTTCCCTAGGCACGGGGTTGCCAGGATGTTCTCGCCAGGGCGCGCGGCTCCGTGGCGGCAGTTGCTGTGGTGCTGGGGCAGGGGATGTACCAAGGGGCAGAATTAGTCGCCTGCTAATTTTGGCTTCCCCTGGCCGCCCGCTTCTGGGAAGTGCAACCTGAGCCCTGGCGCGTGGGACACCGGATCCGTGCCCTCATTGCCAGCCTCACCTTCTAGGAACTGCACAGCACCGGGGTTTGTCCGAGCTGCCCCGGTGCTGGCATGGGAAGGGGCGCTGAGCTCCCCAGGTGGGTTTTGGGGGCTGGATGTCCCTCCAGGCAGGGAGGCTCAACCCTGGGAGCCATGCGAGCACCCTTTGCTCACCCATCGGGCATCATGGAGCCCATCTGCAGCTTTGCTGCCAGGGCAGGACCTGGCTGAGCTGCGGCTGGTTTCCATGCACAGTGCTCACTGCAATGGTGGGAATGCTCTGATTAACACTTCCCCCCCTTTTTTTTTTTCTTATTTTTCTAATAAACGAGGAGGCAGTTGCTGGAAGCGAGAGCCTCTGTGCCTGTCTGCTGTGAGACTGCAGTGTGCAAACTTGTCGAGAGCCTCAAGCCGCACTGCTCGCGCTCTGCAGGCAGAGATGCCCCCAGCACCCACCGTGACATGAAAGTGTTCATCCTGGGGGAGACGAGGCACAGCTTCTGAAGGGCACTTGATCCTCGTCCCTCTCTCTTTGCACTAGACAAAAGCCTACTCTGATTTTACTCTATCATATCTGTGTGTGTGCCTAAGCCAGGCTTAAGGAAATCGAGGCGGTGGCAGGATGCGATGCCCTGGCTGGGGAGGGGAAGCAGAATTCCTGCAGCAGACACGTCCCTCCACGGGAGCCCCCGGTTTGCTCTTTGCTTCTTTTATAAGCGGGACTAAACCACGGCAGGCGCCGGATTATCCGGGGGCGCGGAGCTGAGGCGGCGATGCCGGTGGATGCTGCGGTGCCGGCGTCTGTGTGAGGAGCTTTTCCAGCAGGTGCCCCGGGTTTTGCCGGTAAAATAAATCAGGGGAGGAGGTGTCTGGTGGTGGGAGCTTGTTCTGCATGGTGCTACCCAGCTGGAAGGAGGTGAGGGAAGAATGTAGGGTTGGGGGGAGCCGGCAGACCCAGCGGGGTGAGAGCTGCCGGCACGGTGGGGATGTGGGCACCAGGGGCTGGGCACACTGGACTGTGCTGGGGGCTGCTCACCCCTAACTTTGCTGCTCTCAGACTTTTGCAAAAGGATATTGGCTCGAAAAGCAGCAAAAAAAGGGAATTTGTGGATGTGGGGTGAGACGTGGCAATGGTTATAGGGGCCAGGTTGTGGGTCTGGGGGTGCACCAGCCTTTGGGAGGTGTAGATGTGGTCTCAGTGGGCACTTGTTCACAGCGAGTGCATCAGCACCTGGGGTACCCCAAAAACCAGAGCCCCCTGCCTGCCCTGGCAGGGATTGGGAATCTGGGAGGGTTGGGGGTGGTTGGACATTTGAGGGTATTTCTGGGCATTTTGCAAATGCCCTGGGGCGCAGTTCTGCACTGTACTGCTGGCATGGGTGCCAACCATGCAACTCAACCCATCTCCTGCTAAGGAACCATCGTTAGTGAAGGGTTAAACCACCCAGCATGAGTCGTGTGGCTTCACCCTACACGGGCTCGGGATGGAGGGGACGTGGCCGCAGGGGCTGGAGGCTGGTGCTGAATGAGGTGTGTGAGGGGTTAGGGTATGGCCGGGTGGCACAGATGGGTTGAAGCCATCATGCCATGAGCATGTTGCCAGCATGGAGCAGAAAAACCCCAGGGTCGGTTTCTCAGCGAGCGTGGGGCCGTGCTCCCGCGCCCGAGATGGCTCCGGTGAGTCCTGGTGTTTGCTGAAGTGATTAGAAAGAAAAAGCTGCAAGTTGAAATTCAAGCCTGGTGCCTACCCCTGGCTTTCGCCCCGCTGCGGTTTGTGTGGTTTCCAGGGCTTTCTGCTCAAGTGACTCCAGCTCGCCGGGCACCTCGCTGCTAACAGGTCCTCGAGATGCAGTGGGGCAGAGGAATTCCTTCTGAATCAGCGTGCTGGTGAGATACCCACCGGTGTGGGTCCTGCCCCAGAGCCATGTTCCTAGTGGGAACACGAGGGTCCCCTTTGCTTGGAGGCGGGATGCTGTCCCGGCACTAGCAAATGACATGAGTTGTCCTCTGACTCCTACCAGGATGGCTCCTGATGGATTTTAAAGCATGTTTAATGATAGGCAGAGCTAATTGCTTAAATTGTCCTGCAGGACCAGTGTGATTTTTAAAAATCCCCTTTAAATATGCCCTCCCGGAGTAAAAGGCAGTGACAAAGAAGCTGTGGTTGTCTCGTTAAGTACAGGTCGTTACATCCAAGTGCTGGGGCTGCAGGTGCCGGTCCTGCTCCCTTGGTCCCAGGGAGATGGAGGTGGCCGAATGTGGCACTTGACATCCTGCAGCTTATCGAGTGTTTTGGGTGGCCAAGAAGCCCAAATGACACCTTCAAAAGTCCTTTTGGTGCCTGGCAGCCTAAACCACCCCCCAGCAGTGCCTTCCCCTGCCCTAGTGCACCCCCAGGCTGTCCCTCCTCTCCCTGGGAGGGGAAATGCCCTGGAACTCCATGTCAACATCCACCTCTGATGTATGTATTGGAGTGTCTGTATTCAATATATATTGACATATATTTAATTTTTAATATTTTGCTGGAGTTAGAGCTGGCTCATTTGGGCTCCCCATGGTCTCACCAGCACCGGTGAGCAACAGGCAGAATTTTCCTGGAAAAATGAATAAGTGGATGTTTCAGCCACTCGTGTGGAGCTGCAGACAGGACTGGCATGATGGTCTTTTTTTTTTTTTATTCCCCTTCCCCCCCCCTTCTTTTTTCCTCCAACATGCTGAATGGTCACAGCTCTCATTAATTGAAATTCCTGTTTGGCTCCCTGAACTGGGAGCCAGCCCACGCAGCCGGAGGCTTTATGTACAAGGGGGGGGAGCACTGGTAGGGTCTGTTTGGGGCTCCCCATGCTGCTCCCCTGCTTTTTGCTTCTCCCTTGATGCAGCCAAGTGCTGAGGCTGAGCACCCTGGTTCCTGGCAGACGTTGCACCCACCCAGCACTGGTGGGTTTGGGTCAGGGCACCAACTGTCTGATGCTTTGCCCAGCAGTGGTTTTGCATGATCTGGTGTCCTCCTTAGAGGAGGTGCTTTGTGCAGTGAGAATCACCAGGGTTACGTTTGCAAGATACAGTAGGAAAAAAATAAATCAATCACTCCATTCAGTTTAAAACCTGTACTGGTGGAAAGCAGTATGAGGTGCCTGATGTCCTCAGTCCTCCCTGAGCTGTTGCCATCTCACAGCATCTCCTGCTCTGCACTGGGTTTGGCCTTGGGTAATTCCCAAAGAAGGGATTATTGCCTTTTTACTGATGGAGCGTGGCACAGGGAAAGCCAGCAAGAAGTTCAGCCCAGTTTTGTGAGTCGGGGGAAAGTGGATTTGGGGGTTTATGCTGAGCATGGTTTTGTACACCACAAGGTGAAGGGGAGGGTGGCAGTGGAGGTCCTGCTTAAAGCCCCATCATGGCAGTGTGGAAACACCAGCTCGGCTTAATAAATAAGATACTGTTGCTTCTGACTGTGGCACGGGTCTGGAAATTGCTGTAAGGCTTGAAAGGATGAGCAAGAAGAGGACCAGAAGTCAGCACCAGGAGCTTACTGCATTGGTCTGTGCCATGGGTTGAGCCCTGGCCCGGCAGGCGATGCTGGGGCTGCCGCCGTGTGTGCTGCTGCCTCGCATAAACTCCCCTTGGTTTCTCCTAATTGAACCTGTTTATAGTTTAAGGGATATAATAGCACAGTTTTCTGCTTGGGAATTTCCTTTGGGGGGTTGCTGTTGGCTTGTTATTTCTTTTTCTATTTTTTTACTGTTTTGTTTGCTCTGAGTGCTTTGGAAATGGTGCTGCAGCGCGTGAGACTGGAGGATGTTTATATCCCCCTTGTGATGGGACAAGAGGGAATGGCTTCAGACTGTAAGAGGGGAGGTTTAGATTGGATCTGAGGAAGAAATTCTTCCCTGGCCCAGGGTGCCCAGAGAAGCTGTGGCTGCCCCTCCCTGGCAGTGCTCAAGGCCAGGTTGAATGGGGCTTGAAGCAACCTGGTGTGGTGGGGGGTGACCCTGTCCATGGCAGGGAGTGGGGCTGGGTGAGCTTTAAGGTTCCTTCCAACCCAAACCAGTCTGGGATTCTGGGATTCTGTGATCCTGGGGAGAAATGCTGCCCTGTGGCAGCAGCTGGGGGGCTGGAGAGGGGATGCTCCTGCTGCAGAGGCAGGGTTGGGGGTCCCGCTGCCATTTCTGCAGGGGCTGGGGAGCCTCCCCACGTGCCTGCTTTGCCTTTGCTGCAGCCCAGGTGATTCACCAGTGAAACTCCCCCGAGGCCAAATTTATAATCTTTCCCAGGATTATAGAGAGAGGCGAGGAAGGAGGTGTTGTAAGAGCCAAGCAGGCGACAGCCCATGCAGGCTGCCTGCCCGTGCCCCCTGCCAGCTGGGGCACAGCACCCCCATCCCTACGCTGTTCCTCCTGGCCCCGCAAGACTAATTGAGGGTGGGAGAAATAATTAAATGCCATAAAATTAAATAATAAATATATTTCTTTTAATATAAAAAAAAATAGTCTCTAATCTGCAAATGTTTGCTCTCACGCTGGGACAGCAACGTGATGGTCCCTGAGTCACCCTGTGCCCCTGGGGATGGGACTCGGGGTGTGGAGGTGGGATGGGGCTGGGGCTGGGGCCAGAGCTGAGCCTCTCCTCTCCTCACCATGGGCTGGGAGGGGGAAATCAACCCCTTGGTGGGTGCCCCGGGGTGGGATTTCAGCAGGACGGGTGTGTAGAGCCCTGAGAAGGGGGTAGGGTGCTCTGCACCCATCCTACCCACCTCACTCCCTGCCGCCAGCCCTAACTGCTGTAAGAAAGGTTTACCCCAGTTTTCCTAAAGATTACTTTTCCTTTGATTAGACAAACAACTTCAAGCCGTACGTCTTAATTTGATTTGAATAAGCCTAGCGCTTGCCGTGAAGTTTTTTCCCTCCCTTTTATTCCCCCCTTTTCTAAATCTGCTGTCACTGCTCCTCATGACCATAAATGATTAAGAGCTTTGCAGGAATATTGTCGCCCCCATCCCTTAAAATCCTGTTGTCTTACTTGGGTGATATTTTTATTACAATTTTTTTTCCTTGTTGAGTGAGTCTCCTTTTCCATGTTAAACAATCAGCCAGGTGAAAGGGATTATTTTTGTCCTGGTCTCCTGCAGAGCAGGGAGCGTGAAGGGAGGCTGTGCAGGGACCCTGTCCCACTTTCCACTGACGTTATCCCAGGTTTTCCCTTCGGTTCCCTCTCTGGGGCTGGATCCGGCTCATGGCTTTGCTTTCTGCAGCCAAGGGAGGAGCAGCTCTTCCCGTAAAGTGCTGCTTCCCGTGGGAGGCCGTGGCTGAGCAGGTTGGTGCAGCTTGAACTCTCTGAAGGACCGTGACCAGCCCCACCGAGCAGGGGCTGGCTCTCCAAAACACTGCCGGGAGGCAACAAGAACACCCATCTCATAGCAGGCATATTTAATAATAATTAGAGCACTCGGAAATCCATATGGGCATCAAAATAAGGCTTTTATTTCCTTGTAGGGGGGTTAAGAAGGAAGCGATGCTCCTTGGACCCAGTCCTTTCCTGGTGGGAGCCCTCAGGTGATGGCTGGTCCCCAGCCCAGCGTTGGGACTGTTCGGTGTCCCATGGACTGGGAGGGCAGCTCTGGGCCAGCATTAGACCATTAATGGCCTAATGGTTAGGAATATGATGGGATAAAGGTTGGACTTGATGACCCTGAAGGTCCCTTCCAACCATAATGATTCTATGATCAGCCCCACTGGTGCCTCGCTGCTCCCTTCCAGCTGCACTGAGGCACCTCTTATTAACACAGCATCAATTAAAAGAAGGACTCTTGAGTTCCTTGCACCCACAAGGCTGTGTGCAGGGAGCTGCTCAGGAGGTTGCATGTGAAATGGTCCCTTGTTCGTCTGTCTGTCCATCCGTGCACACACAAACTGCAGGGCTGCAGCAAGACAGACCATTCCCTGGTGTGGCTGCAGCCCTCAGTGATGGTAAAGCTGGAGGTGCCAGGCAGAGCCCTGTCCCCACACTGGGGATGTCCAGGGGGCTGTGTTGGAAAGCAGTAGTGAACAACCATGCATTCAGTTTCCTGCTTTATTTTCCAAGCTGACACCTAGTTTTGGGGGCTTTTTTCCCCCCTGAAGATCGTCCTGGGGAAGAAGAGCCATCCACCAGCTGGTTACGAGGTCTCAGCTGGGTGTCAGGGGGCTCTGCTGGTGGTGTCTCTTGCTGTCTGAAGGTGCCACCGAGGCCCCAGCACTGCTCACCCTTTCCCACCAGTGGAGGCCTCATCAGGAGCAATTTCTGAACCTCAGCCATTGCCATTTATCGAGTGGGGAGCTGTCTCCACCCTCATTGCTGTGTGTGTGCCCCAATGTCAGACTTCTGTGGGGCTGAGGGTGCATTCTCAGCCCCCTGCTCTGTGCTTGGGGCTGACTTGTCATCCCCCATTTCCCCAGTTGCAGGGGGTGGCACAGCCCAGCTTGGCGAGCAAATTCCTTCTGCTTGGACAAGGTGCGGAGTGGGGCAGGAAGGTGAATTTGGGTGTTTGCTGGTGCCTTTTAACCCTTGTTTTCAGCGGTTACCAGCCGAGCTGCAAATCGAGTTACACGCAGGCAGCTTCATTCATATTCCCTGGCTCTCTCCCCGTCTCGCCTCATTAGAAATTCTCCAACCTCTTTTATCCGCTCGCAGCTCCGAGCACATGATTTACGATCCGGTTCGAGTGGCTCCTGAGCATTGCTGGCTAATTTGCCACCCTTTATCCACAGGATTAAAGCCGGGCGGCGCGACGCTGCCCTGCGGATGGAGGGGTGATGGTTGGGAGGGACCGTGCTGGGTGCTGGGGGGAGGACGCTGTGCTGATTGTGGGTGCCCAGGTGTGGGAGTGGGGCAATTTATGGGAGTGGGGCAATTTATGGGAGTGGGGCAATTTATGCCCCTGCCTCAGTTTCCCCTGCAGCATCAGCATCGCCATGGGTCCATGGTGTGATGTGTACACCAGGACGCAGAGACCTGGCACCCTGGCATTTTTCCCACATTTTTTCCCCATTTTGCAGGGTGGGAAGGAGTTCCTGGGGCTCAGCCCCTTCTCGGATGTGAGCTCCAGCAGCACTGGCTGGTCCCCTGGGAGCTGTGAGGTGGGATTTAATGGTGGAGCCCCTTAGCATGAGCTGCCCCTCTTCCCTGGGGCAAAGACAGAGCACCCCATGGCCTTGACCCATTTCGGGGACACCTTTGGATGCTGGGGTCTCCTCTTGCCCAGGGTATAGGGAGTAAGGTGAGGGGATGGCCAGCACGGTGTCCTCACATGGACACATGTGTCACCCCCTGCTCACTGCTGCCCGCAGAGCTCGGGCACAGGAATGCTCTGCATCCACCTCAGTGCTGCATCCTCTGGCTCAGCACAACCACATCCTGCCCATCCGGGGTGTCCCACTGTGTGCTTACACCAGCAATGCCCCATGCAGTGGTGGCATCTCCCCAGGGGTGAATCCTGAGGGCAGAGGTGACCTGGCAGCTGCTGGGACATGAAGGATCAGCCCCGAGATTTGGTTATGGCTCTGCAGCGTCCACAATTATGTGCTTTTAGCAGAGGAGACGTGAGGAACATGGGGCTCTCTCCGTGCCTCAGTTTCCCCTGTGTCTCCACGCCAGCGTTGCCCCGTAGCCCATGGCACACGCTGGTGGTGGGGCTGCACTGGTGATGCTCAGCACTGGCTCTCCAGCAGTAACAGCAATGCATGTGAAGTCACAGAATGGTTTGGCTTGGAAGGGACCTAAAAGATCATCAGTTCCACCCCCCTCACCATATCTCTTTTTTTCTTTTTTCTGTTTTCAGGTGAATATGGCCCTGGCAGGGAAGCCTTTAGACGTGACTCTCAGCACCTCCAGAGCTGACCAGTGGAATATGGTTTTTCCCCAGAAAGAAGAAATCATCACCAGCTTAGTGTCTGCCTTAGACTCCATGGTAAGAGGCTGGTGGCATCCCTGTCCCTCTCCCTCGTTTCACCTCCCTTTGGTTTTCCAGGGCTGTGTGAGGCATGTGGAGCTCACCAGGGGTTGCGTGGTGCTGGGTGGCTGTCCGCTTTCTTATACCTGGTTCTGTGGGTACCCCGGGTGGCTCTTGCCCCATAGAATCATAGAATCATTATGGTTGGAAGGGACCTCCAAGGTCATCAAGTCCAACCTTTATCCCCACCCCAGGGATGTCCCAGCCATGGGCTGTTTCCACGGGAGGCTGGAAGCAGGGCTGGGAGCAGGGCTGGGAGCAGGACTGGAGCAGGAGGGCTGTTGAGCTTGTCCCACTCCCTTCCACTTCAGGAAAGCCCAAGGAGCTGCTGGAGCTGGGTAATAAAAATCCTCTCTCACCCTGACAGCCATAAGGAGCATGAAGTCAGCCCAAGTTAATCTCAGATGTATATTGTTTTTCCATTAATATTTATGTTGGTATCAACTGAGTGCAGGGTGGTTTGGTGTTTTTTTTTCCTCGATGTTTTACCAATGTTACCGTGAGCTTTTACACAACAGGAGAACAATGGCTTTTATCTCTGAGAACAAAGAAAATAACTTTCATATCTTTTGACGTAGAATTCCTGGTGGAAACCTTGCCTAAGTCAGCCGTGCTTACATAAACAAGATAACTGTCTGGATTAAGGCTTGTGGACCAGAGCTAATCTTATTTTTAACTGTGAATGTGATCAAGAAGGGAAAAGCGGGTGTGTAGTAACAGATCTATTGCAATGTGATGCACTAAATAGCCCCCCCTTTTTAAAGCCAAATCATATTTAATATCTTGATCTTGGCTGCATCTTCTCTGTGCAGATAGGGTTTTTTTCAAAAATACTCATTTCCTTCTCTTTGAGCAGCACCACCCCACTAAGGAGCAGGTTCCCCAGAGCTGGTGCACCCCGAGCAGCTTTGGTGATTGCTGTGCACACCATCCTGTGCAGCAAATTGTGTTATCATCATTTGGCTTCTTACTGAATGTGCATTATTCTGCAGTGCTCGCTGGGCGCTGACACCAGGGCCAGGGGACCAAGGTGCTCCTTGAGTTCAGCCTTGATCTCAGTGCTTCACCAGGGCCAGGTGAAGCACTTCAGCCCCTGCTGGAGCCTGGCTGCCTGCGTGCATGATCAATAAACACATTGCCAAGTGGGCTTGGGGTTTGGATTTGTTCTGCCTCCAAACCTCGCCTCCCCTAGATTTTCATAGTTATTTTTTGAGCGTCGAGTCTTTTTGAGCAAAATACTTCCGTTTGCTGCCTTGAAAGGAGGTTTCTTAAAAAAACATCTATTTTGGGGGATGTGAGTCAATACTTCCCTCTTGAAGAAGGTGAGCAGGAGGTAAGATGACCCAGTATAGACTGGTTTAAGCCCACACAAATCAAACTCACTGTAAATGCTGAAGGTAGCTGCGGGGGTTGGTCCATGGACAACCCTTCCTGGGTGCTGGAATCCTCTGTGGTCCCAGGGGTGGGATGCAGGTCTAACCAGGGCTGCTGATGGAAACACCCCCCCCTGTTTTACCCATTTAAATTGTAACCTGGGGATAGTGTCTTCCTAGCATCGGGGCTGTAGCTGTGGGAACATGACTCAGGCTGCCAGCACCACGTAACTATTCTAATATAAAAATTAATAATAAAAATGCATATACATGTGGATTATGTAGAACAGGAAGCGCACGTTACATAAAATGGATTAATGGAGGAAGTCTTTTCCATCTCTTTAATGTTTTGCATAACCGTGCAAGAAGAATCGTTCGACTAATCCAGACTTTGACCATATTAGTGTTCTGCAGCTGAAATAAGATTCCCGTGCTCCTTATTTCATTAGAGCTGGTGGAAAAATACAAATTGTTGTTGGGTTTTGGGGTTGTTTTTGGTTTTGTTTTGGTGTTTTGTTTTTTTTTTTTTACAGAAATGTTTTCTTTTAAACAAATACTATTAAATACTTGAGTGCCAGAGCACTGGACCAGGCTGCCCAGAGAGGTTGTGGAGTCTCCTTGGCTGGAGACATTCAAACCCTGCCTGGATGCGTTCCTGTGTGATGGACTCTAGGTGACCCTGCTCTGGCAGGGGGGTTGGACTGGATGATCTTTCGAGGTCCCTTCCAACCCCTAGGATTCTGGGATTCTGTGAAATGTTTACTTTTAGGATAGGAAAAAGTGAAGCGAAATGATGGGTAACTGGTTCTTGTTTTCCATCAAAGCACAGCTCAGCTGGATAACCTTCTGGAGCTAGAAAGTCACCAAAGTGCTTAGAGGATGTCATAAACCCCATGAAATTCAGACCCAAACCAGAATATTGCTTTAGATGGGATGAAAAAAATCCCAGTGGAAAAATGTCAGGGGTTGCCAAGCGGGGGCTGCTCCCGCGGCCGCTCTGACCACCCGGTGCCTCCCCGCAGTGCTCGGCGCTCTCCAAGCTGAACGCGGAGGTGGCCTGCATCGCCGTGCACGAGGAGAGCGCCTTCGTGGTGGGCACCGAGAAGGGAAGGGTCTTCCTCAGCGCCCGCAAGGAGCTGCAAGCTGACTTCCAGAAGTTTTGCAGTGAGTATCCTCGCTGGCGTGGTTGGTGCACCGGTTGTGCCAGGCGGCTCGTGCGTATGGACGGGTCGTGGTTCGGGTGGCACCATGGCATGGTCTGTCCGTGGGGCTGAGCGGTGTTGAAAGTGATGGAGAAGGGGGGTGGGAACCATAGCTGGAGCCTCTCCCCTCCCAGGGAGGGTCTGGGGACCCCGGCTCGGGCCTCTCTCAAAGCATCCATGGGGTGCCACGAGGCTGGATGGCTGCTCTGCTTCCCTAGCACTGCCAGCCTGTGGCAACACTGCCCGTGTGCTGGAGTGGCTTCTGAGGACCTAGCAGAAATAGGTTGTCCTAGTGATCCCTCAGGAGCATAGAGGCTTTCACGGGACAGGGCTATTTTCATGATGTTGGAAAGACAGGGATAGATTTGGGAGTGTTGGTTGTGGAGCTGCTTGTTTTTTGAGGGGCTAACAGTGGTGAAAGGATGTGGTGTTGGTGGAAACCATAGTGGTGCTTAGTCCCTTGGAGAGATTGCTCAAGAAGGCTTCGCCCTAGTGAAAACATGGCAGCGAGGTACCCAAGTGGTGAATGGCAGTGGGGTGGCCAGCTGGAGGGAACTCCCTCTGATGTATTAAATGCCAACTCGGTCCCCCTAGAGCTCACAATATTGATGACCATCTGCCAATCTCACTTTTAGAAAAAAAATAAATATATAGGTATATGTTTGTACGATGTGTGTGTGTGTGTATATATATGTGTGTGTGTATATATATGTATATATCCTGCCTGGCTGTGCTGGGGCAATGCACCCAACCTTAGATCCTGATTCCCCTCTCCTTTGGTTTCCTTTACGCCTTTGGCAAAATGAAATGGCCACGTCTGGTTGAAAGCACAAAATCTTGGTGATGGGGTTTGGGCAAAGTGGCTGATGCTGGAGATGGAGTGAAACGTGATAACTCTGTCTTGAATTATAAATGGCCCAGGCTCAACTCCACTCCATAAAGCTCTTACAACTGGCACGCAGTGGAAAGCACCCCTGGAAGTGCCTCTGATTTATGGTCTAGCTGCCCCCTTAGAAAGGATCTGCAGTAATCTAAAGCAGACATCGCTGGGAGATGTAAGGAGCCTCTTATCTCTCTGAGTGCGTGGGCCTTGCTTGGACACCCTCCTTTATCTGAACCTCTAGCTCAGCCTTTCCTGGCACACGGGGGGACTTGACAGTGATCAGGATTAATGTCAATGGAGAGGAGAGTCAGCTGGGAGGGAGAGTCAGTCGGAGGAGGGTGTGGGTACACATCCATTTCACCACCTTGGTAAAACACCCCAAAAAAAGTTTTCCAGGGCTGTGAGAGGCGTGTGGAGCTCACCAGGGGTTGCGTGGTGCTGGGTGGCTGTCCCCTTTCTTACACCTGGTTCTGTGGGTACCCCGGGTGGCTCTTGCCCCATAGAATCATTATGGTTGGAAGGGACCTCCAAGGTCATCAAGTCCAACCTTTATCCCCACCCCAGGGATGTCCCAGCCACGGGAGGCATCCACGAGCTCCTCCAGGCAGCTCCCAGGGCTGATCACCGGCAGGAGCCTGTGGAGGATGAGGAAGGAATTAGTCCTTTGGCACTGAAAATCCCTTGTGGATCACTTTGGATAGAATGGCAATAATGCACTTGTGGTGCTTAATTTTCTGTGCGTTTAGAGATGCGAGGAAGTCGTTGCTGAAGATATGCTTTATTTGAGGTTTAATGGGGGAAATTAGCAGGAAATAGCTGGTATTACCGAGCTACGTGACACTGAAGGGTAAAAAAGCCTCCAAGAAAGGCGGATTTTCTTTTCCTGAGAGATTGAGGGCTAAGCAGATTGAAACCAGAGAAAAGAAATGCGCTGCCCAATTAATCACAACCGTTCCAGTGCAGCAGAGTGGGTAAAACCAGGGAAGGGGGGGCACGCACAGGGTGATGGACCCACTCCCAGCTGCCCTGCTGTATCGCTGCCCCTGCCGGCACCTTCCCCTGCATCTTGGGGGTGCTGGGGGTCATGGCCCCATCTGAGCTAGGGGTTGGGTGAGTGGGAGACCCAGGGCACCCACCTGCCCAGCTGGAGGACTTTGCTGATGCCATGGGGGCAGTGAGGGGCCCAGTGCCCACAGGACAATGTCTTGCATGGGGTTTGGTGGGTGGGTTTGCGTTCAGCCCTGGCTGGCATGGGTGTAACCCAGCCAGCAGGTTCAATCACCTTGTAGCCACTCAAAAGTGCACAGAGCATCACCCGTGAGCCCTCTTCTCACCACAGCATCTCCCAGTTTCTCCTTTCCCCCTCACAGGAGTCCGGCAGAGGAAGGAGCAGGACGTGGAGGCGCAGAAGAAGGCAAAGGAGTGCGGGCGAAGTGTGCTCAGGGTCTCCCCGGACCAGGGATCAGACGTGTACCTCCTCAGGAAGATGGTAGAGGAAGTGTTTGATGTGCTTTATAGTAAGAACCTTCACGCTTCCATTTGGGGATTTGGATTGCCCCCGGGGCTTGTTGAGCTGCCCGGCACCGCTGCTGGATTTGGCTTTTGACCCCAGCCCGGCAGCGTGGTGGGACGTGCTCCTGCTCAGGGGTAGCATTGCACTGAGAGGGGTTCCAGCCCCTGCTTCTTCACTTTGCTGTGCCCCAAACTGGGCAAAAAAACCCCCATACTGGGGGGGAGCATCCTCTGTCCCCTCCCGGCCAGGAGAAGCCTCTGCCATACCCGGGGTGTGATTTTCAAGCATGCCTTTATCCCTGACACTGTGTCTACAGCACTTCTTTCACAAGCCCAGCGTTGGGGCTCTGCAGAGACTCTCTCACCCCTTTCCCTGGCAAGTCTATCTAAAAGGAAGAAAGATGATTTTTCTAGCAGGCGGCCCCGTAGCCCCGGCTCCGAGAGACGAGCTGGTGCCGTTCCAACACATGCATCATCCCCAGCAATAAAGCTTCTGCAATTAAAATGTAGATGACCATATGGCTGTTGATATGTAACCCAGTGGGTTGCAGAGCTCCCTCTGGGCCCAATCTGCAGAGGCTCGAGCGGCAGCAGCAGCGCCTGCGTCTCGCTCCGGAGGTCCCTGCTGAAGCCACCGTGGAGCGGCTGGAGGTGGTGGCCCGGCTCATCCCTGGCAGCGCCTATGGGGCTGTGTTGGCCTGGGTAGGGAAAGCAAGGTTGGGATAATGGGGTGACATGCCCCAGTATTCCCCTGTGCTGCTCAGGGGAATATTGGGAGGAGACCCAATATCGAGACTGAGGAGACTGAGGGGGGACCTCATCCATGGTTACAAATATGTAAAGGGTGAGGGCCAGGACGATGGAGCCAAGCTTTTTGCAGTGCTGACCAATGATAGGACAAGGGGCAATGGATGCAAACTGGAGCACTGGAGGTTCCATGTGAATATCAGGAAGAACTTCTTTCCTGTGAGAGTGCCAGAGCACTGGACCAGGCTGCCCAGAGAGGCTGTGGAGTCTCCTTGGCTGGAGACATTCAACCCCTGCCTGGATGCGTTCCTGTGTGATGGACTCTAGGTGACCCTGCTCTGGCAGGGGGGTTGGACTGGATGAACTTTCGAGGTCCCTTCCAACCCCTAGGATTCTGTGATTCTGTGATTAGCCCAGCGTGATGCTTCAGGGGAGTTCAGGCCATGTGGCTGGACCAGCCACAAAACCGGGCGTTTGGCTTCCCTGGGTGCAGCTCCCCATCACCATTTGGGACTGGGGTGAGCTGCCAAGCCCTGTGGGGCCGTGCGGGTCTCCCTGAGCCCCGAGTGCAGGTGTTGCCCCTGTGTGTGTGATGGGTTTGGGAATGGGCGCTCCCACATGGTGGGAAGGGGGTGATGGGTGCTCCCACCAACCGCTCAGGGCTCACGTGCTGACACAGGCTTCACAGCCAGCATGGGAAGGTGGCAGAAGATGGCATCCCTCCCACTGGGATGGACAGTCACTGAGGTTTTCCTGAAGCCACTGAAAGGACTTGGAGGCAGTATTAACAGGAGTAATCAAATCCTCTCGCTGCCTCCCAAAGGGTGGCCCAAACGGGAAGAGGGGACAACACAGAAGAGCCAAGGGAATGGGGTAGAGAGGGTGTTTCAATGCTGGTTGGATCCCCGCTCCGAGCTGCAGGTCTTGTTCTGCTGCTGGGAAAGCACCAGGCTTTACAGACCTCTTGGGAATAGGGGAATTGTTCATATATGGCTTATATGTTCATATATGTTCATATATGGAGGCATAAGGATCGTGTGGCCCATCTATTGGGATGAGTTTGGTGATGCTCTTGACCTTGTAGAGTGTGTGGACAAGCTGTCTGGGTCCCCAGCCCAGGATGGTTGGCATTGTCACAGCCAGTGGCAGGAGGAGACTGGGCAGCCCTGGGCTGGTGGTTTTAGCCTGGTGTTGGTTGTAATTGTGGCATCGGGTCTAATTCTGCCTTAGCTGATGGTTCAGTAGGATCAGCTGTTTCCATCCCTGAGCTGCTGGATGGGGGAATCCCACCAGGCAGATGCTCCTCTCCCAGCGTGCCCACTGGGAAGAGTCTCTGCTGGTTGACTGGGGAGAAATACTGCAGGAGATAGTAGGTGCCCCAGGGTGATTCTGTTTCCAGCACCGAGGGGACTGTCAGAAATTAACAGTTATCTTTCTTATGGTTTTTGAGGGGTTTTTTATCCTTTCAGTCGCCTCCCATCAACAGGGATTGGATACAAAGAATATCTTAGAAAATGCTCAGTCAAGAAGATCGCGTATTCCCTCCAGAGCTGGGTAATCTCTGCGCCACCAGGATGACTGATTACTGCCGCCTTCTATTAAACAGGCATTAATGATGATTATTGTCTCTCCTTAGCTAAACCACGAGTCTCTGCACAGCAGCACGAGGCTTGGTGAAGGTCACTTTGACAGCAACGCATTCCCCATAAAAATATGTTCAGGGAGTTGTTGAGTGTCGGGTTGATAAGGAGCCGCTGTGGGCACGAAGAATGGTGATGGAGGGAGGTGGAAAGCTGCTAAAGCCGGTGCATCAGGGTAGGGAACCATCAGTACCCTCTGGGTTTGCAGAAAATGTACTCATGGTGTTGTGGTTCAAAGGTTCGTTTTGAAACTTCTGTTATTGGCTTAATTAAAACATCACCCGTCCCTCCTGTAAGGAACCTTGATGGCTCGCACGAGTCACATGTTGTTAGTTGTCACACATTGCTTCAAAGAACATGTTGAAGATCTCACTTTTAATAAGGACTTGCTGACAGTGCCACAAGATTTCCAGGGTTTCTGTAAGATCTTTTGGTGTTTGTTATTTTTTTTTCTAAAGAGATTAAAAATAAGATTTTAAAGAAAATCAACAATATAAAATCCCACAGCGATCTAAAGGTCCCATAATCTCCTCTGCCTGCTGCTCAGCCTGGAGGTGAAGGCACAGACACCTTGCCACATGGCCAGATGTTCTGCATCTGGATGCTTCCTTGTCAGCCAGGTCACATTCCTGCATGGCTCTTTCTTCTGCTTCGTGCTTTCATCACCAGGTTTATTGGTTGCAGCAACTTGGGTTGGTTTCCAAAGGAATTTTTTCATAGAGCTCAAGGGTTTTGGCTGTTCCTTGAAACCCTTCAGAGTGGGCTGGTTTTCTGATGGTGTCTTGCCTGGAGAGCACCATAAGCATCCCCAGTTTGGGCACGTGGGCTCTTTAGCTGGTTTAGAGAATCTCTGTATAGCTGCGATGCTCACTGGTCATCTTCTGCTGTGGGGAAGGGAAAGCAGTTTGCTCCCAACTCCGTGGGGAGATTTTGGTGTCAGAGGTACAACAGAGCTAGCCCCGCATGGTGGGGACACAAGGGGACTCTGTGGCCACTATCAAGGGGAGCAGGTGAGATTTCTGGGCTCCTGGAGATGATCGTGCAGTTAAATGTAGCAATGTCCATGCTGCCTGTGAGTGGTGGGATGGAGGGAGACTGTTGTGGTTTTTTCTTTTCTTCTCTTTCAAAGTGCACCAAGGCTGCCTGACAGCAGCAGCAATCAAAGTACTTTCTATTCTTCTAGGAGGTAAAATAAGGAAACCAACTGAAAATAAGGTTCCCAGAATATCTCAGTAAGCATAAGATAAAAATCAGCGCGAGCCCTTCAGCCTCCTTTGTCAGCTCTTGGCTCCCTCCTGGCTTGCCAGCAGCCACATCCCTCACTGGCACACGTCTGGGTGCTCTGGAGGGGTGGGCTGGTGCCAAGTGACCCCAACTGGGGATTTTACTGTGCAGCCCAAAAGAGGAGACAGCTGCTTATTGGCTTTTGTGAGGTTTTTATTAATTAGTGTTTTAGAAAGAGCTCGGAGGGCCTTGCAAGCTAAGTGCAGAGCTAGGAAGTGGTTTTCTTCTCATAACGTTTCCATTGGGATCTCTTGCTCTTGCATTTACTCCTCCAGCCTGGCTTGGCTGTGGTCAGTGTCCATCGGTGTGTAACTCTGCCTCCTCCCCAGGTGAAGCGGTGGGGAAGAGCAGCGTGGTCCCTTTGCCGTACGAGAGGTTCCTGAAGGAGCCAGGCTCGCTGGCAGTGGCTGGCTTGCCCGAGGGGATCAGCTTTAAAAAACCCATGGAGTATGACGTGAAGTCCCTGATGGCCATCCTAGAGCACAGCCACAGCATCCGCTTCAGACTAAAAAGGTAATTTTGGGGATCCCCAAGGGGTGGGAGGGCAGCGAGCCATCAGGCTGCTATAACACTGGTGGGTGGCAAAGATTTTGTGTGGAGCATGCTGGAGGGTCCCTCCCATGTCCCATCTTGACCCCCAGACCCAGAAACCTGGGTCCAGCCATGCCAAACCCAGCCTCACACACGGGTTTGTCAGCGTTGGGTGGCTCAAGACCATCTTGGACTCGTTCCTATCATGAGCATGTGTAAACGTGCACATTAACCACATCACTTTATGTGTCTCCGCCAGAGTTTCCGCTGTGGTAAGCTAAGTGCTTCTCTGTCTCCCCAGAGAGCTGCAGTGTAAATGCTGCAAGCTTCTTCCTAGGCTGAAATGGGGTTTTTAACACCATTTGAGGAGGGAGGCAGGGGACTGTGGTGGGGCAAACTCCCCATTTTGGCCACATTTTCACAAGGTGCTCAGCAGTTTTGGGTGCGTTTCCTCTGGCTGTTGGCACCTCGGATCCATGCGGAGAAATGCTGAGTGCTACCAAATACCTCCTCTGAAGGCTCAGCACTTCTGGAAAATCAGGCTGAGACAGCTAAAAGTAGGACACGCAGAATCTGAGCTGTCTGTGAGCTCATGGCTGCCTGTCTCCTGTGAAGCACATGGGCTTCCTTGCTCTGAAGCTCATCCTTGGGCTCACCGAGGTCATTCTTGAACGTGGCATGGTTCTGGAGGCTGGGACAGGCAACGGAGTCAAGTGGTTATTGTCACACAAATTGTTTTACTCCTTAAATACACCAGGCTGTGGAGCTGGGCAGCTTTGCCCTAGCTAATATAAATACTTTGAACTATCATAAGACCAACCTGCTCCACTTAAAGGAGACAAAAAAGGTGCAGGTGCCTGGAAAAGCTGGAGGAGGTTGGATGATGGCTGTAATTTCTGAAACAAGGAGCCTGGCAGCCGGCAGTGTAGCCTGTCCCATCCTCCTGGGCACAGCTCTTCTTGCCCCTCCACATCCTTGTTAGCAGTGTTAAGGGAGTGGAACATCTCCCTTATGAGGAAAGGCTGAGGGAACTGGGTCTCTTTAGCTTGCAGAAAAGGAGACTGAGGGGTGACCTCATCCATGGTTACAAATATGTAAAGGGTGAGGGTCAGGACGATGGAGCCAAGCTTTTGTCAGTAATGACTAATGATAGGACAAGGGGCAATGGATGCAAACTGGAGCATAGGAGGTTCCATGTGAATATCAGGAAGAACTTCTTTCCTGTGAGAGTGCCAGAGCACTGGACCAGGCTGCCCAGAGAGGTTGTGGAGTCTCCTTGGCTGGAGACATTCAAACCCCACCTGGATGCGTTCCTGTGTGATGGACTCTAGGTGACCCTGCTCTGGCAGGGGGGTTGGACTGGATGAGCTTTCGAGGTCCCTTCCAACCCCTAGGATTCTGTGATTCTGTGATTCTGTGCCACGGACCCAAAGGAACCTGTGTTTTCCCTCCTCTTCTCCCTTCCTTCCCCTCAGGCCAGCAGATGAGCCCAGCCGAGAGCCAAACCCCAGCGTTGAGTTGACTTGTACCTCCCTCGCCCCCAAGGGCGGCCGAGACTCCAGTGCCAACGGCCCCATGGCCAAACCCCCCGGCCAGGACACCCCCTCCGCCGTCACCGTCACCAACTTCTTATACGGTGTCTCACTGCCCACCCAGCTCGCCGTTGACCTCAAGCAAGAGGTGTCCTCTGGGCTGCCGGGGCCGAACGCGGGCAGCGAGGCGCTGCTGCCCAGGCCGGCGGGCGAGCTGAAGGTGCCTTCCTCACAGGAGTACAGCGACTGCTGTGGTAATAGCCTGGAGTTTGCTGGCAGACAAGGGCCTGGTGTGAAGCCCAAACCCTCCCCGGCGCTGGCAGGGGACAGGCCTGGGTGTTTTGGTGGTCCTCAGATGGAAATCAGTGCTAAGCTTGGTCCGTATGGAGATGAGCAGACACCCCCCGCCATGCCACACCACACCAGCCCTTCCCCAGGTGCCTTCAAGGTGCCAACGGGGAGCACCTCCACTTGTGCTCTGAAAGGCTGAAGGGGCAGCGGGGCCCTTGGTCTGGGCTTGGTCTGGGGTTTGGTCTGGCCAGGACCCAGCCGGGTTGTCACAGGCTGGGGTGGGTGCACAGAGCAGAGCTGGCGGGGTTGGGTTGGCGTTGCCGGTGGGGGACAGCACCTGGGGGCTTGTTTGGGTGTCAGGCTCTCATCAGTCCTTTCTCCTTGTCTCCCCTCTTGTCCAGGACAGAAATCATCGGTCTCTGGAGGTCCCCTCATCCAGAACGTGCACTCATCCAAGCGCATCCTCTTCTCCATAGTCCACGACAAGACAGGTCCGTGTCCCGCTCTGGCATTGGGAGAGGTTTCCCCCCAGCCCCATCTCTCCCATCCATCCCTGTGCTCTGCAGGGACCTGACAGTGCTGGGGGATTTTTTTTTTTGCTTCAACATCTCAGCATTACAGCTTCGTCCCCACTCAGGTCTGTCCCTGCCATGGCCACAACGCTCAGTCGGTCCCCGAGCGGTGCTGGCTGGCTGGGAAATCCCATCCCCGCTTCGTGCACGGGCAACCAAGGCACAGCTTTGGGTTGAGGCTGTTTGCCTGAGCTGCAAACAGCAAATACCCTCCGAAAGCTTGGCGTTATTTCAAAATAACTGAAACCCACTAACCCTGGTGTGATTCTGCAGCGCTGCCCAGGGGGGATCAGCAACGGGGAGGAGACTCTGCCATTTCCCTACCTCCACCCCACCCAAGGGATATGCAGCCTAAAAATGCTGACATGTTTACATCAAAACCCTCGCCTGCCTGCGCTAAAAAAAAAAAGAAAAAAAGAAAAAAATATGAGTGGGAAAGTTGGGAAAGAGAAGGAGATGAAAAAAACTCCTCTGTGAAATGGCTGCGCCTTTCAAAGGTTCATTTCAGGTTGAGTTTGCTCTGTCCCGGAGGGTCTTTCGTTTCAGGGTTGAGAAGTTTTATGGGGTCATTCCTTAGGAATCTGCTTTGCACATGCATGGCTGCAGAGGAGGTTGCTTGGGGCTGGGGCTGGGGAAGCCCAGACCTTATCTGCCAGTCTGGCAGAATCTGCTCAGGAAGAGAGAAATCATTATTTTTAAAGCAGCAAAGTCTTGTTCCTGCTTCCCAGCACTTTGCGCAAGAAAAGTGCATCTGCTGTGTACGAACCATATGGAAGTTCCTTATTTCTTATATTTTGTTTTGATAGATAAGTGGGACAGTTTTATAAAAGAAACTGAAGATATCAACACCCTTAGGGAGTGCGTGCAAATTCTGTTTAACAGCAGATATGGTGAGTAGGAGTTAATATCCCATTATGCATCTGCAGCGCTTGTGGTTTGCATATCATTATATAGCAATCATTTTTGTTCCCTAACACAGCAGCAGAAGCCATATGCTAGAGCTCCCTTCTCTTCCTAACACATTCAGCCCAGCAGCTCCCAGTCTCTGGGTGTTTGCTGGAGGTTATGTCAATATTTCCATTTGGATTCCCCCCTCTCGCCATCGAGGAATTTATAACTGGGCTGTAAAACAGCCCTGGCTGGAAATGTGGCACACCAGGTCAAAGCAGCAGGGCTTGGCCAGGGGGGAGAGGTGGCATGTGGCCCTTTGAAATGAACATGGCAGGGAAAAAGAAGGTGCTGCTTTTTTTCCACCTGCATGGCTTACGGGCATCTTTGGTGTTCCACTTGCCACGGGCAGTGATTTTGGGTTAGTTCCTGGGCATTTGGGCAGCTGTAAGCTCAGGAAGTTGCTCAGGAGTGGGCTGATGGGCTGGAGGTTGTCACCTACACCGTCCTCTTCAGGCTGGGTAATTCATGAGTTATAGATGGGCTATAGATAGCTGCAATGTCACTCCTGAGTTACAGATGGGCTATAGATGAGCTCTGTAACTTATAACCTGTCTGCAGGCTGTGCAACTCCTGAGTTACACAGCTTGGCAACCTGCTGCCACCTCCACGGGGAGACTGGGGACAGCACGTGGGCCACTTGGTCCCTGGTTTGAGCAACACTGGGTACGTTTGAGGGTTTTGGAGGGTGCCAGCAGCTGTGTTTGCTGCTGCGTTGTGCTGTGTCCCAGTGATGAGCTGCTCCCAGGGCTTGCATTCTGGAACAAGGAAGGGAGGAGAGGGCAAGAGGCTCTTTGAGTTCAAGCCCTGACACCGTCATTTTATTGTCTGCACAAGGAAGAGCGCGTGGGTAAGTGAAGACCATGTGTTCACCTTTCAGCCGAAGCCTTGGGGTTAGACCACATGGTCCCTGTCCCATACCGGAAAATCGCCTGTGATCCTGAGGCAGTGGAAATCATTGGTATCCCAGACAAAATTCCCTTCAAAAGACCTTGCACCTACGGCGTCCCCAAACTCAAGCGGATACTGGAGGAGAGGCACAACATCCATTTTGTCATCAAAAGGTGGGTGGCGAGGAGGGCAAGGGGGAGTGCATGGCCTCAAAGGGGCTCAGGGAGTTTAGCTTTGTGCCCTCCATGCTCACAGGGTTTGTTTTTAACACCCAAAACTCATTTTACCCTCTTTTATGGAAAGAGCTAAACGGCTTTTTTTTCCCCCAAAACCTCCCTTTTCCATCTCTCTCCCTATCTGCAAGGACATGGCAAGGCTGACCATGGTATGGCCACCCCTGTTGTAAGTCCATGAGGACATTGCTGGTGCCACCCTAAACCAGGACTCTCCAATCACAGCACAGCTCTCTCCAGTGGTGTGTGGTGGATGGGAGCGATGCCTCCGAGTGGGAGGAGGAACATCCATATTTATGCCACACGGGGATTCCCCTCCACCTTGTTTTGCCATGATCACTTATGGACGTCCTGTGTATGTAATGATGGGGATGTATCACCTACAGGCAAGGTGTTGTGTCTGTGTTTGTGGTGGAGTAGGAGGAGTTGAACACTTTTCTGGTTATCTCTGCACCACGCAACCCCTCTTTGCTTCTCCGTCAGGAAAATCTGCTTTATAATATATTTATTTATTCAGTCCCTGCCTGTGCAGCACTTGGGTTGTTCCCCTGCTAGAGGTGTGAAACTACAGCGCAGAAAAAACCCAGCTAAGGCTCCCAAGGGGGTTAAAATCACCAACATCAAGCAGACTCAGGCATCCTTAAAGGAATTAGCTTTCCAGAGGGCAGCTGGTGGAGGAGCCACTTTGTCCTGCACCACTCGGGTTGTGCCAAGCTGAATCAGGCCCTGGGATGTGCCCCTGAACACACTTTGCTCCCATGAGCAAAGCTGTGGGTGGCACCAAAATAATGATGTTCAGGAGACAGGTGACCTCTGGTCAATGGTCTGCGTCATGAAGTGAAGGTCCAGCAACAGCTACTTTGGTCTCACTGTCTCTTTTGGTAAAGCCAGCCTATAGCAGCCTCATTTATTAAGTTAATTTAATTAAGAGAATGACTTATAAGCAGATTTAAAGGTGCTTTATTTAAAAAGCATATGGTGTAAGATTGCTTGGTTGCACAACAGACTAAAAGACTTGGGTATTTTTAGCTGAAAAATTTATTCCCTGCTTTTAGAGAATGAATAACATTACTATTTTGACTTGGTTTAATGCTATTCATTAATAAAACCTAAAATTCAGTCATTAGAAGCACCTATTTCTAATCCCTTTCTTTTCCTTTCCTCCCAGGATGTTTGACGAGAGAATTTTTACAGGTACGATCTCCACATCCTTTGATTTATTGCCCACAAAATTGAAAGATTATCCAGAGAAGCAGAGTTGAAATAATGTCACCTGTGAGCAGCAAAAGTGCAAGACACAGGCAATTATGCTCACTGAGGAGAAGCCACGTCTGTGCCCTACACCCGGGAGCGCTGAGATTGCCTTTTCCTGGGATCTCTGCAAGCACTGTGCACCCCTTAAATAATGTTTCCATGGTTTGAGTTAGAATTCCCTGGTGCATGAGGCAGGGCTGGCTCCCTGCACCTGGCTGAGCTGCAGCTACAGGCATCACACAGCGTGTTTCTGTGCTTTCAGGAGGAAAAAAAAATAATTGCTGGTAAATTATTCTCTTTTCTTTTTGGCTGGGAAGTGCTAGCATCATCCAGCCACTGACTGTTTTTAAAAGAAAAACAACAAAAATCCATTTTTTCAGGGACAAAACCCAGGGGAGAGGTTTTCCTTGGATTTCTTTGCCCTGTATTTTTACTCCTTTTGGTTTGAGCTGGAGCAGCCAGATTAAGTGCTTCTTGGCAAATAAAAGGAGGCAGGTCCTGGTGCTGTCTGGCCCAGTCCTCACTCCAGCACTGCCCTGATACCCATCTGGAATCCAGCACTTGCACCCGAATTTATCACCGCCCTGCCCTGCTCCCGGATCACCTGGGCTCAGCTCACAAGTAAGGACATGTTTTGGGGTTGTTGGTTTGTTGGTTTGGTTTTTTTTCCCTAAGCCAACAACCCCGCAAGCTGGCGGCTCTCCAGACACTTTCTCCTCAGGTGCCTCCAGCAGCCAAATTAACCCTTGTGCCCCCAGCCCCAAGGGTGCTCCCTGGGGATGATGACACCAGAGCCACCCAAAGGGGACCTCCAGCAGAGCCAGCAGAACCTCCATCTTTGGGGCAGGGGGTGGGGATCCTTTGTCTCTAGCTCCATTAATGAGTTTTTTTCTTAAGATGATTTTTTGAAGCTCTAACCCACCCCCAAGGTATGGAGCACTGAGGTGTGTCTTGGGATGCTTGGATTTTCCTTGCAAGTCCATTGTGGTTGCACAGTATCTGAGAGGAGATGTTGCATAGATCTGTACGTTGGCTCAAGAGCTGCTGGTGGAAAGCACTGAGCCTTGAGCTCGGGGGTGACATGGCAGGGAAGTGCAAGTGGAAATTAGGAAGTGAGGAAGCAAACCCATCAGGACCGGGGCAGGTGGTGATTCCCCCTCCCCTGCTTGGTCCCTGCAGGGCTACCAGAAGCAAAACACATTAAACCTGGCTTTTTGTGATTCACATCAGCACATCTGACTGGGCAGAAAAAAAAAAGCATCTGCTGAGTCAGGAGGTGCCATTTTTGCAAAGATACTATTTTCTGAGTGGAGCTGTATTTTAAGTTGCCGACTGCAAAGTATCCCAAAGCTTCCCCATACAGTTTTGCTCACCCTTTAATTAAAATACCCACCACTGCTAGGAAACCTATTTTTGCTACTCCCCTGGGTAGCAGCTTCAGGCAGGCTTCGCTGCTGCAAGAACAAGATTTGGTCCATAGAAAGCACAAATTAAAAGGAGCCTTTTGGACTGTCATAGATAAATAGGGTCTTTAAGGCTCTATATTGCTGTTGCTCCCATTGCCAGAGCCCTGCCCTTTCTTGCAGGCTGGAGCAGAAAGGAAGAAGGCTTCGTGTTCCCACGGATGGGATGTGTTTTGGAAGGGTGGGGATGTCACTATGGCACTTTGAGACCAGCGAAGGGCCTTTGGCAGCAGCTGTTTAACAAGACACCTATGTGGTTTCTGCAGCCTCAGGGCGTAATTTCATTCCCTTCTTCCCCCAGCACTAATCCTTCAGCAATTCGCTCACCTTCCCTGCCAGATTTTCATTTCCTACCCTTCCTTCAGATCACTCTTTTCATCTCCAAGGTCAGTGCTGAGACTTTGTTCCAGCTCCTTTCAGGTTGCTGAGGAACAGGGAAGGGAGAGAGGAGGTTTATCATGGTGACAGGATGCTTTTGTCCCCCTTTGCATTGCTGCAGCAGATTTCTCCTGCTGCTTGCAGGGTTGGGAGCTGCAGGAGAGGGCTCCCTGTGACACTGATGCTCTAGGCTTTGCCAAGCTCCTGTCCCCTCCTGTGGGACAGGGCTCTCCCCACTTTGGGGCTTGCTCCTGCACCACTGCTCCATGGTCCTGGCCATGTTTCCTGACCTCTGTCCCAGCAACCAGCTCTTTCCAGAGGTGCTCATCCCTGGCAAGGCTGCCCAGCACACACTTAGTTATGCAGAGGTTTAAGCAAGCATCTTGCTGTTATTTTTACGTGTAGACCCAATTAAATCTGCACCCTTCTCTTTGCGAGCAGGTGGCTCTTCAAAACTTGTCCCTCACCCCGACCTCAGCTCTGGGACTAAGGGGAGAACAATTGGAGGTGGAAAAGCTGCATCACTGGCATCTCTGGCTAATTCTGCTTTTGCTTTTCCTTCCAAACCTGCCCCGTGCACCTGGCACCAGGAAGCAAATTTACCAAAGATCCAACTAAGCTGGAGCCCTCCAGCCCCCCTGGGGAGATCTCCCCCGAGCCACACCGCGGGGCTGTGCTGGATCTGGCGGGGACCTCTCAGGCCAACAGCAGGTAAGTGGCACTCCTGTTCCTTGGCCACCACAAAGTGACATCCCTCAGAGAGCTATCTGGGGGTGTTAGAACACCCAGCAGGTTATGCCTCTAAAAAACCCTCTGTGATGGTGCAGCTGGCCGGTGCAGGAGGAGACTGAGCACCCCCAGTTTTCCAAGCCCAGATGGCAGAGTTTGGAATCATTGATTCTGTACAAAGCTGGTGAAATCAAGGCCGTGCCCAGGCAGGCTGGGATTATCTGCAGGAGTGATCTCTGGTGTTAAAGCATGGCCTAAGGATTCACCCTCAGCTGTAACACAACATCCTGCTCATTAAGCATTACTCGTTTATAAAGCTCACAGGGAGGCTAATAGCAGATTAACAGATGTTTTAATAACGGGGGGGGTTATAGAGTTCAGCAGAGCAGGAGGCTTTTTATGAGAGTGCCTGTTTCTGGTACCACCGTGCCACGAGCTACACTCTCTGTAACGGGCTGGCAGAGCCCACGGAGCGCTGCTCTCCAACCCGTGTTGCCAGATCCAGAGGTTATTTTTGTCTGTGAAAGCCCAATTTCCTTCATTTTTGCTTCAGATAATCAGGAGCAAGGCAATATTTAGCCCCAAGATTTAACGTTAAAATCACTTTAAATAAGAGGAGCAGGGCAGCAGTTCATAGCGGTGAAACTGGTGCTCGTGGGCTATGGGGTCAGTAACTCCTGCAAGCCATAGAATCATTATGGTTGGAAGGGACCTCCAGGGTCATCAAGTCCAACCTTTATCCCATCATATTCCTAACCATTAGACCAACAGACCATGGCCTCAAGTGCCTCATCAACCCGTTTGTTGAACACCCCCAGGGACGGTGACTCCACCACCTCCCTGGGCAGCCCATTCCAGTGCCAGGATGGGGAGATGGGGTAACTTGCAGCTCCTCACAGAAGCCACCCCTGCAGCCCCCACCACTACAAAAACCTTGCCACGCAACCCAATACAAGGTGTCACCCCCGAATGCTGTGCTGGTGACAGCACAGCCACTCACCCGCTCCGCCCAGGAGCAGGGCTGGTGGAGTCACTCCAGCACCTTCCAGCAGCACCAAGCTCAGTGTGCTGGGTGCATCAGCCCTTCCCAACCATTTTAAACAGGTTTAAAACCATTTAAAACACCCAACGAGTGCCTGGTTCTTTTCCTGATGACGAAGGGACTCGGGATGAGAGCAACCCTCTTTAGGGTCTTTTGAAGACCTTAAAAGTCTATAGGGAAAAATGGGGAGTTTAGGGGTGCTTCATACCCAGCCAGATTCGGATCACTCTTCCCATGGTGGTGCTGTGATGGGGACCACGCTGGGCTGGGCTGACCACCTTCCACTGGGGCAAATCTGGCACAACCTGAAGATCATCCTGGCGTCTCTTTTGAACCTACCCTGGCCATGCATAGATGTGCCCTGATCCCAACTGTGTGCATGTTGAGTCAGGCCACGTACCCCAAGGTTCCTGTGCACGGTTGGTTACAAAGGGAATTATGGATTACAGTGATGGGGTGCAGCTTGCTTTGCCTGCCACAAAATCACCTCCCAAAATCTCCCAGTGCATTGACAACTCCTATCTGCAGGAAAATACACATGGATATTCAAATCCCACTTTGTTCTTCCTGCAAATGAGGAGCCTCTGTTCCCTGTGTTTCCATAGCCATGGTCCACCCATGTCAGAGTCCAGTCCCAGGGAAAGGGTCGTGCCAGGTACTCCAGGGAGAAGATCCAGCCACTGCGAGGGGTAATGCACTCCCCAGGGAAGCCCCCCCACAGATTGCCCTAGGGAAAAGTTGACTTTGACACAAAGTGGGAGAGTTTAAGACCCTTCCCAAGGCTCCTAGATAATATATATGGTACTTTCTAGACCAGGGATTGTTTTACCCATAGCACATTTAGGAAGAATGTTTCCAGAGTGCTCCTGGCTTCCTTCACGTTGCCTGTAGTTTTTTCTGCTGACACTGCCGAGTGGATTTAGGTGAGGAAGAAATGGTTCTGAACATCCCCCCTGAGCCAACGGGGATGTGTGACTGGCTCAGGAGGCTTTTCCTTCCCCCCGAAGGACCAGCATCACGGAGGTGTGTGATTTCCAGTGCCATTCCTTAGATCATTTACTGCCAAAGCACTGTGGTTGTTCTTGTTTAAGAAAAGGAAAGACACAAAGCAAACGTGTCCTGAGAATGCAAAGTTATCTCATTTGGATGCTGAACACCTTGGGTAAATTCCTGAGCTTGCAAAGCTAACTGTAGACACAAGTTTGGGATAGTGCCCAGTTTTCAGGGGAGAAAAGCTTTGGGCAGAATAAATATTTACCAATCAATTGACTTTTTTCCTTTCTCCCTATTTGCTTTAGCTCCGTGAGTAACCACATTGTAATGATGCTTTATGCACTGCTCTCTGCCACAAAGGGATGGAGTTGACCAGGTTTTGAGCTTAAAACCCCTCTGGCTTTCAGGAGCTCTCTGCTGTGGTTACATCCACTGGTGTCTAGGGGCAAGGCTGCTGCCAGCGGAGAGTTGGGGAGCAGGGCTTGATTGCAGACAAACTCAGAGATCATGGCTTTATGGCTTTCCCTTGCAGCCACGGATGCTGTGCTGCTGCTGGGACCGTGGGTGCAGTGTCCCCGGGGTCGCCTGCACAGCCCTTGCCTGGGATCTCAGGAAGCTGCTGGGTTTCTACCTCCTGCCAGGGTCAGTCCTCCACACCGCTGGGTTTTCAGCTTTCTTTGGTTGCTTCAGGAGGTTCCATGTGAATCTCAGGAAGAACTTCTTTCCTGTGAGTGTGCCAGAGCACTGGAACAGGCTGCCCAGAGGGGCTGTGGAGTCTCCTTCACTGGAGACATTCAAACCCCACTGGATGCGTTCCTGTGTGATGGACTCTAGATGCCCCTGCTCTGGCAGGGGGGTTGGACTGGATGAGCTTTCAAGGTCCCTTCCAACCCCTAGGGTTCTGTGATTCTGTGATTCATGACCACCTCTTATCTGCCTTTCCCTTCCAGGTCTGAGAAGTGTAGTGTTTCTGAAAGCTGTGAACCAGGTGAGTTATTGCAAAATAGTGATACTGGGGGAGGGGGCACTACAGGAACTGCCTGCAAAGGGACATGGACATATGGCACCAGCTTACCCAGTTGCCCCATGGGGCAGTTCTCTCAGGATTTCATCCCCATTTGATAGATACAGAGATGAAGGGTCTGACCCTGTGGCCCTCCAGCTGGGTCCCAAAAGTGCATGAATTGAACTAAGGAGACTGAAGCACAGGCTTAAATGTGGTGCTAAGGGAAGTCTTTGATCTCAGATTTCCCTGCTCCCTAAAAGTCACCGTGATTGGGTCACCAAGAAATGAGCAATGTCAGTGCTCTGAGCACTGCAGAGGAGAAGGAAACACTTTCTCCCAGGTTTAGGGGATTGGACCCATTGGATCACCACTGAATAGGTGAAGCCATGCTGGACCCTGCTGTCCTGCCCGCCCCAGCTGCAAGCTGTGACTCAGCTCCTCAGGGAATCTCTCCCACCATAAATGAGGGAATTATCTAGAGATAAGTGGCAGCTGGGCTGAGCCTCACAGGCAGCATCCTCCCGGGGTGGCTGGAATGGCACAGGCTCCCTGCCCAGCAACAGCTCAAACCATGCTGGATTTTGCTGGGATTCAGCTGGCCATGCCCTGGTGTGATGCAGCTGTGGTTGACCCTCCTAGGGCATGGGGTCTGCAGGGGAGCTTGTCCCAAACATGAGTTTGGGAGCATTAAAAATGCTGGGAGGAGACAGCTCCTCCTGCATCCCCCCCCAGTGAATGTTGGCAACCCAGTTTGTTTTAAGTGAAGAAAGCCAGGAAATGAGCATGTAGCAAAGGCTGGTGGCCAGTTTGAGGGCACCAACAGATCCTGCCAGCTGAGCTACTTGCAGAGGCCATGCCCATGGATGCCCTTTGAGTACCTCCATGCCATGGGCTTCATGCCACTGGGCCACTTAGCCCAAGCCTCATTGCTGCAGGATGCTCAGCTGGCACTGAAGTCATGGCTGGCCATGGTTTCCCACACTGGTGGGCAGATGTGGCATCTCTGGTTCCTGTTGGCGATTGCCTTTCGTTGCCTTTCCCTGGTAGGTACCTCAGGAGAGCTGGGTGGGATCAGGCAGATCAAAATCGAGCCGGACGAGCTGGACATCATCCAGATCACCGTGCCAGGTAGGCGATGGGGTAGGGGCTGTGCGTGCAGTGGTCTCTGCACAGGCAGAGCTGCTGCATGGCAGCTCGGTGTGTGTTGCTTTGAGAAGAGGCTTTTATGGGGTATCTCCCGGCATGGAAGGTGCCCCCATGCCCATGCGCTGGTCTTTCTTCACTGAAGGTCAATTTAAGGGTCATCTTGGGAATCAGTGGGTTTCCTGGGGGTAGTGCAGGGTATTTTAGGGCTTGCTCTTGTTTCTCTCTCTCCTTCATTGCTTTTCTATGTTGCCTTTTCCCTGGAGAAAGTGAGCCTGGTTTGCTGCTTTCCTTCACACACACGTTTGGAGGATCCCAAGTATTGAGCACAGGATGCTTTCCATGAGGTCCTTAATTTTGAAAACCAGCCTGGTTATGAAGAGTTCATAAGAACAGGTTTAATATTAAGCATGTCCTGGAAATGTGTTGGAATTGGTGATGCTGAGGCATTTCCCCATGTTTCTGCCCAGCAAGGTCAGCGGTGATGGAGAGGAGCAGTTGGGTGCTTGAAGGGCAGCTGGGAGAGTTGTTTTCCAGTTACCTGACCTGGGCAGCACACCAAATGGTAGGATGATCCCCAGGGTTTAATGAGTGGATAGTTAGCACTTTGCATTCTCAGTGTGCTTTACAAACATTAATTAATAATCTGACTGGATTGAGGGCAGCAATGGGACTCCCAACGTGCCCGAGGGACAGCAGTGACACCTGGCCTTGCTACACTGGTGTGATCTCTGTTGCACCCAGCATTCCCCTTAACACAGTGATATTTGGGGTGTCACTCCAGGGTTATCACACAATGGACTTTAATGTGGAGGAAGCAGAAGGGACAAGGCATAGCAGTAGATCAGACACTTTCATTTTGAGCTCAGCAGCTAATGCAGGAGAAGAAAGCTAATACGTGGTGGTGCTTGTGAGGAGGAGGAGGAGGTGTTATCACTTCTCCAGCACTGGGCAGATCACACTTCAAGTCCAGAGTCCACCTTTTCTTACCTTATTTGAAGATTGAGTTCAATCAGAGGGAGTACAGCTGAGGGTAGGGAGGAGGATTTGTAGAGAAGAGGTGTTCACCTACAGAGAGAAATGGATGAAATTTGGATTACTTATCCTGCAAGGTGATGATTAAGAAATGACCCGATTGAAGTGTTTAAACTAGCTGAAGGTTGATTTAAAGCTAAATTTGGATAGCGTTGGAGAGCCCAGCATTAGGGGAGACAGGTTTAAGTGAAGAGGGCATGCAGATTACGTAAGGAAACTCAAGGAGGTGTGATTTTGGGGAGGAAGGCAGCCTTAGTGGAATGGTTTTCCCACAGTGCAGTAGCTAAGTCAAGCAGCATTAACTTTTTAAGCAAAAATTGAGTGTCTAGGTGGAATTAAGCAAAGTAAATCGTTTTGAACTATTTTTGCTCTTCACCTTCCACAGAGGTTAGGGAGAAACTTCTGCTCCTTTCCCTCGGGCTGAGGTTGGGTGTGTTTCAGGGACAAGCTCCAGGTGGTCCCAGGGAGGAAGAGGGCAGATGCACCCTGGAGCAGCTCCTGGTGTGGGGCTCCTGAGAGCAGGGGGCCCTTTGCTCAGCTTTTGCTGATGGGCCAGGACCCTCTGAACCCTGTTCTGGGGACAGTGCCCCCATCATTGAAACAAAAGCTGCCCGTGGGGTTTTGTCCACAGACCGGTCGCCTGGCTCAGATGAAATGCACGACTCGGTGCCCACGCACATGGCCTCGGAGGAGTCAAACTACATCCTGGAAACGGTAGCAGGTACCACAAATGAAGAATCTGGGAGACCTCGTGGGGGCACGGGCGTTCATGCGTCTGTCAGAAACAAGTAAAAACATTTATGAGCCAAGGTGATGGAGACAGGACCTGCTTGCAGAGTTGTGGCCTCAATCAGGCCAGCTGGGAGCTCTGATAGACAAACTCTGGTGGCTTTTCCAGCACCACCACCCCTTCCCAGTGTCTCTCCAGCCCCAGCTCACTGCAAACCCCGGCTCCTCTGCCCAGCTCGTGCCTGGGATTTACTCTGGGGGATTTGTGCCAGCGCTGTGGGTGCCCTCACTCGTGCCAAGTGCTGGCTCTCACCTCTCCCAGGAAGCCCACACCGAAGGGCAGCCAGACCGCTTGGATGCAGGCGATGGGTTTGTTCTGCTTATGCAGCTCCTGGCACGATGCTGCCAGCCCGAGCCTGTGCTGGGGATGGGTGCTCAGAGCTCAGTGAGGAGAGGGTGCAGTTGGCTGACTGCAGGGGACCCAGAGACCTCCTGCTCATGCCTGGTCTGGCTTGGCTGACACTGGCCACCACTGATCTTCCTCTTCCTTACAGGGACAGAGAAGGGGTCCAGCGAGGAGTCACGACACGAGGAAAAGCAGGTGGAGGGATCAGGTGAGTGTGTGGCGAGCCCCAGGCACCACCTGATCATTGCAAGGTTTTGGAAGGGTGAACACAGATGTATCTTGGGTTGGGTATCCTGGGCTTCCTACCTTATCAGCAAGGCATTCAGCCTTGGGAAAGCTCAATGTGGAAGGACTCTGTCAGGCTCTGTCCTTCCCTCTCTTGCCAGGATTTACTTTACTCCCCATCATTTTTTCCTCCTTGCACAGCTCTGTGCAGGTGCATCACTGCCTTTCCTCACTCAGGGATGAGCTTGGAGGCAGCTGCTGGTGACCAGCACCAGTCTGGGAAGTGTGAAGAGCGCGTGGCCGGCGCTGCCGGAGGGCAGGGGCTGCTCGCACGCCCTGTGCTGTGCTTGCCCCAGGGGCAGCTGGTTTCTCAGAGCATTCCTCTCTTTCCTTTTCTCTTTTGCAGATGGTATAGGGGACGTTTTAAGTCATTTGAGGAAACAAGTTGAAATTTTGTTCAACACGAGATACGGTAAGATGGTCATTAACACACGTTCATCATGCCCAGTGCTGGCCTCTGCCGTGGGGAGCTCCTAATTGCTCAGAAATGTCACCTGCCATTTCCAAACCAGCAGCTGAGTAAAGGTGCAATCTAATTTGTTCATTTGCTGTCTGCTGGGCTTACAATTGCATTTGAAATCTCCCTGGGCCTTGTTATTGCAGCTCTTCCCCTTGGTTTCCTCGATGCCTTTTTGCTGGCTGCAGCCCAGGAATTGCTGCCGTGACCTTCAGCCTTCCTCCTGTGGAGGGAAGGACCAAAGTGGTTCCCCCCATCACTTGTTTGAAATATCAGAGAGGGTTTTCCATCCAAGGGGGTCATGGCATGGCCCAAGAAGGCTGGTGGGACCCCAATGCTGGGGGCTGGCACTCGGCATGCTCTGCTCACCCCTTTTTTAGGAAGGTTGTTTAACCCAGCCCCCACCAACACATCATGTCACTGCTGCTTTGTCCCAGTGTGGAGCTCCAGCAAACTAATGAGATTTGGTCCCCTCGCAGCGAAAGCCATAGGGATATCAGAGCCAGTCAAAGTTCCCTACTCCAAGTTCCTGATGTACCCTGAGGACCTGTTTGTTGTGGGCTTGCCAGAGGGCATCCTGCTGCGCCGCCCCAACTGCTTTGGGATTGCAAAGCTGAAGAAGATCTTGCAAGCGAGCAACAACATCCAGTTTGTCATTAAAAGGTAAGGCAGGTGGAGTGGCTGTCCCTTGGGAAGGATGTTCCTGCTCGGAGCTCCTGCGGCTGTGCAGTGTTCTGGGGAACATCCATCACTTAGTCACCTTCAATAAATGTGCTTGATTGGAAGCAACCAAGGGTTGTTGCCTTGTTGGAGCCATCCCTGGGAGGTAGCGGTGGTGTTGTCATGTCTCCTTTGATGTCTTTTGGGGTTTTTAATCTGCTTTTGCAAAGGTTTGGCCACAGCAACAGGGAGCACCCAAGGGTGGGTGAAGAAGCCAGAGCTGTTAACCTTCAGGGTGCTCAGGCATGGGGCAGGGACAGAGCCTGGGAACTCTGGTGGGTTTTCCTATGGTAGGTGGCTCCACCCAAGGTCCAGATGTGCACGAGATGCTGTGGGCATCAGGGAAGATGCTGTCCATGTGTTGGGGAGCAAGGAGGTATCATAGGAGCTCGGGGGGGCTGTGAGATGCCACAACCAACGTAACTCAACAACATTGCCCTGAAAGAGGGAATGGATCCAGCAGAGAGAGATTTTTAAAATGTCTTTAGGTATTTTGGAGGGGTTCCTCACCCCAGATGCTGACTTGGCCTCCCTCTCTGAGAGGAGAGAGCTGACACAACCAATGTGATGGGTGGCTGAGACAGAAAATAAACGTTGGGAGCGTGGAGATTTTGTGGCAGCAGACCAGCAGCTCCGAGCACACACTGGGGTTTCTCCTGTCCCCATCCCAGATAGCCCTGCTATCACCTCACTGCGTTCTTAGCATTAGAGACCCATGTGGCAATTTTGGGGGCCAATTGTATGTTGAAAGGAGCCATGCATGGTTTCTCCCATCCCCGAGAAGCGTGCAGGACCGTGTCTCCTAAAAGTCTGCAGCTGCTGATTTAAGCTGCTCAGCCACCACCAGCTTAATCCCATCCTGGGAAGTGTCACATCAGCTCACTGTAGAGTCTGTCAGCATGGAAACGATTCCCAAAGTTCCCCCCCTGCATTGCAGGAGCTCTAAGGGTGCATTAGCCAGACACAGCGAGTTGTGGCTGTAGGAGCCTTGTCCAAGGGGATGTTGGAGCAGTGGGGTGTTGCTGGCTGTGGAGTTCACTCACGTGCCCTCTACTTCTCCCTGTTTCCCAGGCCGGAGCTGCTGGCGGAGGGGATAAAGGAGCCGGCGTCGGACAGCCCGGCAGCCAAAGGTAGGAGAGGAGCATCTCTTGCCTTCCCTCCCCACCTCGTTTCTTGGCTGGAAACCCCTTCCTGTGCATCCCCCTTGGTGACTTCATGAATCCTAATTCCTCTTCTGCCCTCTGTCTCAGCCACTGGCGAGAGGGACTCGAGTGAGGGACTGCTGGAGGATGCTGTGAAGAGACAGGGTTTTCAAGGTGAGGGCCTGGAGGCATCTGGGGGGGTTGAGGCAGAGCCCCTGGCCCACTGCGTAGAAGCAAACAGGTGTGGGAAGGGAGCAGTTGCAGGGCATCAGGGCTCAGGGGTGGCAGAGGAGCAAGGCAAGGATGGGAGGGAAGAGAGAAGAGAGGATGGGAAGGACAACCAGAAGACAAGGCGGGCAGTCCCATAGGTCCAAGGAAGAAGCTCAAAGCACTCTGGATGGTGCCCCTAATTAACCAGCTTTGCTTATCTCACTGTCTGACCTTGTGGGATGCATAATTAAGTCTTCCAAGCCTCAGAGTTTGCCTTTTCTGGGGCTTTTTCCACCCAAGTAATGTTTGTATGAGCACCTCTCCTGTCTGGTGCGCGCCAGCAGCTGGCACGGTGGCTCCGTCGGAGGGAGGAGCGATGGTGAGAAGCTTGGGAACGAGTACTGCCCCACTCGAGTATCCCTTTCCTTGGGCCTGGGAGGGTTTGCAAAGAGGGACGGAGGCTTTTCAAAGGCTTTGGCTTTTCAGAGAGACTTTGGAGTGTGTTTTATTTCAACGCCGGTAATTATCGCAACTGAATCTTGGATTTCATGCGGCTTTTATTCTTAGCAAACAGCCGGGGGAAAAAACCCATATTTCTGTTTAGATTATTTTTTAAGGACTTTGAATGGCCCACTCCAGAGATTAGCTAATTGCGAGATAAGGACTTTCCTATAATTAGAAAATGGCATTACTTAAAAGTCACAGAGTGCTTTTTAATTTACCAGCGAAAGTCCATAATTGTTTCTTTATTTTACAGAAAATTATGATGCCAGGCTTTCCAGAATAGACATCGCTAACACGCTGCGGGAGCAAGTCCAGGACCTGTTCAATAAGAAATATGGTGAGAAACCAGGGTGGGAGTTGATTTTATTCCTCCCTCATCCCCTCTTGAATTTTTTCCTGTCCCTCCCCTCTCTTCCCGATTCCTCCTTGCCAGGTGCTTTCTCTCACCTCCCCCTTCCCACCTAGCATGGCTGGTACCTTGTGGCTGGTACCTTGTGGTCCTCCCTGGCCACATTTTGTTTTTTCTTTTAACCGTGAAGAAAACCAATGGTAAATTCCTTAGTGAAGGCTTGCAGAGCAGGGAGAGGGTGGGGGGTGGTGGGAGGTTGGGAAGGGAATAAGGAAGGACATAGCGAGCACTCACAGGAGCGTTGGTGAGTGATGGGTAGATGCTGTTCCTCCTGACCCCAGGGCACCTACCCAGGCTCTGCAGGGCAGTCCCACAGCCTGCCTGCCCCACTGTCTGTTCTTTATCAAGCAAGGCAGGGAAATGCTGTTATTCCCATTTTCTAGGCAGGGGTAAGACTTGTGCAGGTTCCCCACAAGAGCAAAGAAATGTGTAGCTTCAGTCCTGCAGCCAGACCTCAGAGAGGGAACATGCCTGTGGAGTTATCTCCAGGTAATGTCCCAGAGCAAAGAGTGATGGTTTCCCATCCCTCCCACTGCACTGCATGGGTATCATTGTACAGGACAGTGCCTCTCCTTGGCCCCACTGGTTCTGCTGCGTGCTCGTGGCTGCCTTGAGCCCCTCCAATCCCATCATGGAGGTGGCCTGAAAACGTTGGTCCTTGATCTAATGCTTGACATGCTGCCTCAAGCAGTGCCCCTGTACTGAGGAGACTGAGAGGAGACCTTATTGCCCTCTACAGCTACCTAAAGGCAGGTTGTAGTGAGGCTGGTGTTGGTCTCTTCTCCCCAATTGCTGATGACAGGACGAGAGGAAATGGCCTCAAGTTCCATCAGGGGAAGTTTAGGTTGGAGATTAGGAAGAAGTTCTTTCCTGAGAGGGTGGTTGGGCACTGGAATGGGCTGCCCAGGGAGGTGGTGGAGTCACCGTCCCTGGGGGTGTTCAAAAAAGGGGTTGATGAGGCACTTGAGGCCATGGTCTGATGGTCAGGAATATGATGGGATAAAGGTTGGACTTGATGACCCTGGAGGTCCCTTCCAACCATAATGATTCTATGATTCTATAAGCAGCCTGCTCACACCGTGCCGTGCTTTGGCAGGGCTGGGGATGAAGCCAGAGCTGTGGCAGACATGGCATCCCTGGCATCCTGTACACTTACTGCTTGCTCACTGCTTGCTTCTCTCCCAGGTGAGGCCTTGGGGATTAAATACCCCGTGCAAGTGCCATACAAGCGGATCAAGAGCAACCCGGGGTCGGTGATCATCGAGGGGCTGCCTCCTGGCATCCCCTTCAGGAAGCCATGCACCTTTGGCTCGCAGAACCTGGAGAGGATCTTGGCCGTGGCCGATAAAATCAAGTTCACCGTGACGAGGTACATGGTGAGAGGTGTCAGCCACCCCACCGAGCTGGGGGGGAGAGGAGGGAACCCACCTAAATGCACCCCTGGCTCTGCCAGCCCCATCGGGGCAGGGCTGTAAGTGCTATAAATCCTCCAGCCCCCAGGCAGCAATTAAATCAGCAATTAATGGTTCAACAGAAAGGAGGGGACTGTAAAAGAGAGACTCCTGCTCCTTCCTCCTGTCTGCTGCCCTGGGGAGGTGCTGGGGAAGGTACTGACAGGGGAAAATGTGGCATTTGGTGCGATGGTTGTGTGGGCAGAGAAATCCCAGTCCCTTTTTTAGGAGGCTGGAGCTAGGAGACACAGTGCTGGGCTGATTGCTGGGGCAGGGGCAGTGCTCAGGGTTCCACAGTGCTCGGGGAGGTGCTGAGCACCAGCCCTTTGCAGGGCACCCTGTGGGTTTTGCAGCCAAAAGGGATGGAGACATGAGCAGGGATGGGAAAGGCACTTTGTCACTGTAAGGTGAGACAAGAAAAAAACAGGTTTTAATAGTGGCTTCATCACCCTCTTGCTACCCTGAGCAGGGAGTGAGTCCCTGGGACCCTGCAGAGCTACTGCCAGTGCCACCCGAGTCATGACACAGGGTGTGAGGGCCAGGCTGGGACCCTCCCTGGGCTGTGAGGGATGCTCAGCCCAGTGAGTTGGCTTCACAATGGCATTCAATTTTAAATCTCCTTTTTTCCTTATCTCTTACAGGCCTTTTCAAGGACTCATCCCCAAACCCGGTAAGAGATGATGCCTTTTTGCCTAAGCAATGCATTGGCCAAGTGTGTGGTGGTGGTGGTCAGGGAGTTGTGAGCTGTGGATGGTGCACAGTGATTTTATCAGCTGGAGGAAGGTTGCCTCTGACTTCACTTTCCTGGGCTTCCCACTTTGGTTTTGTTGTTTGGTGCATTTGATGAAGTTCCCCTGGCTGAGACAGCTGATCTCAGCATCGCCCACTGGTACTGCTGCTGCTGCCTTGAATTGATGGCATTTTCCAAGAGCCACCCTAGGGCAGGGATCTGTTGTGTATTTAAGAAAGGACTCACTTTCTTGAGCATTCTCTTAAAATAAGTAAGTGTTGCAATGAGCTGGCGGGCTCGGTGGTGAGGGAGGGTTGTGGGAAGGGGGTCATTAACCACAGGGTCTGCATTGGGCTGCAATGAAAGGTCTCTCTGGCTCTTGGGCATCCTGCATGTGGATATACTGGGGGAAACATGGAAGAGGGGAGGATGGGGTGTCCGGGGTGCACTCTGTACCCCGCTGTGGAAATCACTGTCCCGGAGCCGTGTCCTTCCCCATGCATGGCTGTGGCAGCTCGGTCTCTCACTTCTAAGCTGCCCAGAAGAGGCAGCTGCTCTTAGGAGTGCGGGTGAGGACCTGTCTCAGCTTTAAATGTCTGTAATTACAACTGTTGGAAGAGCACAGATGGGTGCAAAAAACATTGTCGTCTTTATTGATAGCTTCCCATCTCCTTAGCCAGCCTCCATGGGGATGGCACCATTTAGGGAAGACAAATATGACAGAGAGGAAAACATTTATATGCCCTTATTGGGAACAGCAAATAGGTGTTGGATGCTCGAGAGGGCTCTAGCTAAAGGCAGGCTCTGTGATAGATCCAGTCCAGGGCATGATCCATGTGTCGACCCTCTGCATCCCTGTGTGTGTCCCAGCCAAGTCCATGGGGAGGTCCCCCAAGATCTCACAGCCTTGGACTTCCTGTCTTTGGTCCTAAGCAGCGAGGTGCTGGCTCATATCAGCCGGACCTTAAAGAAGCCTTTGGTGAAGTGCAGGTTTTGCAGGACTCTGGTTTTCCACAGAAGTACATGGCTGTAACACGGGAGCGAGCCAAGGGTGTATCTGCTCCTCCAGCCTCATCTTGTCTTCCCCTTCCTCTGCTGTAATCGGTATAATTACATTAAGAGACGCTGATCTGACACAAATCACACCATTAACAAAGGAGCACATCAGAAGGCAAATACTTCACCCTGCCAGCTGGCTTGGAAACACAGCCTGATAGATGGAGATGTAGAGGAAATTGATTTTCTTTTCGATGCACAACATTTTTTTTCCTCCTTCTCCAGCTGAATGCTCCCACCATGGGCTAACCCATGCTAGCACAGACCCAAGGGCATATTTTATTCTGTGGATTGTGGTACCCAAGAGGGCTCGGGAGAAGGTTGCAGCATCCCTGCCGGGCTCAGGGCTTCACGCCCTTGCCTCCCACAGTGTTTTAAATAAGAGCAGTCACAGGTGAGGGGTTTTTCTCACTTGACATCTCAATATGGTGTAGGCTATTTCATACGTTTGCTAAATCTTTGGAAACAATTCCAGGATTTATAATTATTTTCTAGGAGCCAGATTGCCACTGGAATGTTTCCTTGAGAAAAAGGCTATTTGTATTTTGCCCCCCAACAATCTCTGTTGACAGCAATTGACCTCTCATCTGGTTTTCCACCCCGTTACACCAAAGTGGATGGTGGCAACACAGTGGTACATGCACTGCCTTGGCTTTGATTGCTTTTCACCTGCCTTAACAAAACTAATGATTTCCAATCATTAAAAATTTAAGTTTCAGAGTGTTCGTTTTACCTCGGTCTTGTGTAGTAAAGTCCTGCCCTGTGAAATGAAGAGCAGCAGCAGAAGGGCATGCTTGGTGTTAAAAGAAAATCGATGGAAATCACTTTTATTTCACAGAGGAGCATTAAAATGAAAGCAATAGTTGCTCCCAAGCAGGATGGCATAAGGTGTCTGAGAGCTGGAAAGCCCAGGAGATGACTGTATAAATATATGGGAGTTTGTTTGTTGTGGATCATTTTGGCCAAAAGTTACATGAGAAGTACACGTTTTAAAGGGAAATTTAACTTTTTTTCTTTTATTTTAAATCCCTTTGGGGTGATTTTAGTTGCCTTTAGGTTAAATTACAAGGTTAATCTGCTTTAAGCAAGTTGTGCACTTGCTGCATTGCAAAGAGCATCCCAGGTAACTGCAGGACAGATGGGGACCTTATCTCTGTCTTTTGGGGACACCCATTTTTTAAGTGTGACAGAAACAGATAGAAGGATTTCAATGTAATCTGAGCACCAAGCAGTGCTTTTTCTCAAGATTATCTGTAATTTCTCTATCGAGATGGTCTCTGCCCTGGAATGGGGAGTGGGGGGTGAGGCTGCCGGCGCGGAGGCGGCTGGGGGTGCTTGCCTGCAGGGATATGCTGTTTGCAGAAGGAGGTGGATTTCTGGGGGGAACAAGGCTGGTTTTTGGAATCATAAAGCTGGGGGTGCTGCCCAGCACCCAGAGGAGGCCAGCAGCTGCAGCTGCCTTCTGCAGTGTGGATTTGCAGCCACTTTTGAAGGTGGGACGATGGCCCCAAGGTCCCCGATGCCTCTGCCAGTGCTTTACCCACATGGGTCCCTGGGGGCTTTGACCCAGGAGCACAACCCTCCCTGACAGCCAGAGATTTTCCTTTTGATTTCCAGTTTCTTTTCGCCCCACCTCTGGTCTCTGCTCTGCAAAAAAGACCTTCAAACCCCTTTTTTTCAAAGCAGAATGATCTCTTGCCATTAAAACTGAAGTGGGAGAGCAGGGGTGAAGCTCCAGCGATATAAACACAGCATTTAGCCTTTCTTTTCTTCTTTCCTGAGGCACAGAGATACAAAACAGGCTTAATTTGAGCCTTTGAAAAAAAAAAAGATCAAGCATAAGTAATCTAGCACACACACAAAAAATCTTTCTGTATGTTAATTTTTATGTGCTTTGATTGAAAATGTACACCAGCTCCATCTGTCCTATTCCCCAAACTCCCTACCACCCTGATAGATTATTTCCCATACTCCAATTAATAAAGTAGGGCAAGTAGTGTTCTTTAATTAAAAAAACCACACATCCAGGCATCCTTTTTATATAGATATATATATTTATTTTTTTTTTTAATCACAAGAGCACAATCCTCTGCAAGACTTTGATGAGCTGTGCCTGGTGCTGGAAACTCCTAGCAAGAAAACAAGAAAAGAGGAAAGTGCTTGATGGGGCAGTGGTGGGAGCTGAGGTGTCTTGCTCCATCACCAGGTTGCTTCTTGAGGTCCATGCCCCTCTCTCTCCCTTCGCCCCCCAGCCCCAACATTTAACCCCCACATGAGCAGCTGGGTTATTTTTCCTTCTGATCCATCTTCCTCCTACCTGGGGTGAATTATTTTTTAGTATTGAGCTGGTCAGTGTGTTTAGTTTGAAGGTGGAGGATCAAGCAGGTAGTGTGAGTAGCTCTGGAGCTTCAAAGCTTGTTTTTAAGCATCTCTGCCATTGAAATCACCTTTTACTTTGCCTATTTTTTGTTTCTTTTCACCTTTCACCTGCATGTGTGGGATCCTCATGCTGCTGGGAAGGCAGCACCATCGCCCCTTCATCCCAGCCCTCATGTTTGCTTTGCTTTTGCCTCCTTCCTGCTCCCTGCCAGCCTCATATCCTGCCATGTCCTCCAAAGACCCCAAAAGCCCCTTTTTTCAGGGTGCTCATGGAGATGGGTGCTGCTCCATCCTGGCTGTGGCCCAGCACTCAGGGATGTGCTCCGTACCTCGCAGCACAGCGGCCGTGAGCCTGGTGGGATGTGGTTAGGGCTGAGGAGCACATGTGGGTTACTAGGACAAAAAAAATTTCATTATCTTCCTTAATCAGCGTTGATTTCATAACGGCACCTTGAAATCTTCACCTGGAACCCTGAAAATGCCTTTGAGTGGCTGCCCACCGAATGAAATGCTGCACTGCCCTGCCAAAACCATTTCTGGTTCATGTTGGAAAGATGCTGCTGTGTGCTCTTCATCACTGCCTGCCTGCCCATGCTCCTGCCCATGCTCCTGCCTGCACTGCTGCCTGCCCATGCTCCTGCCTGCATTCCTCCTTGACAGGAGCTATGTCAGGACCTCGTTCCCTCTTGGCTTGGACTCTAGCTTGGCTTTCCCAGCGCTGGTGTGACCCATCTGCATCTCTGCCCCTTTGCATTGTGTGTTTGCCTAAACATGTTGTGCTGCCCATGGGGTGTCCATGCAGGCAGGGTGTCTGTCACCCAGCCACGCCGGTGTTTTTCTGTTCCTTTGGTGCCACTAAATTTGAAATTCAAATCAGAAGTGCTTCAGGTTGGGTTAGGAATAGCTCAGCAGATTTGGACACGCACCCCTGCTCTCTGCCCGTCCCCTCCGCTTTGCCGGTGCCCCCGTGCTGCAGTTCGGCAGCAAGAGCCTCCCTCGTGCCACAGCCCCGTCCCCCCCTACCAGCTCTCACCTGGCTCCGGTGTGATGAGCTGCTTCATTCCTCCTTTTGCTCACCCTGCAAACCCTGGCCCTAGCCCCACTGCTGCTGCTTTTCCCCAGGAAATTCACATCTTTTTGATGCTGCTCATCGCTTTGGAGTTGGTGGCGAGTGCCAGCCTCTCCTTAGGGATCCCTTTTTCTCCTGTTTTCCCCCGTTGCTGCAGAACTGATGCCATTTCCCTGTTTGCTTTTCATCTGCTTTAACCTCAGATAATTCTTTTCTCCTCCGGCACAGCCGTGCAGCACAACCACTGCTGCTCTGCCCCGTGCCATGACCGCTGCAATTTGGCCACGCAGCCCTGGACACATGTGGACCTTGAGCTGCTCAGGAGCTTGACGTAGCTCGAGGGATGCTCATGGACTCAAGCACATCCCAAAACAGGTCCCTGATGTGTGGTGGAGAGCCCAGCCTGCCCACCCAGCTCACCAGGCAGTTATCTACCTACCAAAAGCATCTCTGTGCCAAGGGGCCTCGGGACCGGAGGAGTCTTAAGCTGCTAGGGACGGTGTCATCCTGGGTTTTGCTTTTGTTTGTGACCAAGAATCCAAGCTGCAGCACTCATGGCTCTCTTTTTTCTTTCTCTCTCTTGTTTTTTGTCTTCTGTTAACTCGCGCTGTAGCCCCTAGACGGATAACATCCTTGGAAAAAGCCTACGCTGCCTTGAATGGTACGTAGCTCAGTTGGTGCATCGTAGATGGTAGCAGACAAGAAATGCACTTGCGTTTTAATATGGGAATGAAAATGTCTTAAACCCCCAAATTGCAGGTATTTTTTTTTCCTCTTTGCTCTGTGATACTGAGAACTGAATGATGCAGGATGTGTTTAACAGTATTTTGTTGTTATTAATCCTCTCTGCATTCCCAAGCACTGTTGCTGCAGCCCCTGGCACAAACCAAGCCTCCACGTTATCCTCAGCTCACCCACGTGTCCGAGCAGTTCATTTGTTAAAAAATCCCCTTGCCGTTCACGAGGAGAGCTCGCACAGATTTGGGTTGGGGTTTATTTTGGTTTGCTTTAACACATGCTCTGTGCCAGGGCTGATGTGTAGTCATGTAGGCTCCGGGGATTTAACGTATATACTAATTTACAGGAGTAAAGAAGAGCTCTCCTGCCTATATCCATGGCAGGGCATGGCTTATCTGTGGCAGATCCAGCTTTATTCCCATCAGCCGGGGTTCTGGCTGCATGTCTGGATGCTAATTGCCTGCTCCTGCAAGTGTAAGGCTCTGCTTTGCAAACATGCATATGTTCAGCTAATTCAAGCTGTATTTAGAGCTGAGTTACCGTGGAATAGCCCGAGTAAATCAGCGGGTTTATTCTGGATTTACACAGGGGTGTAACTAAATGGCACCCATGGGAGACCCATGGTCTGATGGTCTAATGGTTAGGAATATGATGGGATAAAGGTTGGACTTGATGACTCTGGAGGTCCCTTCCAACCATAATGATTCTATGATTCTATGAAGGTGGACATGGGGACAAGGGGTGTATTTGTCCTCATAGGCTCCAGGGCTGGCTCCTGACGGCTGTAAGGCACGCCGAGAGCCTGCCTGGGTGTTTCTCTGACGCTACTGGGGTTGCCTGAAGAAGGGACCTGAGCCACTTTCCCAGTGGAATGTGCTGGGGGTGGCTATTTCAGCCTTCACACCGTGTGTTTGGGTCACAGGAGGTTGTCACTGCGAGCGTGGTGGCCGGGCAGAGGGTGTGCATGGCCTGGAGCAGCACCCCGGGGTGCTGGTGGTGGCATGGGGAGGAGGAAGGCTCCACCTGCCACGGCTTCACTACTGAGATCAGGACTCTGCACAGGGCATCATCAACCCAGACAGAGCCATTATTTATCCTGGATACCTTGGATTTGGTTTTGTTGTGGGGTTTTTTTAAGTGGCTAGAAGAACAGGCAGTGCTTGGCATCCTGCTGTCCAACAGCAGACACCTAAAACCTGTTTTTAGTAACTACAAAACACAACTTGGAGTTTCTAAAAGAAATGTCGAGCTCTGACAAGTCCTGTAGGGAAAGAGAAAACGGTGCTTTAAAAATGGGATCTCTTGAGTGTCTGCTTCTGGAGAGAGCAAGGCTTCTTGGGTCAGGCGAGCAGGATTGGGCAAAACAGTAGTCAACCAAATCACTATTTTTTGGGATTAAAAAAAATATATATAAAATAATATCTATAAAATTGCTAGCACAGAGAGGAAGCCAGCAGCCTGCATCAGCCTGCTCTATGGGAAGGACTCGGCAAACCCCAGGGGTGCCAGTGGCTTTCTGGAGTTGGTTTTTTCCCAAACATCCAAATCCAAAGGTAGATGGAGATCCCTCTTGCCCGGAGCCACCTTTGGATGGAGGGGAAGGTCCCCGCCAAGCTGTGCCGCTGGCCGGAGCCTCCTCTCTGGCTTCTCTGTTACGCATGCTCAGTTCCAGGCATTTTGTGGCATTTGTTTGTGTCCTTGGATGGGAATTTGGGAGTCCTGCCCACTGCTAGGCAGGAAAACCCCCTTGGGATCTTGTTTCTTGCACTCGGGTCGCTCAGGGCACGAGCAGGAAGGAAAGAGCTGCTGCGTTTTTCAGTCTCAGGGAGCGAAGTGAGTGAGAACACTGAATTTTGGTGTTTCCTTGTCTGCTACCATCTACACATCCATACGGGTGTGTGTCTACAGCCCAAAAACTGAGCATCAGTGACAAGGAAGTCACAGAGGGAGCCTGCAGGGTTTGCCCCCCAGGCTTGGTGCGGCACCGCAAGGCCAGGTCTTGGTTCTTGAAATCAGAGCTCCTTGATGATATTCACTTGATTTGCTTCTACTTTATTTATTTTTTTGCTCCATCCCTTTCAAGCTGCTTTGTTGCCATTTCTGGATTTGAAGCACAACTTGGCCCTGAGGTTCCTTTGCAGAAACTTCTCCCTTTTTTTTTTTCTCTTAGTTATACCCCGACAAAACTATTGTTTTCCAGGTGGAGAAGAGGCTTTTTTGAGGCTGTACCCTGCAGTAGCAGGGTGCAGAGATTTAAGGGTGCCAGCTTCTCTCCAGCACCCTCGGCAGCAGGGTGGCTGAGGGGGGTGATTTCTGCTGGGGGTGCTGGGTGCTGGGCTCTGGGACCCTGTGCAGGCAGGCAGGGACTCGCCTCAGGTCTTCAGCTTGTCTTTGAGACAAAATTGCTTAAACCCAAACCTGAAATCATATGAATCCTCAAAATTAGAATGAAAATGGTGTGCTTGCTCAAAATCACATTAAATCAGTGCAGATGGGGGCTGAGGATGCCCAGGTCCCTCCTGCTGAGGTTTGCAGATGTTCTAAATAACGGTGGTGGATCTCCACCCTGCAGCGTCCCAGCGTGGGTGAAAGTGCCTGCCTTGGGTATGGTGAGGCTTGTGGTGGGGATGCCTCTGTGTACAGCAGGACACCCCGCCGAGGGGTGGTCCCTGGGACAGGTGGGTAGGGTTCATCCAGTTGGTGCTTTGTGTCTTTGGGGTGAAAAAGCATCAAAGGGGGCCGGCACCAACCCCAGTTGTTTTTCCTGGAGCCCCTTGAGGATGCTGAATAGCTGGGGGAAAAAAAAATCTACTGACATAGGCACGTTGTTTGAAATGAGAGAACAGAGGAGAAACTGTTTGGCACGATGAGGATAATTAAAAAAGCTAGTAAAGCCAAGCTGATTATATGGCATATTATGAAACAATACTGTACTTAGGAGCCGGGCTATAAAAGCGCTATCTCATTCCTTGATATCACTTGTGGGAGCATTTGTGGCACTCTGGGCCTGAGTCTCCATTGCTTTGTGTATTTTGCAGTCACTTACAGCACCACAAAGTGGATGTAAAATGCTCCCAGCCGTGGCAGCATGTGGCAAATGCAGCTTTGGCAGCATTTTATAGCTACTTTGCAGGGCTCTAAGAGGCGGCGCAAGGTGCAAGCTCAGAGCAGCCGCCTCGGAGGTGTCCCTGGGGCAGAGGGACAGGGACACGGGGACTGTGACAGCGGGATGGGTTTTGCAGGGGCTCAGGGAGAAACAGGGTATTCTATTCCCTGTCCTTTTTTGCTTTGCAGATGAGGATGATGCCAACAGGCTCGGGGAGAAGGTGATTCTCCGAGAGCAAGTGAAAGAGCTTTTCAACGAAAAATACGGTGAGTTCCCCATCTGCACGCACTGCCGAGCAGGTTTGTTTTTGCTGACAGCAGCCATAGTTAAAATTAATTCAACTGAAGGCCTCTATTTATAGGCTGAGCACATGGCAGCTTGCTGCAGCACAGGTTTCATCCCACTGCTTCACATTACAGCCTGTCCCCAGGGACGTTCCCGTGTCTCGCTCCCGGCAGGTGGGACCGTGACCTTCTTGTTGACAGCTCAGCCTTAGCGAGGGGAGGGAGGAGGATGGAAAAACGCAGCCAAGGAGCAGGATTTGTTCAGTTTGGCTTCAGCCTTTGGTGTGTTTTTAACGTGTCGTGAGCCGTGGTGTGTGTGCTGAGCATGCACCAAGCCCCTGCCCACCCTGCCGGGCTGGGAGCAAGGCTGGAGCTGCAGCCCAGCATGGGGCATGGCCGGGGAAAAGCTCACTGGAGTCACTGTGGAAAAGGAGGTCAGGAGACTGAAGGAGATTTGAAAGACCTGGAGAAGAGGAGACTGAGAGGAGACCTTATTGCCCTCTACAACCACCTAAAGGGAGGTTGTAGTGAGGCTGGTGTTGGTCTCTTCTCCCCAATTGCTGATGACAGGACGAGAGGAAATGGCCTCGAGTTCCATCAGGGGAAGTTTAGGTTGGAGATTAGGAAGAAGTTCTTTCCTGAGAGGGTGGTTGGGCACTGGAATGGGCTGCCCAGGGAGGTGGTGGAGTCACCGTCCCTGGGGGTGTTCAAAAAAGGGGTTGATGAGGCACTTGAGGCCATGGTCTGATGGTCTGATGGTCAGGAATATGGTGGGCTAAAGGTTGGACTTGATGACCCTGGAGGTCCCTTCCAACCAGAATGATTCTGTGATTCTATAAACGCCGTTTGCAGGCTCCTGGTACTGTGTAGCAAACCCCACCTTCCACCCAGCACTGGGGAAGGTGCAGCAGGAATGGCAGCCGGGAGGGGGGAGCGCAGGAGCCAGCACGGGGCACGTGGCCACGAGTGGCCTCACCACTCAGCCCCACGGGGACCTGCTGCCACTGCTGGGCTCTCCCCGTTTGGGCATGGTCTGTGTACGTGCTGGGTGGTTATTTCTCAACCTGTGAGTCCCCAGGGCTGCATGGGCAGGCCACAGTGGCTTGGTGGCACCCCACTGCTTTGGCGTGGTGTCTCACCTCTCTCCCCAGAATAATTGTCTGAAGGAGAAGGAAAATAGCCAAGATGATAGCGAAGCAGTGGGGAATGTCATTCCCATCCTTTATCAAGGCTGCTCACCCTTCCCACAACCCCTGTTTGTTTTGGGGTGCTGCTGGCAGCATGGGCTCTCTGCTGCTTTGGGAGTGGGTTTGCCCTGTTGGAGGTGCCAGCATGTGGGCACAGCTCCCTGGGGAGGCTGATGCCCATGCTCTGAGCATCCCCATCAGCAGATCCCTGCGTTCCCGTGGTCCTGGCATGGTTTATGGAGCACAAGATGCCAGGTGGACTCCAGGGATGAACTCCCTGCAAAGAGAGCCAGTAACGTGGCTGAGCAGCAGCTCACACCTCCAGGCTTGGGGGCTGCAGAGACACAAGGTGAGAGCAGGCTCTTGCAGTCAGGACCAGCACAGAGAGGGATGTTCACTGATTCCCACTGTGCAGGAACCAAAGAGGTACCCAGAGAGGTGGGCAGGAGGTTTAAATTGCACAGAAGGAAGTGCTTTTAATGCAGCAAGGAGTTACATTGTGGTGTTTCAGTGCCATAGGATATTGTGGAGGCCAAAGGGACAAAGTGATTAAAAAAATGGGCAGGAGTGATGTGATGATGAGTGATGGATGTGATCTCCACCCCAGTGACCCCCAAAACTGCTGACAGCCAGAGCCAAGAGGAGATGGGCAAATGTCTCCTGTTTGCTCTCTCTCCTGGGCTGTGTCCCATGCTGCTGCTGCTGGCCCAGCCGTGGGCTGGCACAGGCATGGACATGGCTCTGCTCTGCATGGAGCAGAGGTGGGTGTGCAAGTGCTGGTGCTGTAAAACAGCCCTCGGGCAAGGCTCCCAGCAGGATCCTAAATGAAGACTGAAGGAGCAGGCAATAAGCTGGGCAGGCAGATGTGAAACAGCTGGGTGGGACGTGGCTGCAGCAAAGGTCGAGCATCACTGCAGCTGTGGCTGCCCAAAGTCCTTCCAGGGCTCTTGGTCCTTCGGTTGGTTGGATCCAGAGCCCTGTGGGGTAAAGCCCATGTGTTGTCCTCTGCTCTGCTGTTACAGGAGAGGCTCTGGGCTTGAACCGGCCTGTCATGGTGCCCTACAAACTCATCAGGGACAGTCCTGACGCCGTGGAGGTTACCGGGCTGCCGGATGACATCCCTTTCAGAAACCCCAACACCTACGACATCCATCGGCTGGAGAAAATCCTGAAGGCACGAGAGAGCATCCGGATGGTGATTATAAACCAGCTCCAGTAAGTTCCCCCTTACTGTGACCAGGGAAGGTTTCTTTTATTTAAGTGTTGCCCTTGCTTCTCCAGCTGCGAGTCGGGTAAGTCACCATGGGGCCACCAGAGTGGGGCCACGCCACCGTGTACCTGCAGAGGACCTGCTCCATCCCCAGCACCCGCCGTCATGTGCTGCAGGGCCCACCAAGGGTGGGCACAGCAAAGCCTCAGTGGTTTATCCCCTCTTTCTTGTGCAGTTTGAGTTGATCATAGAATCACAGAATCATTATGGTTGGAAGGGACCTCCAGGGTCATCAAGTCCAACCTTTAGCCCATCGTATTCCTAACCATTGGACCATTAGACCATGGCCTCAAGTGCCTCATCAACCCCTTTTTTGAACTCCCCCAGGGACAGTGACTCCATGATGATGCTGGGAAGGAGCACAGGGGCAGATAACGGGATGGCTCAGAGATCCTGTGGAGTTATTTCAGGTCGCTTCCCTCCGGAGAGCGGTGGGGAGGCTCCGTATCCTGTCCCAGGCAGGCGAGTGTGGGAGGAGGCAGCTCGGGGTTGGGGTCTGGGCAGTGTCCCAGCACAGGCAGGCACGGAGGGGAGAAGGGATGGGCTTTGCCTGCTCTGACCCTGCTTGTCTCTCACACAGGCCGTTTGCTGAAATCTGCACTGAGGCCAAACACACAGGTAAGGAGAGGGCTGGGAAGTCACCACAGGTTCCCCTGCTCTGCGGCATGGACAGTACACAGGCAGAACAGATGGGCATCACAGGGAGGTGTTTGAACCTCATGTGTCCCCAGGGCAGCCTGGGGAGAAGATCCTACCTGGGAACAGAAAAGTCAGGCTGTCCAGGAGCAAACCACCCTCTTGGAGGATTGCACTCATGAGCTGGGCAGAGACTGGGCTGTTAGACTCAAACTTTCTGCATGTTCTGGAGGATTTGATTATCCCTTTCCCATTAGCAATTTACTCACCACGAGCGATTTATTCACTGGTTAAAGCCCTTCATTTGAGCCATCGTTTAGCAGTTGAGCTTCTAAGGAAACAGGGTTTCTGTGATCACTTCGAATGCGTTTCTCCCAGCCTTCCCATAAATCCCAGCCAGTTTTAATCAAATGTGTCAGAATTAGCAGAGATAATTAGGTTTCTGATAGTTTTATGAAAATAGGTGGCTGGGTAGAGGAGAGAGATCTGGCAAGCAAGAGCATGCCTGCAACCTGGTGTAAAAAGAGATGCACAAGAAACTTTATATAGGCATATATATATGGGTATATCCACAGGTATATATGGGCATATCAACAGCAGAGGTGGCACCTTCATAGCCCCAGAGCATCCAGCACAGACACAAGTCTGTAGGGTATCAGGCTCTGTAAATGCTGGAGTTTGGGATTTGCAGCCTTGGGGGTTTTCTTGCCTGAGGAGCAGCTCCATGCCAGGGGGAGAGGCCAAGCCGTGTCACCCATAGCAGCCCGGTGGGGGAGAGCTGGGCAGGCAGCTGGGTCAGGGCAGCAGGATGAGTCCCTGCACTTCGGGGCTGCTTGCAGGGCTCAGACACCTCATGGCTTCTCTCTCCCTGCAGAGAAAGATGCCAGCGTTCCCAAACGGAAGCGGAAGAGGATCTCCGAAGGGAACTCGGTATCTTCCTCTTCCTCATCTTCCTCTTCCTCCTCTTCCAATATGGAGTCTACATCATCAACAAATCAGATCTCACTTGTGGTAAAGCCTTCCAAATATTAGGGGGGTTACTGCCTACCTATCTTTCTGCTTCAGGATGCTGCTCTCTGCTCTCCTCGACCTGTCACCACCTCCCCTCGCCTGACAAACACTGTAAAGTGTGACATAAAATGGCACAAGCAGGTTTGGCGAAGGAGGGGACGCACCTCTGGGGCCCTCTCTTCCTGCTGGCTTTGTCTGGGGGAGCTCAGCAGAGCAAAGCCATCCCTCAGGGCTCTCCCACATCAGTCCTGCCGGGCACCGAGTGCCTCGGGGGGATGCTCAGCGCTTGGCATTAGGAGGAGCCACACACAACACCAGCCTGAGCAAAAACCCTGACCCTACTGGGTTAAATGTGGGTGCTGGAGGCATCACCTTGGCCCCGTGGCACCTCTTGGCAGGACCCAGCAGTTCCCTCGTGGCCTGAGCTGTGCTGGGAGCGTTGCTCCGGCTCCATCCCAGCAGTGGTGCAGAGCTCTGGTGCACAGCAAACCTTCAAAAATAGGAAATGAAATCAGGGAGGTGAATCCAACTGCTCTCCCTCAGGGCTTGGCTTCGGTTGTGGATGATACCAAATGCTTTTAAAAAATAATAATAAAAGAAAAAGCGCAAGAGAAATATAAATTTAGAAGGTTTTTTTTGTCAGGTGTGCCAGTGGTTTTGGTTTGGGGTTGGTTCTTTTATCTTATTTGGAAAGGGGGAGCAACAGCCTGTGTTGGAACATGGCAGAGATTTGATGTATGCATGGTTTGGTGTTGTGTCCTAACAGAGACTTTTGCCTTCTTTTTCTCTCCCTCTCTTTCAGCAATGGCCCATGAACATGTACATGTTAGACTATGGTGGTCTAAACGTCCAGATCCCAGGACCTATTAACTATTAGACCTCAATACTGAATAAGAACCTCAAATGAAAGAATAAATAAATAAATGTAATTTATGTAAAAAGTGTATATTCCAATATGTATCGATGCCTTTTAGTTTTTCCAATGATTTTTACACTATATTCCTGCCATCAAGGCCTTTTTAAATAAAAATAAAAAGTGTTGCCTTGCTCTTAAAAGTACTTCTTTTATTACATATATTAGTGATAAATAGCTTCTACAGGTAAGAGTGAAGTGCAGGAGGGCACCCCCAGACAGACCTTGTCATGCTTTGGCTGCTCAATAAAATCCTTAGTGTCACCAGTGCTTGAAACCAAGGGGTTTGACACGTTTTAATGCTTCATTTCATTTATATCAAAGGTGTAAAAACTTCTGTGCAGAGCTGCAGGAGGAGTGGTGCCAAACTGCAGCGGTGGCAGACGAGGGAACCTGCCCTCATGAGCATCAGAGACCTGTGCCCACTGGTCCTGGAGCAGAAGTGAGTTTGGATTAAGCAGGAAGGGGGTTTCAAGCCCCCCAAGCCCTCTCATGCCTGGCCTCCTGTTGCTTCAGACATGGAAAGACACAGAAGCAATTTCAGTTTTGTGCATTTAACCAGCTTCTGAACCAGGGAAAGATTTTCATCTGGTGAAGTTCTTCACTATTTCTGATTTTCTAACAGGCTCTGATGCTCCAGCAGTGAGCACAGGCTGATCCCACTGGTGCTCCACCAGTTCCGTAACGAAGGACCAGGAGCTCCTCTGAGCACCCGGGGCTGCTGCGCCCCAAGGATGAAGCAACCCAGTAAATCTGGGCGATATTATTTGAAATTCCTGCACTTTTTTAGTTCCATTCCACTCGCAGAGTCCGGCAGCAGACGCTGATGGTGCCAACCACCCTCACCAACCACGGCTGGGGCTGATGCCAGCGTGAGGAGCTGCTGAGAGGAAACGTCCCGGCGTGTGTGTAGGTAAATGCAGCCCAGCAGGGACCCCCAGTGAAGAGAGATCACAGAATCCCAGAATCCCAGGGGTTGGAAGGGACCTCGAAAGCTCATCCAGTCCAACCCCCCTGCCAGAGCAGGGTCACCTAGAGTCCATCACACAGGAACGCATCCAGGCGGGGTTTGAATGTCTCCAGCCAAGGAGACTCCACAACCTCTCTGGGCAGCCTGGTCCAGTGCTCTGGCACTCTCACAGGAAAGTTCTTCCTGATATTCACATGGAACCTCCTGTGCTCCAGTTTGCATCCATTGCCCCTTGTCCTATCATCGGTCATTACTGCTCTGGGGAGCTTGTGGCTTTGGTGTCATCCCAAGCAGCAACGTTGCTGGGTGTCCCTCCGGGATGGGTCACAGCCTTTTCACAGAGCAAACCTGCCCCGAAAGCCATGGCTGAAGGGTGGATGGTAGTAGACACCACATCAGAGTCACTCATGACAGCTCTTCTGAGGGCAATGCGTGCCGTTATTTGTTTTATGGGTTTTTGGTTTGCTGGAGTCCTTTTGAGGCCACTGGAGGGTTTTGATGGTGGGTAGAAGTGTTTCAAGGCAGCTGCAGCTTTATTTCCTGGCTCTGGACTTGCATGTGCTGTGGAGTTAGGTGCAAATGATCACAGAAGGTAATAAAAGCCCAAACAAATGTAGGAGATGGCACAAAGGCGGCAGCCGAAAGAAGGGCAAAGATCTGTATCAGTGACCCCAATTAGAAATACAGTTTGACATCTGAGTGGTTGGCATCAAAATCTGAAGTCTTTCATGTTTCTGCCTGGTGCTCAGACCTGTGGCATCTCCAATTAGGAAACAAAGAAACATGATTCAGACGTAGAAATACGATTTTCTGTTCCTGAATGTCTGAGAGGGGCTTATTCACAGATCAAACCCCAGCGAGTGGGTGTCTCCTAAGAGGGCACACTCATTATATCTTGACTTTGCTGTTGAAATAATAAAGATCAGATGCCACAGCAGCGCGGGTCGGTAATGAGTGGAGATGTTTGAGGCTGCCCCAGGTCTGCTGCTGGTCCCGGGGTCCCACGCTGGCTGCTGGGGGGGGGCTGGAGTGCTGCGCCCTGCACAGGGCCCTAATTACTGCTGCTGGAAAGCTGGGGTGAACGCAGGCAGAGGAGTTAAATTAGGGCACGGGAGTTACACTGGGGACTAATGATTTAGTTCAGAAAGCCAAACGCAATCGTAAAGGCTGTAAATGCGGCGGGGAGTGGCAGCGGAGCGAGGAGGCAGCGTAGGGCTCTCTCCTGGCTCAGTCTCTTCCCTCTCCTCCAGCTGCAGCCCTGGCTCAGGGTCTGGTTCCCAAGATGGGGCAGGGGAAGGCTGGCTGTGCCGCTGTGGCACAGGCTGAGCCAAAGCTCTGATTTTCTTCCCAAAGTCTCTCGATCCATCAATGAGAGCTCTTAGTGCCCCCAGCCCCGCTCACCGAAGGGCAGCTCGTGCCCTACCCATCTGCTCAGCTGAGAAGCTCCAGGGCTGCCCAGCACTTCCAGTACCCTCAGGCTGGGTTTTGGGGTTGCTGGGTTCTCATAGCTGATGTATTTTTGGGAGCGAATGGCAGTAATTCCCACTGTAATTCTGGGGACATCCAGGGCCATGACATTCACTTTGCGTTATCCTTGCCTGGGGTGGGAAACTCCCCTCCCCACTGCCTGCATTTGCTCATGACCAAAGAGTGCTGACCCTTCCACTTTGGGAGAATGACAGATACCACTTTATTACTGTTTTCCCTCAGCTGTAATTCTGGCCGCTTCCCTAATCTCCATCCTGCAGTTGCAGGGTATTTTTATACCCATTTTTTGTGTATAACGTGATTATCTGCTGAATGGGATCCCCTCCATTACAATTAGATGAGTGAAGATGCAGATCTTAACACTTGAGCCACGTTCCTCATTTATTACTTTTCAAAGACTTTGGTGCACTGGGTTTTTTTCTGTTGTTTATATGTTTACAAATCCAATAACAATCTTCATTAAGAGTTGCAAAACATGAAGCCATTTTGATCCCAGGCAGATGGCAGCTAAATGAAGTTTAATTAAAGAATGAGAGCTTTGATTCAAATAATTTTTAAAAAATATAGTGCACCAAGATGCTGGAGAACAGCATAAACAGCATCTGGGCTTGTGTTCAGAAGCCCAAACGCATGTGTGAGGGAACACACTGCTCTCAGAGCTGGCAGGGGCTGTCGGCTGCAGCTCCAGGGGCCGCTGGGTGCGTGCAGGGACCTCCTTCCCCTGCTGCCATGGCAAGGCTGGGAAACCAATGGTGCAGCCAAGCGCCAGGGCTTGCTTCCTTCTCTGTGGTTTATGTTTGTTTTTATTTTTGAAGCCAAAGTAAGACTTGATTTGAGATACAATGGAGTTTCGGGCTGTTTTCCAGCAGTCGTGTCACCCCACCCCTCCCCGTCGGGACAAGCCCCCCAGCAGCATGTGGAGCAATATGGCCAGCTTACACATTACCTGTCATCCCATGCAGTGGGATGCACTCTCCCAGTGGTGGGAGGCTCTGTCCCAGGGATGCTGAGGCTTCGCTGCCCCAGGAGCTCCCACGCAGCTCCGCTCGGGGCTCAGCACCTTCCTGCAGGTCAAACCCCATGTGGCAACCAGCCGACCTAGGGTTCAAGAGGGAGGACAGCCTGGCAGATGCTTTTCCATACCAGAATTCTCTGTGGTGCCAGTGAGAAGCAGGCCCAGGGTTTGGTGTGGGCTCTTTCCCCAGCACCACGGATGCCGGAGCCTTCCCAGGGCTGGGAGCTGCCTGAGAGTGCAGGAACTTCTGTTTATTTATTGCGTCTGCAAGTTGTGTGACCTTCAGCCATGGCTTTCCTACCCCATAAAACACATGTGTATATACACATAGATACACACACACACAGAGATAAAATGTGTGTGTGTATTTATATCTATCTCCCATATAACCTGTGCTTTGCCATTCCTTCCATTATTTTCTCTGGCTCAAACCCCGTTATCTTCACCTGCTAACCCCAGTGGTTAGATGACCTAACCCAGAGGAACCAGACCCACGGATGTGTCTGTGCTGCTGGGCAGGAGAGCTGGAGGCTCCAGGGTCAATCAGAGGGACGGAGCTGTGGAGCTGTAATTCACCAGGACGCTGCCAGCGGAGCAGCAGAGGCTTTTGTTAAATGAATGTATTAAACAGCTGTCTCAGGCTCAGATTAACAAGGCCATGGGGTATAAAGGCAGATTGATGTAGCTGAACTGGTGTGCTCTCACACGAAGATTAATGTCTTTTCATGAGTGGGGTTTTTAGAGGGGTGATGTTTAAGTGGGATGAATCTCTGTGAGCCACCGTTCAAGTTATTTATTAATTTTTTCCCCCTGATAAGATTATGGAACGGGCACTCCTAGAAGGGACAAGCCGAATCCCTCGCAAAACCATTCGTCTTCATAAAGTGGCTTCATAATCCTCACAGCAGGGCCTGGGATTTCATCGCTGCCTGCGGGATTTGGAGGCGCAGAGCAGCTGCACGTGCTGCCATCGGTGGCTCTGCTGCTTCACCCTGTCCTGCTCACAGCAAACAGTGGCAGGACGGGCTCATGGACATCGCCCTTGATAGCCCCTCTGTGGTCACAGGAGGGTAATGAGGCTCCTCGTTAACCTGCACATTAATACTTCTCTGAGAAGGGAAAAGGGAGGAGGGGAAAGGTGCTGGGAATGGTTCGTCAAGGATCAGGGAGGCATCTGTGCAACTCTGCCAAAGGATGCTGAGGAAAGTTTGTGTGGGCTCAAGGGGAGCCCAGAGAAGTAACTTGGAAGCGAGATCTGTTGAGGGCTACCAAGCTGGCAAACCACATCAGGTGTGGGAACCTCCCCAGGCTAGCTGGGGTCTGGGTGAGTACTTGGGAAGGTGTTGCCTGTGCTTGTCCTCTTCCCTTCTCGGGCCACCCCTGCACAACTGCAGCTGTGTCCACCTGTGTCATGGCCCAGCCTGGCTGTGCCTGTGTAAACCAGGGCTCGATTTGGGGGAGTGCTTTGGTCGGGAGGTTTCATGGAGACTTCCTGCTCTTCTTTTTGGTCCTCTGGACACACAGCTCTAAAGGTATGTGCAGATCTGCCCAGCAATTCTGTTCCTGGGGTCTGGAAGTGCTGAGAGGGTCACAAGTGACCTGTGCTGGAGAAAGCAAGAAGGACTCCTTCGGTTCTGCCTCTCAGCTCTGGTTTGGCATTGGTCCTGTTGAACTCAAGCCGAGATGTGTGAGCTGGTTTGGACCTACTGGACTTGTTCTCTTGGGTTCTGTGAACACCAAAGAATTGCTTCTGGCACCTGCACCGGGGTGTGCCCAGGTGCAATCCAGCATCACCAACCAGCGAGGTGCTGCTGTGCCCAAGGCAGGGCCCAGCCTGGGAGAGACCCTGAAAGTGGCTGCAGTTGAGTGGCCTCTGATGACGATCTCCCCTCCTGTCCTGCTTCAAGCTTTCTCAAAAACACCTTCCCCATTTCGCTGACTGATCTCCAAACAGATGAGGAGCACTAAGGACGCAGCCGCCACCGCCGCGTGCAGCACCAGCGCTGCTTTGCCATGTGGTGGCACAGGATTTCTTCTCTGTTGCAAAGACAGTATGTCAGCTTGCCAGCTTGGAAACCTCCAGCTTGAGGATAGACCCTGGCAGTGCTGGTGTCAGTCTGTGGAGGGCCGACTGCAGGGGCAAGGTCTTATAAAGGATTATAAAATCCTTGGAAAGAGGTGCGTCTGACTCATCTACGGGAGCTTCCTTGCAGTTGCTCTACTGATGTTAATGGCTCAGTTTAAGCTGCTGTTCGTGTTGCTGAAGTCTGCATCAGTAAATCTGTCTTCTGTTGCAGCTGGGTCAAAAACAGGCCCTTTTCTTCACGCCCAAATGTTGATGTGGTGATGGCCGTATGAGCCTGTGTGGAGACAGGAATAACCACTGAGCATCCACGGATGCTTTGAGTGTCCCCGCTGACTGCAGTGCCCATGGGAGCATCCTCCTGCACAGATTTGCCAGGGATTTTCATTTGTGCTGTAAGGAGATGGGGTCCCCATGACCTATTGCTGGTTGGATAGTGTGTCAAGTTGGGTTTTTTTATTCCTGATCTTTGGAAAAATGCATATTTACTGTCACTGTGACCCTCTGTCACAAAAAGTGAATTATTTTAAAATGCTTCCTCCTTCTTTTGAAGAAAGGCTGGTGCAGAATTTCTGCCTTATATTGTCATTAAAAATGATGGTAATAGCAGGCTCTTGATCTGTGAGCATTGCTCTGGGAGGATGTGGAGGGGAAAGCCAAGACATTCTTGTATGTCCTTCCTTGCTAAACTTCCCAGAACATCCATAACTGAGGGTAAAGGAGTAAACAACAGGAGAAGACAGTGCCTGTGCCTTTACTAGCCAAATATTTGCACTGCCCATGTGTTCACCAGCCTTATCACGTGTACCATGTTCAAAGGAAAAATACAGGATATCCTTATTTAGCAGAGAAAAAGCTTAGTGAAGGAAAACTGCAGCAGAATCTAGACAAGTGGAACAAAGAAAAGTTGGTAAAGGAGCATCAAATCATCTTATCTGGAGCTGTGTGCTGGAGAAATGCTGTGGTCTTGCTCTGGTCCTTCATCACTGCTCTTCTCTGACACAAAGAGCACATTGCTGCTCGTGGGCTGTAGTGGAGCTATACTGGTTTGGGAGTGGCAATTAAAATAATCTGGGAGAAGGAAAGAGATTATATTTACATATAAAAGAAATGGTGCACAGCAGGGAACTAAGAGCCCTGTGCTCTGAGGGTCTGACAGATCTGCACATAGCTTCCAGACACCACAGCCTGACTTCTGCACAAAATATGAGACCATATAATTCTGTGTTGGTTCTTTCTTCTGAGAGGTTGGGGCTTCCCCCCTCCTCTCCCTCTGCGCTTCCCTTTTATTCAAATCTTATTTACGTGAATCCCAGACCTGAGCTGCTTTGAGAAAGAGATGGCAAAGCACCAAGCAAAGGCTGGCAAACAGGCACACGTCCCACGCTGGACAAAGATACAGCAATACTGGGGGGAAGAACTGGGATTGGATTTGAACACCCGTGAACCACGTGAAGTTTTTGCAGAGTTCTGGAGTTTTCCTGCCTGGAAAAGCAGGCGTATCGTGATCAGTGTAGCACCAGTTGGTTCCTACTTACCCCTTCACGTATTTTTAAGGACTCCAACAGGCTGAGGCTTTCAGACTCGTGGATGTTAGATGGAAGTTGTCCAGGGTATTTAGATTTACCCATGGAAACTTTTAACGGTGAGTTAAAAACCCCCTACACTACACTTAGCTTGAGGTTGGATTTGTAATTTCACGTAGTGATACTTGTGATAAAGACAGCCTAGCTCTTGTGAGTGCTGAAGAGAATAACACGTGTTTCTGGGGATGAAACAGAGTAATTCCCCAAACCAATGAATAAGTAAAAAAAAAGGTATGTATTGGTGTATTGGTCTCAATTTCTTTTCAGAAGAAGGCTATGAACTCAAAACGGAATTTTTCTTTTTTTTTAATGATGATAAAAATAACTCTGAATTCAACTCCTCCTTTTGGTTTTAGAGTCTGGCTCCCTTGCTTAAGAGAAACATTTTGCTTGCCTTGTAGTCGTGTGAAAACCTTGTTCCATCTGTGGCTGAAGCCCAGCTGGTTCACTGGCAGAGCAGAAAGCAAAGCAATACAAAAAATACTTTAAACCAAGGAATTTAGATCAAAGTGTTTTCTGCCAGAAGACTGATTTTTGACTTTTAAACCTAGAAAGAATATCAGGACTAACAGATGTTACATATAGCCCAGTTCAGGAATCTGCTGATAAAAATCCACGGAGGCTGAGCATTGTTTAGAAAGAAGCTGCTTGAATTTCCAGGCTCTGAACTGACAGAGACATTCTCACTGTCGCTGGTAATATGTTACAGTTGTTAATTACTCGAGCTACTAAAAACATACAAGTTATTTCCAGTCTGAGCATTTATTTATAACACCCAGCGAATGCCTCTGATGGATTTAGAAGCCTTAAGGAATTAATTTTTCAGTTAGTCATCTTGTAACCACACTGAGTAAACATAATTCCACATGAAGTGTGGTTCCCTGATTTCAGCTAACTCCTAAGGTTTATCCAGTGCATGTGGCTGGACCAGATGGTAGAGAGGGATACAGGAGAGTGGGAAGAATCTTGCCCTGGAGAAATACCAAATTTCCACTCCTCCAAGGACCCACATGGTAGCAAATGAGCCACGGACACGAGGGCCTTACCAGCGAGAACCAGCTGCCACGTATGGCTCTCAAAATAAATCACAGTGTATCCAAATAAATAAATAAATCGTGGTGTATCCAAAAGGGATCTTCTGGACCTGCAGGACGAGGGTCCAGATGCAGCCCCTGAATGAGGTCCTGGCAATGTCATAGGCAGGTAGAACTCCTCCTGCCTTCCAGGAGGATTTGCTTGAGTAACTTTTGCACAGGGTGTACTTAGGACATCTACACCTGTATGAAATGGCCAGTACAGGCTGGGTGTGCAGCAGGGGCAGCTGGAAGATGACAGCCCCGTTATCGTGATGCTTTCCCTTAAAAACACCATCTAAACGGCAAAGGGAGCTGATGTATTGATTTAGAAAATAGTTGTGGCTGTGTAGGAAGCTTTGGTGTCCCCTGTGCTGCTGTCCCTCATCAGAGGGACTGCCAGAAGGAACCACTCAAGAGCCACAGGGCAAAATCCTCTGGTTTAGATTAAGGTGGTGATGAAAGTGGGTGGTGACACTTTGTCATCTTTTGGGTTTTTTTGAGTATTTTGGTGGGGGTTGTTTTGTTCAGGCGTGGTTTTTGCTAGGCCACAGCAGAATGCTTCTGTCCCCTTTCCCACAACATAAATCAGGAGAACAGCTACACCCAGCTCAACTCTGGCGAGGAACCACTGAGAGCCACTCTTGAACCCCTTGGGGGTGCCCCTCAGCCTCTGCAGGTGGGCACTGACCATGCACAGTCCATGGCCTCTACAGCCACGGTCTGGGCACAGCCAAAGCATCTCCCGTAGGGTCCCTTCCCAGCATCTTCTCAGCTTTATTCCCAGGTTTGATTTATCCCTATTTATTGTAACTAAGAGGGTGTGGGATGCTTTCTCTGAGCACACTTCCGTGCCCTTTATCAATGGGATTTCCTCGCTGTCCTTGTGTTCAGCAGGTCCTCCTGGCTCACTCAACACACTGTTAATGTTTCCAAAATAGTTTTATATACTTGTAACAGTCCTATACACACTAAAAAGGTTGATATTGAGAGTTTGATTTTAAAAACTGGCTATTCTCAACAGCACCCAGCTTCTTTGATTTGGAACAAATTTTTATGTGCCACACTTCCCTCCGAGTGGAGATTTTTCTATCGGCATTCACCACATGGAGCAGGGATGGCAACCGAAACACTGCCCTGGTTGTGCCCAGGGAGAGGGACCCCGGGGGGATGAGGGATCCCAGGGAGATGAGGGACCCCGGGGAGATGAGGAATCCCAGGGAGATGGATCCCAGGGAGATGAGGGATCCCAAGGAGATGAGGGATCCCAGGGATGAGGGATCCTGGGGAGATGAGGGATCCCAAGAA
>VZRW01009006.1:0-94359 GCA_013398125.1 Aegotheles bennettii
CCGTTTGCCAAACCAGCACACAGCACCAGAAGAAACACTCAGAAAGACATAAGGTGATACATCAAAAACATAGGTGATGCATCACTCAGAAAGACATAAGGATGGACAGACAGACAAAGAAAGCAGCACAGAACAACTTTTCTTATCATGAGAAAAGCTGGAAAATGCAATTTCCATTACTCCTTTTTTATTCTGGGTTTTGGGTTTGGGTTTTTTTTTGTTTAAAAAAGTAAGCTGTCTAAGCACTAATCTTCTCCAGGGTCTGAGAAACTAAGAATTACGACTCACAAATATTTATGCTTCATTAACAAAAACATAAAAGAGAAGATTAATGAAAATTAGCCCTAACCTGCTGCTCAGCTTTACCTGTCACCCCAGGGGCTGACCACGGTCTCTTTTAATCACAGAGATGACTGGTTCAGGATTCCAGCCCTGAATCTGGAGGTTGGTTGTGTTTTAAACAATTAATAGTAAAGAATTAAAGGTATGTGTTACCAACTGGGGATGAGGTGGAGCAGGAGAGCTCAGGAAAGCCTTTGGGGGTGAAACAGCCAGTTCCTGCATAATGCAACACTCTGAAGAAAGAGATGGCCAGTGTGGAGGCCAGTGTATGTTACAGCTACTCTACTGCACTGGTGTAGCCACACTGGGCTGCAAAGAGGGATTGCCCCTCAGTCATGGAAGCAGGCTTGTTATCTCTGTTGTACAACACAGACAGTTTAGGGTTAATCTGGCACTGAATCCCACTCCTCATCTTAGATGCTGCCAGTCAAATGAGCTTCAAAATACTTCAAGGTGTCCAGACCAAGGCAGCTGACTCAAGTTCAGTATGCAAACAATCAGCCACCAAATATTTACAGTCTCTTCAGAAACACTGGCAGAGATCTCTACACAATTATTTTTTCAACTATAAGTTAGTATCAAATGCTTAATTCTTTCATAAGAACATCTGAAATCTTCCACAACTGATTTGTGTTTTAAATGGCTGGAGTTTCTCAGCGGAAGGCTCTGTAGAGATATCTATTACGTTCCTTGCCTCAGCTGTACAGCTTGAGCCACCAGCACTACTTCCTCCATAAAACTCTGAAATGCTTATTCTTCATCACGTATTTCTAACAACAAGGCATCACAGTCCTCAGGCATATGACCAACAGTGAGTGGAACAAAGCCTACGTTCAACAGTGATGAGAGAGCAAGAAATGCCAGCTTCAGCCAAAGTAGGAAGTCACCACAAACCATGATTGTTCACACAAGGCACTGATGAGACTGCTCCTACAACAGTTTGGGCTGCCTGACACCAGAAACAGATCCCAGAAGAGGAGAGTCTGTATTATGAGATAATGTGAAAGGAAAGAAATGTAGGTGGGAATATGGACATATAATAAACAAGGATAGGAATGTTTATTTATGGACTGCAGCCTGAAAAAAGTAAACACGAGAGGAATGGGAATAGTTTAGCAACAGCAAGGGGTAAACTGGCAGCATTACGATAAAAATAAGCAAAGGAAAAGTTTAGTCTGAATAGGAGGAAATATTTCTTAACGTCAAGGTACGTTAGACTGTGGAATAACCTCCCCAGAGACACTTCAATTGCTTGAGTAATTTAAAACTAGATGAGACAAAGCACTTGAGAATTCATTGGAGGAACAGTCATGCCCTGCCATTATCTAATAGGCGCTTTCCATCTCTAACTTGGATGATTCAACTGACATTAATTGGCATTAGGGTGTGAATCAAAATAAAGTATAATCCCTAAATATTACCAGACGTCACAGTGATCAGTTTTCCTGTTACTGCTTTTCAGCAAAATGGAAGAAAGCAACAATAACTTCAGAGACCTGAGCGTCATGATCAGTTACACCAAATTTACATCATGCTAAGAAATATTTTTACAGTAATTCCATTCTGGTACGTTATGCTGACAGCTAAAATCTCTAGCACCTACAAAAGTGCTTTCAGTTGAGATGCTCCTGGTGCTCCACAAACCACTGAATCATAGACTGAAGAATCTGGGCTAGAAGTAAATAAACCATTTTCCTTAGGGAACTGCGTCCTGAAGATGGGGAAGGAAAGTTAAGGTTTTCAAGAACAACAAGAAAAAAAATAGCTCTGGAAAGGGCTAGTTACATCGAGGATATTCCTCCCGTAGTCTAACTACTGGTATTTTTAATCTCCACCTCTCCAGCAGACATCTAAGGTTTACACGCTGCACTGAACTCCTACCATGTTTTTTAGACACTTTGCTTTTTGCTGTACCTTCCACTACAGCTATAATCCAAGAACTCTTTTTCCTTAGAGTGATCAGTTCTTTAAGTTAGCTTAGCTCTGCTTCTGCAAAAGTCACAAGAATAAAAGATTAAACCAACTCCAAAGGCATTTTAAAACCTTATCCTCCACACTCAAGATTGCTACTGAATATTTTGAAATATTTAATATTTTAAAAGCAATGTCTACCCAGGCTAGTTGGTAAATTTTATTAAAATATTGAAGGCAATAATAGTTTGAATTTCTAGAATACGGGGGTGGCAGGACATCTTGAAAATCCTAGGAAACCACTGTGAAGCACTGTGAAAACTTTTCCCCCATTTTACAAACCCAGAAACAGAAGAGAAGGTAAGTAACTTGCCAAAGATCACCCTACAAGGAAAGAAACAAAGATGTCATCCATCCAGATACTCGTCCTGGCAATGTTGGATGTCCATATGTCCCTAGCATCCAACCGCAAAGCCTTTCCTGTGAGTAGTCAGGGGAGGCAGCCAAGCCCCAGTTCAACCACAAAGCCCAGGAAAGAACTCGGGAGCAGAGGTTCCCAAAACCAGAGGAGCACTGTGCTGCCAGCTCATAGAGATGGAGAAATAGTGGAAAGGACCAGAGAGGCATTTCTGTTTAAAGAGGACTGATGCCATGAAGTGAAGAGTATCTGCTAACTGTAAAAGCTCAATGAGCTGTAGGTCAAGTAACTTTGTGTGAATGTGCCTGGGGAGCAGTAACCTGAATGGACAGCAATAGCTTCCAGCATTGGGCTACAGAGCTTTTATGGAGTTCTCTTTTCTCCTTTCCAAATAATACCGGGTTTTAAGCAATGACTCGTGTTTATGAGTTGGGAAAATTATCTCATTGAGCAGCAGAAGTTTGAATTTTGCTGGTTTCAGTATAGGGCTTGAGGTAATATATTAATAAAAGCCTCCTTAAATTTAAGCCTGAGTCTTGCTAATGTCAATCAATTCCTGGCAAACGTTCATATATACTCTCAGAACATGCCTGTTTATACTATCACCTTAATTTTGCAGGAGCTGCATCATTATAAAGAGATTAAGCAATTTGCCCAAAGTTGTGCAGAAATCTGTGGCAGAATAAGGGGCTCGAGTTTCGTTTTCCACAGTCTGCCAAGTACTCCACTCCTTGGGTCATCATTTCTCTGCTTCTAACAGTGCAAAGAAGGAATGCATCTATCGGCTTTCAGAAAACCTTACATAATTTGGAGAACTCTTTATATCTCAGGCCATGGAACAGAATAAAATTTGTATAGGAATTTACCCATATGGGCAGATGAAAGGATGTAAATGAAAGAAACTCCAGTAGTTGCAGTTCAGTTTTAATTTTTTTCCTGCAGTCTTATGTGTATAAAAATATCTCTCTATTTTTCCATCTTCAGTGGGACCAACAGTTAAAAATATAAAACTGTTGCAACAAGAGTGACCCTTTTTGTCATAATCCTGCCCAGGACACGCGATGAAACCACGTAAATCCTTTAAGAATACTGACTGTAACAATAATCTTGTCTCTATTTTTTAGGTAAAGTAAATCAGGATGGTTCAACTTAGCACATGATTGTTTTAGACTGCAATTTATACAGGCAAAATGTTACCCATTTTTTGCAGTCAAATAATGCGAACCACTCTCCCCAGTGGTAAGAAACCCAGTGAGAAGGATTACCAGAGACAATTTAAACTGTTTCATAATTTTAAAAAATATTTCCCAGTATGTTGTTATGTATCTGTTCTGTCAGATTTTTTTGTGTCGACTGGGAGCTGAATGAAGGTCTCTAACATAAAAACCAATGCTCTGAACCACAACCACCAAGGCCAAGATACAGGAGGATCCAGAGGAGGACAGCAAGCATGGCTTTATGTCATTAAAGAACAGAGAGCAATTTGTATTCAAACATGAAGCAGTGTGTGTTTCTCTATACTGTCACCCATCAAATGGCCCATCTTCTCCAGGAGACTGGAGTGCTCCATTTGTGTGACCTAGCCTGCTCAGGATTTTTTAATTTTCATTGATTGAGTTTGCCTATCTACAATGAAAGTGCGTGATGTGTCTTCTATCAGAAAGCCATTTAGCCAACTCAATTAATTTCATGCCTGCTAGTGAACCCTACTCAGACAGCTTTAATGTTCTGTGTCTTTTCTGTCTTGGAGCAGATCAGAACTAGCAAAAGGAAAAGGCTCACGCAGTTAATAATGAACCACCTGAGCCACTCTGTTCCCCTTCTTGATGCAAATTTACATTTCTAGGAGCCATTCCTAATTTATAGTTATTTAAATAACCTTTGTTGTATGAAGGGCTCTGTCTGAGCTATCCATACCATACAAGGCACCCCACATTGAAAGTCGACTCTTTGACCTTTTATTCTCAGGCCAGGGAATGAGGCATGCCATGCGCTTGTACGCTCTGCCCCTGGGCACTACTCTGGGTAAGTTACTTGGACAGCACCTCTTGCCAGCTGATTCACAGAGTGGAATCTGCATAAGCTCTTGAAAAGAAATGCTCATTAATATTCCTAGCCAGAGGCAAGTGTGCTACAACTCAGTGAGAGGAAGGGTCAGGGGAAGGGGAAAAAAAAAAGTAAAAAGAAAGGAAAAGAATTGAAGGCCTCATAGAACAAGTCAGTACCCCAAGACAAGTGGTGCCTTTGTTGACGGAAGAAGAACAGACCATTTTGCTCTAGGAAGGACTATGCAAATAGACTGAAAACAAAGAGATATTCTCTATTCTATTTTTATCAATAACCCAAGAGTATCAGACAGACTAGGACAGCCTTTTCCCCCAGGATACTTGAACAATTTAATGGAACCAAACAAAAGGATTGGGGACTTCCACAAAGCATGGCCCTCCTTTAGTCCACAAAGCAGTGACAAAAGCCACCCATCCTGCTCAAAACATTCTAGGGGTATGTTCCCCTTCCCCAGTATGCTCTCTTCCTCTATTTCCCACTTCTTTTTCCCCCTCCCGGTGCTCCATCCTTGCAGCTATGCTATCCCTCATCTATAGGAATTTCCATCTCTGTACAGAAAAATGCACAGATTTTGCTAGTACCAGGAATCACAAGAAGATTGCAACAGTACATATGTTTTTATCTGAAAACAGAAATTGCCTGCCATTCCCCTCCCCCACTCCAAGAGAAAGAAAAAAAAAAAAGAGATAGAAAAGAGTGGTTATGTTATAGTTATTCATTTTCTTTTGATCTAAGTGATATATCACTTTTCCTATTAGGATTTAATTTGCTTTAGCATGAAGAGATCAGCAAGTGAGTTCTGTTTTAATTAGACAGGTACTAAACAGTTTGATAGCAATTTGAATACTGACAAGCTGGAGTGCTCACTCGTCCATGAACAGAAATGATATTACAGTGTTCAACCTGCTTGAAGAGAAAAAGCCCCTTAAATATTTTACAGGCAAGGGAAAAATGGAAGAGAAAGATACGCCAAGTGGCAAGATGAAACATGGGCAATATGATAGTGAGCCTGACCTGTAACCTACCTGAGAAACTTCTTAGCTTCCTGTGTGTAGTTTCTGCTCCTTAGCACGAGGCCCAGTTTAGCAACATTTACTGCAGGTAGGAGTGTAAAATCAGAACACGGTGCCTGGAAAACTGTCTCTCATAACCAAGATTTTGGAGCAATCAAAGTAGATGCCAGCACCCAAGAAGAATGAGTCATAAATGCGTCATGAAAGACAGAAAATAAGAAGCATACAAATGTTGAATTTGTGCAGGTAGGCTTGCTGCTCCTTACCACAGCACAGGCTCTGTGTGCTCCTTCAGACTGTCCATAGCTATTGCCGCCTCCCATTCCACACAATTTTTTCACTAGAGCTTTCTACCAACAACCCATTTATGACAGCAGGTTCTCTCACCAACTCTTTTGTCTCACACAGCATGTGTATCAGCTTGCAGTGATTAATTCCTTAAAAAGAAGACTACCTAGGAGCCTTTTCTGGATTGAAGGAGACTCATCTCTTCATTCATCTCTCTTTTATTGCTCCTACAGGAGCTACTTCTTTCCTGCTCTGCCCTTCTTCAGGAAAATCATGCTTCCAGGAGCGGTGCCGCTAGCCCAGCAAGCACAGGCTCAGTTTTATTTAAAGTTTCTCTATTACTGGTGTCCAAAAACCAGCACCAAAAGCAGCACACTGATTTTTTTTTTACTGAACAAAATATAAATATATATATATATATATACACACAGACCCACCTTTCATCTAAAGGAAAGCTGGCATCTCCAGCTTCTGAATACACAACATGAGCCATTGTAAATGGTATTAACTCAGATGTTCTAGTCTGCATTGCACCCACCAATAAGGCACTAACCCGGTCTGGGAGAGACTCTAAATCATTAAATATGTCCCTTGCAGTACAAGCTGTTACCTTTCCTGCTATCATTTGCATCCGAAGATATATTTCCCATGTCACTCAAGCAATGAGATGGGTAATATTAAAGATTCAATATCAGGAAAAATAAAAACAAAACAAAGCAAAGCACCAATGAAAGTACTAATACAGTATAAAAAGTATTGAGCTACTGAAAGGTCTCCCCAGAAGACATCTAACAGATCCTCCTTTAGTGGGCAGAAATAGAGACAAACAAGTGGTTCTAATAGCCTAACAGCTTGGCGTGATATCCCAATTCACAAACTCCCCTTTAGCATTTTAAAAGAATGACACAACTGCTATCTTTAGGAGTGAGAGCTGGAATTTCAAAGCCGCCACAGTCCTTTAATTTCTTTGGGTTATGAGTGCTTAAATCCTGGAAATTTCTTTGAAAGTCCCATTATAATATTCAAAATTGAGATTTGATTGAAGAACTACATAGCACTTGTGCAAGTCAGAGCTGTCTAGTGACTGGAAGAGGACTGTAGGGCAGTCACCATTATTCGTTTCCATTCAGGACTCTTGCCTGACTCACGGTGCAACCCTAGGCAATATCACCCTGTTTCCTCAGCTCATAGACACATGAAACAAATAGCATTTTTTCTGTCCCCTCAGAATCACATTGTAAAGCTTATTGAGTTACAATACATACGGTTGTGTGTTTCTCACATAATCACCTGGAGTTAAGCCAATGGCTCAGATGGAGACATGCATCATTTAATACAGCTCTAAACTACTCAACCTATGTAATAATGATTTCCCACTAATTAAGGGTGCAGCTTCTGAAAACTTCAGTTTCCCACACTTTGAATTTACCTACTGAAAAACAATAGAAACAAAGTATTGTTTACTCTAGCTACTGTTCTCTTTCTCTTGTTCCATGACCTTAGTTAATGAATTTCTTTCCTCTTCCTCTTCTTTTTTTTATTAAAATGCATTTTGCTTTGAAGCCAATTTTTCTACACTATTTAGCACTGATGTTGAGTCCACTAAAACTTCTCCAACTAACCCCAGCTTTCTGTCCAAAGCACGAGTATATCATATTCAGTGAAATCTGGAAAAAGTAAAGCCACAGAGAAAAGCAGACAAATGCTTTGCTCAAGCTGGTAGTTTCACCCAAACCCAAGTTACAGGGGTACATGCTGTTGCTTCTGCTGTCATGTCCAGAGTTGCTGCAGATCTGGACTGCAATCACATCTCCTAAAAAGCAGCAGGCTTTCATGCTGGTTGCTGTAATAACAGTCTGACGAGCTGGCATGTTTTTAAGTGAGACAGATATTTATTTTCTGGCTTCAGTAATCTGGTGTTGGTCAAATTTTAGAAAACTCGTGGCAGTACAGTTCATGAAATGAAGAGACAGCAGTGATCGAACACAGGAGGGGCACTTGCAAACACATGTAATGACATATTTAAATCTCAGTGAAGGCAGAAAAGGATTGACTGTTTCAGTGGGTTATATGTCAACCATTTTAACTTACGTGTTTCCAATACTAACTTTTCAGCCCCGAGTTCCTCTCCCCTTGACTTTCCCATAAACACCCCTTCTTTTTTCAAGTTCTCTCCTCTTTTTTAATTACCATCTCAATACAATCAGCTCTAGGTAAACTCTCATCTTCCCACTTTCTTCCTGCTCTTGTCCCTGGAAAAATCTGTCTCTGCCTTTCTGATACTGCCTCTGTGTCCATTCTCACAGCCATTTCTTCTGTTTTCCTGCCCTTTACAATGTGGAAAAGATATTGTGATGGAGACACATAGTGAAAAAAATCCTGGTCCTTCAGCTCTCAGCACTTCCGTATCCTGCCTACCTCACTCTCTGTTTAGTTTACCACTTCTGCTAGTTTTAGCTTGGCTTTCTCTCCAGTCCCACCTTTCCCTGTGAAATACCCTTGGGGATCTAGAAATCTCTTCCAGCCTCTCCCACTGCCTTTCCCTGCAAGGACCACTTGTCTTATAGTGGCTGGAATGAAACTGTCAAACAGTAAAACACAGGTAGATGAACAGTAATGACTACTCATACTTTTTGTTTTACATCACTGATTTTGGTGATTTAGAGCCCTCAGTTATACTCATCTGTCGTCTAACACTCTCTCTGATTTTATTCTCCTGTGAGTCTCAGTTTGGAATTGGATGGCAAATAAAAACTTCCAGACAACTAAACACTTGTCTTTAAAGGGACTGTAGGAGTTTATTCCTACTGCTTGCAATACATTCAAAGATGATAACCCACCTCCGTCCTGCTTTCAAAAGTTGAAATTCAATGGGGTGTAGGTTCCTAAGTGCCTGAATCAGTTTTGAAAACAGAATTCAGGACGTTTTTAAAATATTACCTTGTTTGGTTAGGGATCCTCTTTTTTCTGTCCTTGCTCATAGTCAAAGTGTAGATCAGACCTGCGAGCACTGTTGCAAAACAATATCAACAGTGCTTAAAATTATTTTCACTCTGCAGTATTGAAATGTGTAAAACTAAACCACAAAAATTCCAAACTGCACTTTTAGCTACGGATCTGTCAGACTTAAAGGATTTTTTCTAGAAATTAAAGATTATTGTTAGTCCCCTGTATATGTGTACCTTATGTGTCACTGCTCCCCTGATTTAACAGCACTACATAGTGACACCTATTGCTTTACCTATGTGAACCAGGGGGTCCAACTGGGTGATCCACAAATGAGTCAATCTGAAGGTTTTCTACAAACTAAAGTGCTGAACAATTAGGCAGGACTGAAATCCTACCTCTGTATAGCTTTCACCTAGTACTGTAGTCCCCAGCCTTTTGCAGGGAGCATGACTATTTCACATGGAGGTCCCTTGCTTGTAGTTGTCCTCGGAGCATAATCACGAGGTCAAGCCACCTAGGACAATTGGGATAAACAGATACTGGGGGTTTTAGGACCTGGTAAAATTGAATGCTTGTACATGTACATATATATTTCTTATTTAGTAATCCCATGGCTATTGAATTTTTGTGTATGGAGTTATTTATTAGCCACTCTGCAGCTCTGCTGCTGAGCTCTAAGAAACCCACCTTCATGTCTTCACTATTTATAGTTAATATAGATACTGAGAATCAGATCAACTCAGCCATGCTCATTGGCTCCCTTATCCATTCTGCACCTTGTCTGCTGGGGAAATGTGGGAGAGGAATCACAGAATCACAGAATTCTAGGGTTGGAAGGGACCTCGAAGAAGGGTCTCCCTTGAGTCTTCAAGGACAGTGAGACATGAGAGCCTAAGAAATGGCTTGCTGGAATCCCCTGTTGTCCTTGCAGCCCAGGATTCAATCTGTGACAGCAGCAAGAGTAGATGTTGTTTGGGAAGAGCATGCCAGCCAGGCCACTTCTGCCACCCAGGCTCCTTGCACGCCCCCAGCACCCCTGACTGCTCTTTTAACAATGTCAGGGGGAACTTACCAGACCATTTCCTTCTGCATATGTTTACTGACCTGGTGCCTGCATGTTTCTCTAATCCCTTTTTGAATCTGCTAAAACAAAAGGCTGGCACAGTTTCAGCAAGCAGCAGGAGAGGGTTCCTGACAAGGAGCCCCAGAGAGAGAAAAACACCTCATTCTGCTCTGAAGCTAAATACCAAAGTAATTCTGAGGGAAAAGACATAGGCTTGCCTCATTCCCCTATCTCTTCCTGTTGGCTGTGTCAGGTGTTCCACTTTTGTCTTGCTTTTTGGGGGGAGAGAGCGATTAGAAGCTAGCTCCTATGTGATCTATGAAGATCTGCAGAATACAGACAGGTACAGCCTAAATATTATATATGGACATTAAATTTTAGCCAAAACATGAATGTTAAAAAAAATGTAATGCTAACAACTATTTGTGAGAGAACATTACGAAGAAGCAAAATGAGTCATGCTCCATCCTACACACAACACTAATATTTTGAAGTCAGACAAGTATCTCCTACCTAGCAAAAAGAGGAGTATGAACCTGTACGTATCTGAAGAATGGATGCACCCAGGAGAGAAAAAGTTACTTACATTTCAAATAACATTAACAGAAAAGGAATTCAGCAGTGGTAGCATGATATGAGACCTGTGTAATTCTTTAAAAAAGCTGTAATATCTCTTTGTCTCCTGAGTTACTGAAATAATTGACACAGAGCAAAGTCTTGGCTGACCTTGAAAAACTCCAACTAAGTTAGAGCCGTGATGGCACACATTAACCTGCCCTTTCCTTTCCTGCCATTCTCCCAGCACCTTTGGCCATCACAGTTTTGCTCAGAGTATATTCTTCTTTCTCCATACTTTTTATTCCTTTTTATTTAACCCTTATTCTGAACTTCCTGAATATGCCATGCTCGCTTTCAAAGAATCATGAATGAACAGAGCTGGAAGGGAGCTTGCAGGGTTACCTTGCTCCTTTTCCTGTCCCAAGGGAGGATCTACTCCTCCTCTATCATTCCTGATGTTTGTCTAACTTTTTTGTAAGAGACCAAATGATGGAGTTTCCACAACTTCTCCCACACGCTCCCTCTGCTTTATGTAGTTGCATACCATTGTCATGTCCACCCCAGTCCTTGCTTCTTTATCTTTGAAGAAAATCCATTTAGTCTTCCTTCACAGATCATGCTTCCTGGTCCTCTGATTGCTGTCGGTGAGTTCTCCTCTGAATTATATCCAGTCAGTCCACATCTTTCTTTAACTGCATTACCCAAAAGCAGGTACAGTCTTAAATCTGAGGTCTTACTGATGCTAAATATAGTAGGAAAATTTCATGGGTCATAGAGGCTATACACCTGTTTATACATTCCAGTATGACACTTGCCTTTTTCACAACAGCATGACAGTGTTGACTTATGCTTTACCATGTATCTCAGATCCTTTCCTACACAACTGCTATCGAGGGCTTTTTTTCCCATCTGTATTTCTGCAGCCAGTCGTATGAGCCCGAGTGTGACACTTACAGCTTTTCCTATCAAATTGCATTTGATCTCTTTCAAACTATGAATCCATTTTGATGAGGTTTATATTTTATTCTAATCCAGTTCTCCAAGGTACTCTCAGTCACTCCTAGCACCATCTAATCTGGGAATTTAATAAGCATCCTCTCTGTTTCATCACCCAAATTGCAATTGGAATATTGGATAGTCCTGAACCCAGGGCAGACTCCTGCAGAACACCTCCAATACACTCTCTTATATTGACAGCAAACCCCTGATAATTCACATTCGATTTTCTAATTGATTTTATGCCCAATCTACAGTACTTTCACCAATATTAGGCTTCCCTAGCTTCCTTATCACAATGTCACAAGAGACAGTGTCAAAAGCCGAACAAAAGTGAAAATATGATATCTGCTGCTTTTCCTTTATCTGCAGGATCTGATACCCTCTCACAAAAAGAAATCACATTTGTTTGACATGATTTGTTCTTGACAAATCCATTTGGTTGCTATTCAACTTGTTGGCTTCTCTGTGCTTAACACAGCATTTCACTGGTTACTTCTTCCAGAATTTTTCTGGGAGTTAAAGGAAAGACAACAGGACTAAAATGTCCTAGCTCCTTTTCTCTTCCCATGCAAAAGCTGGCACAACACATGCCTTTCCCAGGACTTTGCTGTCTCATCCAGTTCTCCAAGACAAGCCAGTGACAGCCCTAAAACTACTTCATTCAACCCAGGAAGAAGTTCATCAAGCCCAGGTGACTTTAAAACATTTCAATATTTTCTGTCATTTTTTAGAAATAAAGGAAACACAGCGAGAGTGTTCTTTACTTCGAATTATTGATCAACAAATCACAGCTTTTCCGGGAAAGTATTTATAAGCCTGACCCAATCTGCAATCCTGAATCAGGCTGCAAGCCTGAACCCAAAGGGTGGCAAGTGCTCACAAGTTCCATCATAATTAAGCCTGTTTAACTGACCCTGTTACGGCTCACTTTCTCAGCTCTCTTGTGACTTGAGAGATGATATTCTCCTATTTAATGTCTCTGAAAAACATGTGAGTGGTATTTGTGGTGGTAGGTCAGCTCTCTCTTGACTGTGTGAAGAATCACAGACAACAGCCTAGTGTACTTGTACTGAGTTAATATTTCACTGCTTCCAAGAAAAAAAATGAAAACAAATAAACAAACAACAACTCCTTTTGTTTGCTGTCCTTCTTTTTAAGTATCAGATATATCACAAGATGCTTGAAGTTAATAAAAACAGGGACAATTAAACCAGACTAATACCAGCAAACCAGTCATATGGCTTCTTGCTTTCACACGGCCTGATCATGTGTTTGCTCCTATAGATAGATAGGAAGCAGTGTTATAGGTATTTCAGATCTTTCTGAGATACTTTGACTGTGGTTATCAAAACTTTTTTGCCCAAAGATTTGTGACTATTACCAGGACACACACACTGGCAGTTGTTGCTAGCTCTGCTCACACGGGAAAACCCCAGAGGCATTTTTCTACAGTTATTTCACTTTCCAGTTCTACTTTCATTTGGGTGAAGGTCAATCAATAGATTAACTTCTGTTCCCTTGAACCTACTGACTTCAGCCAAGCAACAAAAGGCTAATCTCTTCTTAGACTAGTCTCTTATTTTAGCCCACTACAATCAGTTAACTAAAGTTTTTGGAAACTTGCTTCAAAACTTGCCTCACTGAAACAAAGTCAGAGATGTGGTACTCTGATGTTGTCCAGCAGACCTGGCTTGCCATGTGAGAGTGAGGTGGGTACACTCCATAGCTGAGAAAGTCCTGCACCTTCCAAAGACAAGTACATGATCCTGCACGGAGTTACCACCAAGTGAAATGGTCACTACACCCCTGCCCCTTCAGTGAAATTAGTGACATTATTCAGGGTCCTAGCAAACCTCCAAACCAAAAGTAACAGCTAGCCCTGGTGAGCCCTGAAAGAAGAAATGCCCACAGACAGCAAATGTGATTCTCCACTACTGAATGGCCCAGTCTGCTTTTCTCTCCATATGAAAAACTATTAAAACCAGCTGTATGTAGTTGTGCCTTGAATGAACGGAGTGGAAGTATCCCTCTCAGATTCCTAACCAGGTCTTGCTTAATCTTCCTGATTACCAAGCTGAAGACGCCTCCAATAAACCTGTCTGCTTTTCTCTCTCTTTTTCAGACAGAGGACAAAATTGAAAGCAGTTTCTGCGTGGTAAAATATCCTCACGGATGTTGGGAAGAGAAAGTTTTTTTGGAGTAACAGCACCAGGGAAACTGGAAGTCAAAACTTCTCATTACTGTAATCCCCACAGCTTTCTCGGAAATACGATTCTTGATTTTCCTTCTTCCTCCGCCTTCATTTCTATCAAATATTTGGATGAAGCACCTATTTCGTAGTCAGAAATTACACCCCATTTGCTTTCTGACTTCGCCTGGATCTTTTTTTTTTTTTTTCTTTAAAAAAACCCCCAAGCATTCTCGTGTTGTGGCTCTTGACGGGCAGCAACGCCGCATCTTTCTATCCCTGCATGTACACGCAGCAAGAGCAGCAGCAGCTGCCACTGGTGCACAGACCTCCTCCCCTCGGACTGACAACCTGTCTTACTGTTGAAAAACAGTTCAAGGTAGCACTCGAGACCAAACGTGCCATTTTCCTTGTCAAAATGAAAGCTGTAAATTTTAAGCTTAATGCTTAATGTATCCAGATATTGAACAGAGGGACTTTTATCCTCAGCTTAATGGTCTGTCTAAAATCATCAAAAAAGATTACTTAAAAATTCAAGGTCCTCAGAGGTCCCATAAAAATTGTGTGGAACATTTTTTCAGGTTTTTGGGGGGTTAGACGGTCTTTTTTTTTTTAATCTTCCTTTTTTCCACATGCAATGGAAAAACATGTATAGAAAGATTTTAATATCTGTTCCTTTTTCTCCCCTGAACTTGAAAGACTTACAGACAAATCTGACTATATTCAGGGTACCCAGAGCTTCGGCTGGAGTAAATCATCCTAGCTCCACTAGTTTGTAAGGAACAAGGATGATTTACGCCACCAGCTGATCTTGCCCGAGCCATTTCCTTTAAAAGCTGCACAGTGAAGTGAGATCTAATACTTCCAAGTACTCCTCAGAGACTCGGATTCTAGAAATCATGTCTCACTCAACCTGTCTGCTTTGTGGGCTTTGTTTATTTTGCTAATGCTGGTTAGATGTCTAAGGATTTGAAGGTTCTGTTTATTTAGTTTTCAGATTTAAATTGGGAGAATCAGCTGTATATTCTTGCAGAGATTTTAGAAAGGGTTTGCACAAACCTACCCTCTCTTGCAGTCCCGAGTACAGAGGAATTACTGGCAAAGCATTCCGTGTTAGCACAAACTTCCCCCCTTTTCCCAAAACAATGAAGCATCTCCCTTTCCCTGGCATTGCAGCACCTTCCAGTGCCCCGAGGTACCCGCCACGGGCTAGAGCTAGGATTCACACCAGAAAAAGGCAAACAGCATTTGGTAACAGTGCATTCAAAAAACTTCAGTTTTGATACATATTTACCAAAACCTCCCATACACTAAAAATTTGCATAAATGTATACTGACAAATCTTTCTCCCTCACTGCTGTAGTTTGGCAGAACTGAAATCCAAATGTATTTTGAATCTACAGAACTAAAAGCTTTTGAAGTGTGTCAGCATCTGTCCGTGCCTACGAGCCACATTGTGTAACCCGTATTCAAACATTTGTCTGTTTGTCCGTAGCTTGCAATAAAAAGCATTATTAGAATAACAAGTGTACACGGATTATATGCTGCATTTTGAAATGTTGGTAAACATAGTGTTTATATGTCAGACCACAATGCTAACAGAGAACCTGGCAGTAGGAGTCAGCTTTATAAAAACTTTCTTTCCCTATTTCTGTTCCCACCTTTTTGTTGCACTTTAAAAAAAACCCTCACATTGTGGCAGCCTCTTGGACAAAATACATTCAAATCTAAGCCTCATGTTGTGTATCTGTAAAAGGCAGTTCTGTGTATAAATAGAACCCAGAAAATTCCTTGTTCAGTTATGCTTTTGCAAAAAGCAGAAATCTCAGGCAAGAACTTTGCTTCATCTGGTTTTCCATATATGATCTGAAACCTTGCCACGATTTTAGAACACGGTGGCATGTAAATCTCCAAGTTTAAGGTTATAATTCCTTTAATCAAGCATAGCAGTATGTGTATATGCAGCTCCAGTGAACTGATAAAACATACTTAGCTCCCTGTGCTCAGCTGCTGTAAACTGTTTTTCCCCAAAATCTGAGCTACATCAATTTATGTAATCTGGGGATCCATCCCTGTCTCTACAAAATGGTGCTGCAAACTTTGCCAGGCTTACTTGCAGGATTTCTAGCACCTCCACTTTCTATTTTTGGTTAACATTATCATATAAGCAACCTGATTTTTGGTTTTAAAACAGTCTTTCAGTCCTTCCGTGTCCAAACTGCTTGCATACCCTGCTAGCTGTTTGAATCATCGAGAGGAATTTGGTCTCACTTCAGATCCAGATAAAGGGCAAAGGAAACGGGTTTGGAAATGTGTCTGCTGGGGATATTTTGGGTTGGTTTTTTCACCCCAAAGGTAATTTTGTGTGGTTGTTGGGTTTAATGAAGGACATTACATAAGAAAAAGTACGTTTTTCACAGCTTTGGCTCTACAGATAATGCCACCCAAAATGTACAAATTTGAGTTTAAAGTTAATTGCAAATATTCTATCCATTTTGTAAGCTCTTCAAGAAAATACAAGAGTTTGTAGTTAATGTTTAGAAAGGAAAATAAGGTTGTCTTTACAATAACCGTCTGTCTCTGGTGGGTGTGAAACATACTTTTACCCTGCCAGATCTCCTACGCTGGAAAGCAAGACAATTCCAGGGAGGAGGCAGATGTGCCACTCAGAAATCCTGCAGCAGCCCCAGCCAGGTGTCACTCAAGATGAAGTGGCAGGCGAAGAACGGTGTGCAATTGCTACTATACTACCTGTGCCTGCTCCTCTAGGTTCAGCTGAGCATTTTAAAAACTATAATAAATGCATTCAATAATTGTGTGAATTGCTGCTGTGCATTCTGTCATAAATGGTTTATGGATAACCATCAATTCGTTCTGCTCATCAGTCTAACAAGTTCAATGTACTACTCGGAGCAAAGGATGACTATTTATTTAACAGCTTTTGGCAGGAAAATTTGTTGCGTGCCACAACTTTACAAAGAACATTAAAATCAATGACAATTTATAAACCAAAGACTTGGAATTATGCTTTAGATTCCCATAATTCATCAGAATAAAGCTGTCAGATACCTTTTATTATAAATTAATAGCATGTTGTCGAGAGGCTTGGCAGAGGCAGCTGTTTTGCCAGGTCAGTAGTGACATCTAGTGGCATTTGGACCCATTGCTACTGCTTAGCTGTCCTTTCCCAGCAAGGCTCTCTGCTGTGTTATCTCCTGGTAGTACAGAGAAAGTGCAAAGCAAAAATGTATTACCTCGTGCAGACATCAACACGACTTAACATTACTTAGGTATTTTAATTACAAATAAAGAGCTGTGATCTTGGCTATATGCTATTACTAATGTGATATACACATTTGGGCTATAGGAGAGCATTTTTATATACTGCTCTTGCCAGTCGTGCTGGATATTTACTGCTCTCACATCATATTTAATAGCGACTTTACTAATTTCCTAATGGACACTTTTGGTACTTTATAATCCACAATTACTTAGTGTGAAGATTTCGCTCACATGATGTTGGTTTTGGAAATCCACCTTTAAATGGTCCAAGTTCCAGCCTTTTCAGACACTTTTATTTTTAAGTATTCTTTAACCTTTCGCAAGTGCTCCCCCAAAAACCACTTCTCTAATTTCTCCTTTCAGGATCCACTTGAATTATGTACAGAGAAGTAACAGGCATTATTTGATACTGAAGGATGGTTGATTTCTGTTTTTTCTTTTTCATATTCTGCAGAGCAATTAATCTTGCTTTAATGTTAGTAAAAATGAAGGAGCAGTCTTTAATAAACTCCTGGTTTTTGCTGTTCTCCTCTATTTCCTGCAACTACAGAATAATACATAGAAGTTGTAAAGAAGCTGTATCTGCTTCCAGCAGCTTTGCTGTCTTACAGAAGTCCTGATGAAAAAAAAAAAAAAGAATACATGAGAAGATAATATGTGAAAACTTTCTTTCTACCGTATAAATGTCATGGGATATAGAGCTGATAATCTTCCAACCATAAGAATGAATGGTAGTGATCTTTACATACTCGCACACTTATTTTTCTATGTATTCTGATCTTATTCTGTTCTTAAGAAGAAAAGTCTGTGTTTATTTCTCCACTGAGAAAAATAATCACTTGTGCAGCAGTTCTCAGGCTAACATGCTCACCCATGGTGTGTACAGTGATAACTGGGTGCTGGATCAGCAGAGGCTTCAAGGGGTGATAGCCAAGGGGGTACGTGCCCAGGTGCCTATGGAGATCTGATGCAAAGTGCCACATGCAACCTGTTGTCAACAGTAGCTGCCTCCCATCACGGGCATTCTCAAAGTCATCTTTTCTTCATTTCCCTGTAAGCAATCTCTAGCTGTTGTAGGGCTATGCTATAAATGGGTTGGGGACACTGTCATTTCTATAAGGATGTGATCCCTGCTATTAAAAAGCATCTCAAAGTCTGGGCTAGCGACACACAGCTCCTGCCCACTCACAGTACTCCTACTTCTGTCTCTCCAGCTATTTATGCTGTTCCCAGTTTTGTGGGCTCTTAACACCTCAGAGTCTTAACTCACACGTTCCTTCTGGAGAGGGAAAATATTATTGTCTGCCTGGGCAACTGTGTGATGGTCAGAGAGATTGGCCCCCGGTCAGCCTGGAACTGCATGGTGGAGCTGAACACCCATTTCCCTAAACCAGTGCTGCATTAATGGGATCATCTTCCCTTTCCTCGTGCAAGCTGTTGTTCACAGCTACACTCTCAGCCTGCTTCACAGCCTCTGCAGAAATACCTGAAGCTGCGCTCAGGGCCAGTGGCGTGCCAAGGTATTGGGTTAGAGGAACTGCTTCCCTTGCTCTCAGTCCATAGCTAGAAAGTCTGATTCAAAAACACCTGGGATAAGTAGCGAACAACCTGCCCAAACTCAGCCACCTAAAGAAAGGCATCTACTCAGAACTGCCTCTCTGGGATTTCTCTGTTGTCAGTTGGAAGGGATATGCACCTCCAAATGCTGATTTATCTCACCTTTCTGAGATAAAACCCTGTCTGGGGGTGCCTAGCTCTTTCCTCTAACTACAGAGGGAATTCAGATTAGTAACTTAGACTGGATACTAGAAAGCTGAAATAAAGTCAAGTAAATCCCACCCATAGATCAGGAGTTACATGGAAAAATAAAGGTAGAAAGAGTGGGGGTTTCAAGTGGCCAGAAATCAGGCAGCTGCGAGCCCCCAGTTTTCCTTTAACTCCAGCATTCCTACAGCAGACTACAATGACCTTAGAAAAACATCAGCATATTAATAACCAGAATAAACTGCCAAAAACTAAAGCCTGATACATATCTCCCAGTAAAAGAACCTCTTAGGAGGAACCTGCACAAAAATAAGAGCTTTTAAAACTTTTAAATTGAAGAAATTTGAAGTGTTGCCTGTTCCTGCCATTTTGTAACAAGACTTACACAGCAGGTTCATCCTAAAGCCCCAGCTCTTTTAGCATGCAACACTAAGGTTTTGGGGAGGCAATAACGAGGGATACTGAATAAAACCCAATCCAAACCACTCCTCCCTCCCACTCCATGATTACAAAGTTACGATGGGAAGATGCTAATCCACTATTAATAGCAATATCTCAGGTTCAAAAGGCAAATAAGGAAAACTCCAAGCTCATTATTTTAAAGAGTCTTGTAACACAATCTTCTTGCACAGCTAATTTATGATATTGCTTATGCAACATTCCAAAAACAGCTTTATGAGTCCTAGGGACCCCTTACCTGACAGGCTCATGGGCCGTAATTTCTGATATGGATCATAATTTGATCACTCATAGTTATAGGACTCTTAAACGGAGTCTATCTGCTTGAACCTCCAAGATTTGTTTACAGCTGCTCACACGGTGCTGAAAATGGTTCCCAAGAACAACAATCCACTTCCCTTGCAATGCTGGCATCACTGATCTGTGAAATTATGCCAAGCCTTTATTCTGCACCCTGTCCTAAGAACTTTTGGAAAATCTCTCTGCTCACTTCATTGATTTATCATAATTCATCATGTCTGCCACTTAAACACTAATTTTTAACAACTGCATTTAGCCTGATACCCAAGCCTTCAGGACATCCCCCGGGTCTTCCTGAGGACCCCAGCCACCAGCTTGGCAGGGTTGGTGGGGGCCATTTGTGTTCAGACAGTTTGTGACACATTTCTCTGCCTACGCCAGCCTTTCCAAGTGAAGGCACAGGCTGGTGCAGATGCTTGCAGTTTTATGAGAGTCCTGGCCCTAATAATATACAATTAAAACCATAAGTAGAGGCACTGATAAAGATTGAAATGGGACAGAATGGTGATAACCTGCCATAAAAAGCAAAGCAACTCACGGGATTAGCCTGTGTCCTCAGTGTGCCCATATGTCTGAGAAGGGCTGTCACAGCATGTTTTAGCAATAGATCCCGTAGATTTGGTGAAAGACATCCCCCACCTGTTCCCATTTTAGCCACCACCAGGCACAGAGCTCCGTCGCACAGCGTGCCACTTGGGGGGTGGTTTCTGCAGGAGGAGAGATGACCTCTTTGCAGCAGTCATCTTTACAGATCAAAGCTCTTCAGAAGGATTCAAAGGTCCAAATTAGTGAGTGATGGGTAAAGGGGAATATGCCAGACCTCTTTTGAACTATTTACACCCTCTGACTGATATGCAAATTAACATCAGGGGCTCTGCACTGGCAGAACGGACACACGAGGGAGCTGGAAGAAAGACTACACTTCAACAGCAACCTACACCTTCCGTGGCAGTTTTCCCCTGCACACCCACACGCTCCTCTCTTCTGGTGCATTACAATAAAACTACTGTGTAGGCTCTTTCCTTTTCTTGTTTTTAAACCACTTTCAGGATCCATGCATCAACTCTAACTGGTTGCTCAGCCTCAGTAAGTCAGAGGTGTAATACAGTTAGAAAATTACACAAAAGGAATAACCCACAATCAGCTGCAGAAATCCGTAGTGTATCCCTCACTGTGGCTTGTGCTACCTTTGCCTTCAACCATTTTCAACTTGAAATTATCTGCATCATTTCCAAATCTTAATTTCAGCCTGGGGTTCATACTTATCCTAGAAAGCTTTTAATAGCTTGTTTTCTCTGGCCTTCTGAACAACGTGGGTAGCCTCACAACTCACCACTTGTTCACCACAGCTAAAGGCAACTCACTGAGTCACATCTGCAAGTCCTACATGGGGATGAACCGCATGTTTGGTTTGGTGTGGCAAAGTACCCAGACAGTAAAGCAAGCAAAAGAAAAGACTTCGCCGTTCAGCAGAGTGCATCGCCACAAGTGTGACTGAGGCACAGATGTTAAAACCAGTATGAGTAAGTAAAGCCCTGTGGTTTATGCCGTCCACCACTCAAAAGCAAGGAAGAAGAGATGTAGTCTGTAATGGGCAGGGCTATGCAACAATTGCCTCTTTGGAAGTTCCTGGAATTGCTGCTGAAATACCTGGTTCTTGCCCTGGTAATACCCTGTAACGAGTGGACCCAAGCATGAAGGTCCCTACTTTCCTAAATGTGCATCTTAAAGCTCAACAGAGCATGTTCCAAACACCTTTCTCTTCTAGAAATCAACACAAAAATACTGCAATCCTTCATTTCTTATGAGACTGACGTTTTCTGTATTTCTGATGCAAGTAGGTCTAGAACTACTGTATGACAAAAAATAGCTTTATAATGTTAGAGGACAAGGTAATAAACTCATTAAGGGTGCACATATATACACATAGCATAACCCAAACTCATTCAGTGGTTAGGTGTCTCATTTTCAAAACAACTTGGGGGAGGGGAGCAGGATGTCCCTTATTTTTTTAAGAGCTGGACTAGACATACCTGAATACAACTGTTCAAAATGAAGAGTGTGCTACCATTAACAGCAGTCAATACAAGACTTATGCAGTGGCAAAGTCTGGAAGGCACATCAACTGTTGAAATTGAGGCAAACTAAGCAGAAAAAAATTATGCAAAGCCACATTCCCTAAAACCTGGTTTACATCCACATTTGCTTCCAAGTCCCTGTGTATTAAGCAGGTCATAAAAGCATGCTGGGAAGCTGTTTGAATTCCTCAGATGAAAAGTGCCAAAAGCTTTCTCCAAGCTCAGAACTAGAGCTAGTCAGAAAACAGGAAATATTTTGCATAACATTTTTGCAAGCCAGGGAACTGAGCATTATCCATTCTTAAGATAGACATGAAACACATTTTTTTACCTGTAAGACAAGCAAATTTTATGTACGGGACCATACCTATAGACTCAGGCCAAGAAAGAAAAGCTAAGTACTGACTACAACTAGTTTCAGCTAAAATAATTTTTTTACTCTACTTTAGTTCTATCCCTTGGCAATGGATTTTTTTCTGGGGTCCCTAAGTAGTCAGAAAGCATGAGCTTTGTACTTTATTGTCACCTGGAGAAAGCTGAAAGGGCACAAAGCCAGGGTTTGCAAAACCTCACCAACAAGGCTTTGCTCATTGCTTCTGTGCAGCAAGCCTTCTGATTTCCTAATGCAATTTTACATTACAAATATATGTTACAGAAGGAATAATGGCATCACTAACACACCAACAATTTTGTTAATAAGATACAGCATGTGATGCTCTTTCTCTTGCAGCTAGTCACACTAAAGACAGGGAGAACTTCCAGCCCCAAAGACTGCCTCATCAGCAAGGACAACAAGGAAACACTACAAACACCTCCCTGGAAGCAACTGTCTTAATTCACAGCAGCATTATACCCTTCAGTTATTCTGCCAACCACATGGAAGAAAAGGTTTGGTTGCATAATCACAAGTAAAAGCAGTATTCAAGGTGAAGACAAAAATGAACCAACTTTAACAAATAAAGCAGGGAATAGTAAATGAGATGTCCACAGTTAGGTTTTTATCATCATAATTTTGAGCCCTCATTGTAGATCTGGCAAGAAAACGTTCAGAGATACATCCTGAGATTTGAAAATATAGAATAAAGGTCCAACACATGTGCTCTCAGGAGCTTCTATGCAGAGAAATATTAGCAAGTCAACCTTTAAAATGCCTTTTGTGTTTGTATTGAAACCCTTCAGCTGAAGTCTGAAGGTGCAGCAACGTACAAAACCAAAAAATTATTCAGAAAACAAAGCTAACAGCTGAAACACATATTGACCACCCCACAGGTTGGGTTTAAGTGTACAGGAGAAGGTCTGAGTTCTGATTATGTAAATAAGTGTTGAATAAATTTCAAAAGGTATGCTTAAAACTACTTAAAAGAGCATAAGAAAAAAGTTTCAGTCCTCTAACAATACAGAGTGGTTTTAAATTTAGGTAAAGTACATCAGAAGGTAGAACTCCATGACTGGTGCACACTCTGTCTCTACACATTGAAATGTTTGCATAAACATGTATATAAATCAGCGTTTATAGAACCCTGGGTGTCTCATAACCCTGAAGCTTTTTCTATAAAATGTGGAATCACGATAGAAACCCTAAAAAGATGCAATAGTCCAACAGCAGCAAAACTGGGAAAAATGTGGGTATTCACGTGTTCAGAACCTGTGCTTGTCCTCTATTTTGTGACATCTCTCATAAATGTAAAACATTTTTAAAAAATGATCACACTTGAGCACAGAACATGCTCTGAGCCTAGTTTGCAAAAAAATGAGGGGGATGGCCTTATCTTGTAAAGTAGAATAGGGAAAAAAAAGCAGTAGCTAGCACATCTACATTGCCATATGGACTTCATAGATAGTAGCTACAAGACAAGAATTCAACTCCATAAACAGAAAAATAATTGTAACAAAGGGAGCTCAACAACTGCAGTCAGAAACAAAAAAGCAATGCTGACACTGAGAATGAGAATCATTAGTTAACAGCAAGACATTATTTACCCAAAGGCAAAATCTTTTCATCAGATCGAGTATGTAAATATCAAAATCAGAAGTGATGGACCAGCTTCAGCTACAGAAAGATGTCTTTATTCATTGTCCCTAGATGCCAGATCTGTGTTGCACTCTCACTGTGACAGACACATTGGACAACCAGGGCGTGACTCAGCTGATAAATGAGTTCGGGGGTTTTTTGACCTGCTATATTCAAATGCCCACTACTGCTCTTGATCATAACTGTCAAGTAGATAAAAATACAGTCTCTCCAAGGTGTGATAAGTGAGGAAGTTAATCTTCAGCAGAGAAGTCCAAATTTCCAAATTCTAGGCAGTACTTTAATGACACAAAATAAGTGAGAAAATCTGAAGTGTTTAGCAAAGTATGAGCTACCTGTACAGATTTGTAACTGTGGATATGTGCATCTCAAAGAAGATTTCGTCAGACAGGTACACAGAAAGGACAAAATCTGGTTCTAAAGAAGTCAATGGCAAAATTCCCTTTGACTTCACCAGAGTCAAGACTAGCACTACAGTATGTTTTGCAGCTCTTTTTCAGGAAGATAAAAAAAGGACTTGTTCAATCCCACTGGTCTTCAGGCTTCTCTGCCTGCATTTCATTGCCAGCATTAAGTGCTGATACCTTCCCTGGCCATTGAAAGGCATGCCCATGGCTTACACGACCCACAGCCACCCACCCCCTCTCTTCCACCTCCCATCACTCCCTGTTCACCCGACTCCTTGCGAGCCAGTACTGACCAGCCCTTCCAGAGCCACTGTGGCTGACATGTAAGAAACTGGGATGCACAGTAGGCATGCAATTTCTATGTGGGCCTGTTCACACAGAACTGCAATAGTTAGCAGGTAAGACTAGGACAGAGAGATGTCCTGCAGAAAACTCCACCAGAAAATACCAGCATTCCCAAAGGAGGTATTTACTCAAAGACAGACCTGCTTCACTTAATACATGAAAAGTTAAAAAACCCCCAAACAAACAACAAAGCAGCACCGTGTATGAAGCTTTCCAATCCACTCAATAAAAACACAGAATTTTTTGCAAGAATTACGCATGAATTGTCCCTTCTGTCAGTTAAAATACCATTCACTGAAGAGCACAAGCACTGACTTTATTATAACTAAACCGTACAATATCTCATATAAAATGTACACACACTATTTCAGGTTAACTCTCCTAAGCTTCCCCCCGATACATATAAAAATACGACAATAGCTTTTCAAGTTATAAAGTGTTTAGGTGTTACTGAAAGAGGCAATCACATTCTGATCTCCTGAAACAAAACAGAAAAAAAGTGTGAAGATGATGTTTGATTGTCTGCATAAATCTGGCATATTTTTTCTGAGCTATGAAAGGATAAAACTTTTCTTCTTCCTCAGAAGTCTTTTTTTTAAATAGCACGTCCTTTCCTCCCCCTGCTTTTCAAAAGAACATAAGTATCCTAGGATTGCTGAGTTTGGAACACGTGAATTATAGAGGATCTCTAAGTCTTCACAGCAGCTGTTTTTCAAGCGTTGTTCTTAAATCATAAAAGATACAATAAAATGGAAAAAAAATATCAGAGCTCAAGGAAGAAAGTGTATTTGATCCTGCAGGACACATTTCAGGAAAGCACTTAAGAATCTTCTTAATTAATTGGAATTATTCATTTCTGCAAAAGGAAGCATCTGCAAGCACTTAACTGGACTGGGTTGAAGTCCTGTAATCCTGACATCTTCCTTTCCTGATCTTACAGGAAATACTGCTGTAACACTGTATCAGCAACATGAGAGGGGAAGATTATTTTTTTATAATAATAATAAAAAAATAAATTTTTCACTCTATCACACTCAGAAACACCAGGGTGTGAGCAGTGCCAAGTAGTCCATCCAGCTGTTAGGCATAGAAATATTTGTGTCCAGCTACTAGGTCCAGGATCCGTTGTGATACCAGGGAAGAAAAAAGGACACGAAGCCCTCCTTATGTCTCCGAGTTTCTTCTTTGGTGGACAACCATGTGCATGCAGGGTTTGTGCCTTTTTGTACCCTTCTGGAGCTGACAGTGACCAGTGTCTCCATCCTCTCCTACATCTGCAAGCCATTGGGATTGGTTCACAGTCCTTTGCCTGTACAGCTGGGTCTCCTCTGAAACTGCAGGTAGATATGGTGGGGCCTTGATGGGCTGCTGGCCTGCAAGCCACCAACACATGTGCTTGTAGAGCCTTCACCTTCTGTGTTTCCCTTCTGGGACCCCCACACCCAGGCATTGCCATCCCAACCTTAGCCTTTCCATTACACTTCTCTGTACTACCTCAGACTTGGATTTCTGACACAACAAAGACCAAATAGCATCCCTAACAACTATTTGTTTTTCACCTGGCTGACCCCACAACACACCATTGTTGCAGAGCAGCGGGAGGATGAAGCAGGAGAGGCAAGGATGGAGAGAGAGAAAGAAAATCCAGCCTAACTAACCTCTGTCTCAGATGGGAAAGCTGAGGCAGACCTGAGTGCCAATGGGTGGAAGATGCTGTAGAGTGGCAGAAAATACCTGCTGCATTGCCAGTAGAGGACTAGAAACATACAGCCATTATACTACAGCAACAGGATAAACTTTATTTACCTCAATCACATTTCTTTACCTGACAGTTCTGCTATTGGAATAAGTTACTGTTTTTCTCATCTAACCAAGAAAAGGAGCTTCTCCCTTATAATGAAGTGCTGATAGGCTTGAATGTCCTGAATTTGCAGAAGAGAAAACTATCCAAAGCATACAAATGGATACACAGGACCAAAAGCGATAGCAGGGACAGTCTTATAGCACCAAAGATGTGTATCTCACTGTGTTTTAAGGGTTGTCAGGCATTGGAATGGGCTTCCCAGGGAGGTGGTGGAGTCACCATCCCTGGAAGTGTTCAAAGAACACACAGATGAGGCCCTTAGTGACATGGTCTGTTGGCAGGCTTGGCAGTCGTGGGGAAACAGTTGGACTTGACAATCTTGAAGGTCTTTTCTAACCTAGTTGATTCTGTGACTCTCTGTTGGACCTCAGCCTTCCTCTTTCCTGTTTTCCTGAGTCCCAAGATTTTAGCTTTAGCACTTCATTTCTAGCTTGCGAGGGAGGATATGTGGAATGGGCTCCTCTTCTCATACAGTAAATATAGACAAAAAGGAGGGGTTTTTTACTGCTTGCTTTTCCTTTGTCCTATAAATGCAGCATGACATTTGTTGGCCTGTTATCATCAACAGTCAAAATCCCAGGGGTCTTGAAAGCAACTTGGGGAACGTTAGCATTGAGAACAGGTCAGGGGGGCTCAGGAGCACCGACTCAGAGAACACCAGCTGTTCTGCATGCATCTACATTTAGCCTTCTTGCTTGACTTGTGATCTCGAATTCTGGGACCCGATACATAATAAACCAAAGCAGCTGGAGAAAGCTCTTCCTGGATTATGCCCAAGTGGAGCAGTTGCATGAAGGATTTCAGCAGCTTCCAAGGAAGAAGTTCAAAGACATCAAGGCGTGTGACAACTCTGGCAAGCTGCTGCAGTCTCCTTAGTGGAAAATTATGTTGAATATGAACTGTCAGGAAAAAAATGTCTCTTTCTCTTACATACAGAAGACAATACAATTTATACCAGTGAGTTTAATCATACGAGTCCCTCAAAGAAGCCAGAGCTCCTACTTACAAGATTTTAATTTGTCCCATTTCTAGCTATAAAACTCAATCATTTATGTTTATAAAATAGTATCAAGAATCTTTACACAAATTTGGTGCAAATAAGTGTAAACAGGCATAGCTCCACGGTAGTCAGAGTTACTAAACTGATGCGCAAATGCTTATGGGTTACAAAGCAAAAATATTTGCAGAAACCTGCACTGGAAATTCTACAAACAGGATCAAGCTCTCTTTTCAGCTACACAGCTGGATAGCAGATAATATTTACTGACAGCAACACAACGACTGTGATTCACAGTGAGGTAACAAAGGCAGAATTTGGCCCATATATTTTTGTGTATATCATTAAGAAAACAAATTCTTTGGCTATAAATACAATAGAAAGTCTTTAAACAGGAATTGTACGAAGAAAGTTTGTATCACCATTAATCAAGCAAGTCAGATCTGCAGATGCGAATCAGAAGTAGCTTCACTGGAAAGCATGGAGCTGTGATAACTTTTAGCAGTTGAAGATCTGACTCTCAAGTTGAGTAGCAATCTCAGCAGCACCTTGGTGAGGATAACAATGGAGGTAGGATTTACAAAGCAACTTTCATCTTCAGAATGTTTTATGAACTAATTACTTCTTCCAATACCCCTAAGCTAACTAAATCCCTGGTTACGTTTCCAATGATGTCTCAGCTCTGAATATAAAAGGAAGTCACTACCAGGCCTGACAGAAATAAGAATGTGTTCACGTGTATACACATACAGATTCCTCTCTATTAATCAAAACAAAATTTCCTGACTTTTAAAAACTATACCTCCAGCTCCTGACCTCCATCCAAGCTACCTGCCCTTTCCTAGAGTCACACCTTCTCCAGCAAGAGGTGGCATTCATTGGGAAAGCACCCTTCACTCCCTCATTACAAATACTCTATCGGTACTGCCATGAAGAAGAGCTCTTATCTCTTAATGCAGATTGCACATCTATGACATGAATCCTATCCCCTACCTGCCTTTCAAGGTCTGCTAACGGTCCATGGAACCATTCCTTCTCAGAGGAGGCTCCTCCTCAGAGCCAGTTCTGCTCTGCCCCTGCCTTCCTCTCTCCCCCACCCTGCAAATGATCCTTGCCCATGCAACCAGGGCCAGGCATGTGCCTCTTCTCCTGGGCAGCACTCCACCCTCTGCAAGTCACTCTCCCTATTATGGTTAAAGTGTCAAAAGCATTTCCATTTATTTTTTTTTTAACTTGGTGGCCTTTTTCTTCCCCACCTATTCTAAGACAACCACAACCACTGGAACTGAGAAAAATCAGGTTTCTTTAAAGAAAACACCAGGTGTCTGCAAAACTTTGCATTCTTACAGAAAACAGTGTGTGGAACAGAAAGGCCATCAGACTAAAAATTTATGAGCGAGCTCTTAAAATGCAAATCCCAAAGCTACTTTCATATTACCTGCATAGCAAACAAAGTATAATTCTAACTTCAACTGGTCATAAAAGACAAATGTATTATGGTACAATGCTGGATTAATGGCTCAGTCATCCAATAATATTCTACATATGTTTTAAAAAGCTCCCAATGATGCAATAGTATAAGCCCATAAAAAGGTTGTTATGAGATTCCTTATTTAATAGAAATACTCAGCCTTACTTTCCAAAATTTTGTTCATTTAAGAGAATGTTTTATTAACTTAAGTTTAAGACTATATATATTCAGCCTGCCTGGTCATGTTGCCATATTAAGACAATAACCATAACTAGCAGTACTAAGTTCTTTTCCTAGAGGTGTTCATACACTACCACATTTTAGGTACCTTAAGTAGTTACTGAATAAGACCAAAACTCATCTGAAGTGTGCCAGTAACAAACTACAGCATAAATAATTAAAACCAGAGTATGTCATGCTTTGGTGTCAAAAATACTAAAAATGTTGTTAATAATACCTGGTGTATAAATAGCACTTCTTAACACACAGATTGCAGAGGACTTTATAAAAGTAGGAATCATTATATCCAACTTACAGATACAGAAACAGGGGCTATGTGAAGAGGACATGGGCCAAGGTGACCCAGCATGTAGCAAAATCATGGCTTAATAACAAACGGGCAAGGGAAAAACTGGAATAATCCAATCCCTATTGTTAGAGGGAGGATTGCAACAACTGCAGTATTTCAGGTGCACATGTGGTAGTATAATTGAATCCATGCATGATGTTGCATGCATCCACTCCTACTTTACTATCTCTGCTACATGAATCTTGTGGTAAAGACCTGATTCTGGAAGACAACCTTTCAGACTTTATCACTCTGTATCCATAGACACTACAGGCTCAGCAGCTGCACATTGTGGCTTACAGTCTGTTAAGGAGCAGTGTGTACCCAAAAGTGCCACCCAAAACAAACGAGACCTTGACCACACGAATCCAGCCCTAACTGACTAGACTAACCTGGTATGAACTGGAAAAGAAAGCAGTAGATAGACTTTGTTATCTAAGTGCTGTTAACTTCGTGCTTTTTGGACCACACCAGGGCCAAAGACCAAAGAGGAATCTTATATGTCCCTAGGCATGGAAAATTCAAAGGCTTTGGTCTGGGGTTACATAATTAGCGAAGACATTGGTGTCTTGTGCAAACAATCTATTACATAAAGCAAAAGATACCTAAGACAGTAGCCATGGAGCAAGGGGGACATCATCCACATGCCTCATGCAGAAGGCTGAGCCTGAAGTGGACTCACTACAGGGCACTGGCTGGGACTCAACAGGTAAAACCACTGGAGCAAGCATCCTGCTCCCCTGCATCTGCAATGTTGGTCTAAGCTGGTCAGGACTCTGATCCATGTAAGTAATGTGGAATGAGCAAGTCAGTGAACAAGCCTTGCAGGTTAAAAATCTTCAAATCACTTCAAATACAAAATTTTAGGTCATCGCCAAGTGGTGTGGTTCTGGTCTTGCAGCCAACCCACACAATTCCCCTCACATGTTAATAGAAAGTAACACTCGGCTTATTCAGAGTCTGAATGCTCCCTTCTTAGTACCCAAGTGAAGTGGATTATTCCTACTTTATACAAAACAGACTTTTCCTTTTGTGAAAGAACATATTTAAAGAAAAATAAGGAAAGTCACTTCTTCATAGGGCTTTCAGTGTCTCCTATAAAATCTTTGGACAAATTGATTAAGTACAGGCTAAATAAATAGGCAGTGAGGTGGACTGAAAACTGGCCAAACTGCTGGGCTCAAAGGGTCACAGTCAGCAACTCAAAGTCCAGATGGAGACCAGTCACTAGTTCTGTGCCCCAGTGTGGTCAAGACTGGGGCCAATACTGTTTAACCTCTTCATTAATGACCTGGATGATAGGGCACACTGCCCTCACCAAGCTTGCAGTGAAGACAGAACTGGTAAGAGTGGCTGACAGAGCAGATGGTTGTGCTGCCATTTCAGAGGGACCTTGAGAGGCAAGAGAAATGGTCAGAGAGGAACCTCATGAAGTTCACAGGGAAATGCAAAGTCCTCCAGCACCTGAGGATAAATAAGCCCATGCACCAGTACAGAGCCAGGACCAATCAATCAGCTGGAAAGCCAACCTGCAGAAAAAGGCTTGGGGTCCAGGTGGACAAGTTTACCTGGAGCCAGCAATAAACCTTTGTTAAAAGGCCAACAGCATCCTGGGCTGCATTAAGCAGAGTTTGCCAGCGGTTGAGGGAGGTGATGTTCCCCCTCAGCTCAGCACTGATGAGGCTACATCTGGGGCTATGGACTCCCCAGTACAAGAGAGAGATCGATTTTGAGGAGCATGTCCAGCAAAGGGCTAGGATTAAGAGGGTACAGCACCTCGGGTACAAGGAGAGTCCAAGAGCTCGGCCTTTCCCCTGAAGAAAACACACTTGAAGGAATCAGGGCAGACCTGATCAGTGTGTGTAAATACCTGATGAGGTGAGTAAAGAAAACCAAGCCAGACTCTTCTCAATAGTAGCCAGCAAAAAGGCAAGAAGCAATGGGCATGGCGAAATACAAAAAAAAATCCATTTAAACATAAGCAGTTCTTTTGTTGTTGTTTTTCTAACATGAGGATGATCAAACACTGGAATAGGCTTCCAGAGAGGCTGTAGAGCCTCCAGCCTTGGAGATATTAAAAACCTGACTGGACACAGTCCCAAGCAACTTCTTTTAGCTGGTTCTGCTTTGAGCATGGAGACTGGACTAGAAAAATCCTTTCCAGCCTCAACCATTCTGTGATTTATGATATTCTTAAATCCCACAGACATTTGATATTGTTTTCCCACTGTTGCCTTCCCACAGTGGCAATAAGTTGTTGTACCTACGCACAACCAGCTCCCTTCACCAGCAAGTTTCACCTTGCATTTTAAAGAAAACCTGAAGTCAACAAAACCTTGTTGCTCTCTTAAGTTTTGGGGCTTTTTCGACTTCCAGAATAGACCCTCTTAATAGCAAATGTTGCAACAATGTTCCTTGCTTTGTTATCTAAAAGAAGATAAGTGACTAAAGAGCTCAAATAGCTTTCCTTTGTGCTTGAAAGTGCTTTGGGCTCAGTTGTGAAGGCTGGTTTCAGGAAGTGCCATGGAGACAATAAAGGTTAATTACCAGGTTTCTGCATGGGTTTCGACAACAAAAGGGCTCCACTCCCTTTTAAGCAGACTCCACTTCTTAAATACACCAGTCAGATGGAATATGGCAATGTCCCAGTATTTACAATGTCAATCCAGAATTTACAAATGAGGAATTAGCAGTGAACTTTCTATTTTGAAGTCAGGGTGAAAAAAAAGAAAGAACACGTCTCCTCTCACAAAAAATAACATACACAAGTTCCTAAGAGTCTGGAGAAGACTCAGAAAGAAAACATTTTTTTCCTCCTTTGCCATTGGAAGAAAGTAACTCATGGCACCCTTTCAGAGGGTGCAGGTCCATTCTGCTGGTGTTTCTAGCTAGTGCATAGGGAAGCCCCTGTTACTCTCCTCCTCAACCTCAGTTCCCACCTCCCAAGCGAGCAGAAGACCAGAGCACTTCTCTTTTTCCCTTTATTTAAGCCATAGGACAATGAGAACTAGGGCAGCCAGAGCAACAACGCCTTTGGAAAAGAGACCTACATGCCATACCCTGTTTCTATCTATAAATTACTTTAGCCTGACCAATATGGGGTTTGTCTCATTGACTAACCCTTACCACGTAACTCAAGTTGAATATGGTATAAGCAAAGAAATAAAAAACTGTTCTGGTAGCAACAGAGCTCAATGCTTTGCAGAGATACCAGCATTTACCCCCAACAGCTAGCTCACCATCAAGATCAGCATGATGGGCTTCCAGGTCAACAGATCCATGCTAATGAGCATACATTTCTATGAGGGACTCAGCAAGTAACCCTGGGCACTATGATCTGCAGCTACCTCAATGCATTTAGATCTTCTCCCTGTAGTCATAACATTATCAGTGAAATTGCTGCAAAATAGGTTCATTTCCTCTTGCTTAAAAAGCAGGCAGAACCCTGTTATTATCTGCTTCCCAAGAATGATTTTAAAACTTGGGTTTCAGTTTACTCCTTTGCGAAATGGGTCTAAAAAATGGGCCAGATCCTTAGCTCAATATAATGCCACAGACATCAGTGCTTACCCTTGAAGACAAGATAAAAAAGCAATGTTTTCATAGAAAAGGAGGCATATAAGATCACAGACAGTAACTCTGTTATTTTAAGTATCTTGTGTTGGATTAAATTTTATGGATATGTCCATCATCTGAAGGCAAAATTTTGTGTGGCCATGAAGAACAGTTAACTTGGAAGAGAAATCTAATAGAAAACGTCTTTTCTACTTGACGAATTATGTGCCACAAGCTTATTTGTCTAATGGCTTATCCACTAAAAAAGCAACTTCCAACAGTTTGATTCCCCGAGTTAAAGGGGAGAAAAATGTAAATGACGCTGCAAAGGTAACTGGGTTACCAAGAAGCAGATGGCTTTAATTACCTATTTACAGGATTGTTTATGCTGGGAATTTGAAAGAGAGACAGAGTTTAGAAACAATACTCATTGTGGGAACACTATGAACACTCTGCACATTTTAATTAAACCAGATTTTGAATGGGAATAAGAAAAGATTATCAAATATTCCCCAAAGTCAAACTGACCCTTCAAAAATGTGTGTGTCTTGCACACAAAGATTTAGTTATTCCAGATGCGTACAAAGATACGCAAATTCACACATGCTCAGCCTCATCCTCCTTTTTGCTCCTCTTGTTTCCTGCTGCTCCAGTCCTGCAGTGGCCACAGCTGTGTGAGGCAACATTACTGCACCCAAGAGTCATGTTCACTGGGTCAAGTTTGTTTCTGGAACTCAGTAGGGTTCTCTCAGAGGTGAATTAAACTCCAGTGGACTGAGCCTGATCCTCCTTTCCCTGAGGATCTTTCCACGGTGTCAGAATTTGAAGCAGTGAAGTACCACCAGCCTTGATCAGGTGTTGAGCACCTGCTGACCTGGCCCAGCACTAGCTGGGGATGAAGTTACAGCGGTAATGCATTGAGCTGATCTAGCAGCTCCCTGCTATCAATGTGGGAGGATGAGCTCACACTCAGAAGTGTTACTGACCTTTCTTCCTGACTCCCAGATGTTGTTGCCCATTTCCTATTACTTTTGTAGGTCCTCAGATCCCTTCCAGGAGCCAGTGCATGTCACTAACCTGACAGAAAACCAACTCAGCTAAAAGAAAAATGCTTTTTTCAGTGTAGCAAGCTTTGGTGAGGTCCAGACCCAGCAGGAGAGGGCAGGACCCTCTAGGAGTGGCTGCAGGGGAAAGGCAGAGCAGCAGCTGCGAGCTCTAACGCCTCCTCTAGCAGATGCAAGCAAAGCTGCTGCACATGAAACCACGGCCTCAGGCCAGTTTTTGCAAAACATTTTACACAAGTGCAAAGCCCTGTAGGGCCACCCAGTGCATGGATTAAAGTATCGTTCCTTTCAGATCTTCCGTCTCCTTCGTTCCTTCCCAAGTGCATTTCTGGTCCAAACATGGGCACAGAGTCAACAGCAACCAAGTGTGCAGTAGCCAACTGAACAGCACGAGGGTACTGGTCCTGTGCACATTCTTGAGTGCTAAATCTCAAACAAAAGGAGTTCATTTGGAACACTTCAGCATACACCACCTCTTCTACCTATTTACTAATAGGTAATTTCGGTCTAAAATTACACTTTAAATTAAGCTGGTTAATGGATGCCAGGCGATATCTACAATTCAGGGCAACAATGAGCACTTTGTTATGATCAAGATCAAACATAAGTAGCATAAACACACTAATAAATCAAGTGAGCAAATTATATCTGTAAAGAAAATATTCATAAGGAAGGGCTATTCAGCTTCAGTGACTCAGTACAAACAAACCCACAGGGCAAAGAATAATCACAGTACACTGTCTACAAATGAATAGAATAAGCAAATCAAGCCAAAATTCAAATGTATGGCAGTAGCTCTGAGGTGCTTCTAAGTCAGGAGAGAAGACATATAGAAACATTTTGCATGTGAGACAAATCAAGAGCAGCAGAAACACTACCTCTTTATTTCTCCTGGTAAAATGGAAGATTTGCATAACTTCACAGAGAAAAATCCTGAGCCAAGATATACTATTACAAAGAGAAACAGTCACCAAGAGTTGCCCTGGCAGTTTGTGTTATAACAACAGGTTCTGTGCAAATGACACCTGACATGAAATGGTTAAATCAGCCTCCAGAACAGTGGTGCAACACTAGAACTGGGACTTAACAGCTCTTCAGGATTTCACAAGTCTGGATTGAAAAAATTTCCCTTTTTTTCAACCTGCTGTATATTCTCTAAAGTCATTATGTAAAAAATCAGTTACTTCTTCCTCAGCTGAGACCACAGTCAGTCTAAGCTCATAGATACTGAGTTATTCTGCCCTTGCAAATCCTTTGGACACGTCGGTGTCTCCTCTCTTGCACTGCAACTGTAAAAAGTCTTTGGGACTGTAACACATTTGTTTCCTAAGTGTGTAACTGGGAGGGCCTACTCACAGATGAGCTTATTACAACAACGTGGATGTCTCCGAGCAGCAATATTTTTACTTCAGATACCATTAGTGGTTAACATGACATCAGAGATCACCTGCAAAGTCTTCACAAATTAGGTTTTTTAATTCCATATAAAAGCAAGCAAACAGAAAATTAAAAGAGGATAAATAAGAGTAACACGCATTCAAAGCTTAGCCTAGTATTTTTTCCCTTGCCAGTGAACACAATTGCAGCAACAAGGGGACCTCACTTTTTCTTTCTCCTGTAAAATTTTCTGTGATCCAGCTTCCTCACATTGATGTAAAGGCCTGCAGAAGGTGCAAAGCCTCAAACTGCGTCCATTCTACCTTGTTAAAAACATGTCATAATTCCATGGAAAACCATCAAACTGCAGCAGTGTGTGCCAGCTGGGGGCTTATTCTGTATGAAAGAAATCCTGGCCAAAAAAGATGAAAGTGGCAGAATTCCCACTGCATTCAACAGGACTAGGTGCTGTCCTTGAGGGTTTCTTCTATTTTTCATCTGTGACAAGTTTCCAAGTTTTATCTTTATCTTACTTCTAGATTCCAGGTACAGGTTTACTGTCTCATTTTATTTATAGACATTGGCTTTCTATTAATTTTTTTAATACTTTTTTTTATCACCCCAGCTGTAATGATTTTTTGGCATACTGAGTGCAGCCTTCTGGACTATGCTAATCTCTGACAAGACTGAGACACAGACCTAACTAAAATTGCCTAGTACAGCCAACACTGTGCTTAAAATAGTTTCACATTTTTTAAATCTATTTTTACTGGCTAGGACAGGATTTAATCTTTCAATCATAAGGTTGTGCCTTAGATTTTATTTTAAAATGTGTTAAAAAATATTTAAATATCTGTTTTACTATGTATATTTTCTGATGTGGGATAGATAACTTCAAACCAATATAAAATTAGGAGGCACGAGTTAGTCTTCAGCAAGCAGAAATATCACATAACTTGCCTTTTCCAGAAGAGTGTCTCATACTGAAAGTCTGATTATCGTCATGCCAATGCGTGGTTATAGCTGGAGGACATCCACATTTTTAATGCACAGTCACCCTACTTCTACAGTGTGATTTATTTTTTTATTTTTTTCCACAAACCTGTTGCTCACAGTACCATATTTTTTCCACCTTATGCTGCTAGAACATCCAGAAGAACAACAGTTATAAAAAAAAGAATGAAATTTTTCAAAAGCTTGCTCTAGTTTCTGTTGGCTTTCTGTTCAGTTGTGGGAATGGGCGAGGGCAAAGACTTGCAGGAATCCCCCCATGGCTACATAGTCAATTTTAGCCTGAAGGACAGAGCTATCAGAAGGTATAAACAGTGATAGAAATTATGCCACTCAAGTCCCTTACCCTTGTTTATGAGTCCAGACTCATTCCTTCTCTCTTGCAATCTAGAAACTCTGCATTTGCTTTTGTCTTTTACTTACCAATCAGTAACAATTTTAAATATTTTTATGGAGTTTATCATTGAATTTTCCCCCAGACATTCTAAAAAGCCTTTCATATCAAACACAGGATGAGATCCTGGCAGAAACTACAATACCTGAGCCTGGGCCGACGTGTTTTAAACGAGAAACTTTAACTGAGGTAACAACAAGACTGGCCAGACACAAAACTTTATAATGTCCCATGCAACATGCCAAAAAAATTGGCCATTGTACCCTGTGACTGGCAGATTACTAGGATGGTGGGACTGTTTTATACTGGAGGCCTCCCAGAAGGAAACCAAGACATAGATTACAAGAAACCAAAATAAAAAGTTTGGAGATCAACTTAAAAGCTACTTCCAGCTCTACAGCAGCGGGCAGGGAGGAGCAGGATGTACCAAAGCCCTCAGAGCAGCAACCTGGCCTGTCCAACTTTTTCTGCAGCTGCTTGACCCTTCCCCACGCCCCCCCCCCAGTTCACAGAAGATAGCTTTGCAAGCTCAAACCAACAAAAGGGCATTTTTCTCTGTACCTCAGACCACCTAAGTCACATGGTCTGGGAAGCCAAAGAGCTGGCCATCATCCCCTACTTCTCTACAGCACTCATCTGTAACGACACAACTGAGGCTCAGTTCCCCTTGTCATGGATTTCAGGGTGAGAAATAGTGTTATATTGGAATACCACATCAGCTTGGGCCTTTGACTAAAAAGTCTTTGATTGAATTTCTTCTGGAAGAGGAGAGGGCTGTAGCAAGAGGAAAGTCTGAGCTGGTAATCTCGTGGTTGGTAAAGAAAGCTGATAGCAAGGACTGATATTCTACTCTCAGCTCTGTACTCGATTCACTTGGTAAGTCACAAAGCTCAAGTTTAAAATATACAGAGTTTTTGATCTGTAGCTATAAACAAGGTTGGTTATTCTGAGCCCAACATACATTAACCTCCTTTTGAGAAAGTTGTCCTTAACTAACTTAGGTTCCAGTTTCTTCTCTAAGCTGAGCATAGGAATGCCAACCTCTACCAGAAGAGCAAGAGTGGCTTAATTAATTGTTTACAAATTCCTTTGAGATGTCAGAAGAAAAGTACTACTTAAAAACTTAGTCTGAATTCCTTCTATCCTATTAGAAGCTGAAAAGTAATTTTCTCTAGATATGCAGAATCACCTAGAAGCAATCTGTGACTGAAGTTATGAGACATTAGTGATATCTACACAAGTAATATGCAGGAAAACAAGTCTACAATTTTCATTAGAGATTTACTAAGGTTGTATTAATTTATAAGTATATACTCATTAGCAAAATTCCTACATTTCTAACATCTGACAAGTACTGCCTCTAGCATAACACTGTAACTGGGACCTGCGATCAAAGATATCAGCCTAGAGCATATGGGATCCTAATAACAAAGTTAATGATCAGAAACAATAACAGTTATTGAAACAGACTTTTAAATTAAGAATTTGAATATCAAAACATCACTTACGTGTAGTATACATATACATCAAATACTCCCCTTTTCTGTAGATATTTCACATCTACAAAATATCATGGGTTCTGCCACCAGAGGAGTTAAGAAGATTATTGCTATATCAGGACTGTGTGGAGCAGATTGTAAATTGTCATTTTTTTAGAATGAAAGTTGTGTCTTACATAAAATACTTTTTCTGGCAGGAAAAAATACTCATTTAACATTCTTTTACAAATTTTTTTTCAGGGTTGTAGGGGGTCCTGTTTGTTTGTTTAATTTTAGGGGCACAAGAGGATTTTCTCCACTTGTGTCTTCCATTTTCTTTTTGTAGTTGAAAGACAGGGAAAGAGGACCCAAATAAAACACATTTGCATAAAAGTTCAGAACAGGTTTTTTTAAATTATTAAAATGAAAATAATTTTATGGTTTCTCAAAAATGGTCAACAATATTAATTTTCTTATTGGCAAGTTCCAACAGTACCCAAATGGCTGCTGGGTTGCAGCTCAGTCAGTGAGGCTACAGCTAAAGATTCCTGCAGGAAGTATTCAGAAATAGCCAGTAGTTTCCACTTATATTAGTATTAGTAAACTTACTTGATTATGGAAGAGTAAGCTACTTCTAGAACACAGATCAACTAGAATATAGTTAAATTCTCTACTTATTTTCAAAGCAAATTAAAAGCTGATATTAATATTTGTGCCCTTTTGAAATGTAAAACATTGCATGCAACTAATGCCACGTATAAACTTAAAAATGTTTGTTACCTAAATACTTCTAGGTAACAAGAGTTAAGATAAAAGAGTAACTTTTATCTTTCCTACATTTCTCTGTTAATCTTCTGTCATTGTTTCAGGTAAACATACTGCTTGTTGAAAAGAGTATATTGTAAGTAAGGAAAACATAAACCCTTTGTTTCATAGTTTAATAATAAAACATTGCCTTATGTAGAAGGACTTTCTTCATGGTAGGCCAGTAATAAGGATACACTGGGTATAGGTTTCAGAAGCATGCATCCAAAGATGCATATATTTTACTGCCTCTGAAAATCTGATGTTCCCAGACTAATGTACTCAATTGTCCTCTCTAGGGAAACAGAACTTGTTAATCTTAATAGAAAAGAAGAATCTGGAATTGCAGCTTCCAGGCTCTTCCTCTTTTCCAGTTCTTACAGTTCAGATAAATAAGGCAATCGTGCTTTGTAAAATGAAAAAGCATCTCTGATTGTTGCTTAAAGCAACTTTTCAAAAAAAGAACCTCCCCCCAGAAAAACAGTACACATTTCCTCATTGGTTTTAATAAATGCAAAACTTTAGGTTTCTAAAGTACACATTTTTAAACCATGCCATAGTCAACACTGTCAGAAGTGACTGGCAACTTAGATGCACTGACTCTGAGGTGCCTAAAGGGAGACACCTCTAAGAACTTGGCTTCGAGAATCAAGGATGTGTTTAATCACCAGTCCCCACTGAGAACCTTAGCCCAGGCTTCTGTTCAGTGTAACCAGCATCAGCCCTTGTGCAAAAGTAGCTGTACACTGGTTTCTGCCTGAGAAAAGATCCCTTTAGTCTCCTATGCAGGCAGGGACTCCATCATTTCCCTGCTGTTGGAACACACCTTCAGTTACTTCTATCAGTAATTAAAGCTGACATATCTTACGCGGGCCATTCACCTTATTCAACATGAAGAGCCTGCAAAAATGGCTGAGAGGCTCACAGGAAGGAAGCAGTTAAATGATAAAAATGTGAAATGTTATGCAGCAAGCTGTGTACAATTAACTAGAATTCAAATATACACCTTGTTCCAATCCAAGCCATTTATCAGATAAAAATAGTCTGCTAGAAGAATGTCATGATTAATGAGGTGAGACTCCAGCTAATTACTGTTTCCTCCAGAAGTAATTAGGTTGGCATTGCTAATCAAGATGAATGAACACTCTGACCCGCTTTTTTAAATGTAAAACTATGAGCTGCAGCAGCAATAACATCATTTAGTTCAGGCAATGTAGTCTTTATTAGGCTTGTAGTTTGATTAAATTCTTTTGTTACACCAGGCTTTCCACACATGAACAGATGAATGCTGTGATGTTCAAAGAGTTTGTCACCCTTAATTAAAGACTGAAAAGGCTTGTTCAATTCACAGGGCAATACACAGGACAGCTTTAAATTGATAGCTTTTAAATGGGGGATAACTGAGGGAGTCATAGGGTTTGCCCATCTGCAAGAGGATCCCTCCTTCTTCCACAATTTTCCGTCATAGTAGCTGGAAAATTAATATCAGATATTTTGGTATTGATTCCATTAGGCAACACTCATTTCATCAGAGCACCTTTTCACACAAACACTATACAGCTTGACTTGTATAGAGTGGATCCATTATAAATTAAGATAAAAAGGAGTAAGAAGTACATTCAAAACATAAGCTAATTTATCGTGCTGTTTCTGACTGCGACCCTTTCGCACAGCTAATGAGTAACCAAACAGCCTCATCCGGCACCATTTCAGCAGTTCACATCACAACCACGTATGTTATTTCATCCTGGGGGGAGACAGGGGAAGCGACAGCGAAGCGTCTGAATGATGCAGAGATACAACACGTTACAATGGAGTTAATGTGTAGTAATTTCCCTTTTCACCTCTTCCTATTACATAAAGCTCTTCCTTAATCCAAAGGTTTATTTTAGGCAAATGCTAGGTCCAAATTTTCACCTGAGAATTTTAATTTAAAGAACAAATCAGTGTGGATAAAAAAACGACCTTGGTGCCACCATAGCTTTTTCTATCTGCTCACTGTCTGCTTAGCAAAAAGCACTGGCGCTGAGCAGCTGGGACCTCAGGGCCAGAAGCAGTGGTGGGGATGGGGGAAGGAGAGGGTCAGTGGGTGCAGAAGGGCTGTCCCTCTCCATGGCAGTGGGTGCAGGTTCCATTTCAGCCAGGCAGTTAGGCTGCCCCACACCCAGTCAGCCCAGTTCAAAGCAGCAGGCTGTCCCAGCTGGGGCACGGAGCAGGCCAGAACCTGTTCCTCCCAGCAAGAGGGGTCATCCTCGTGAGAGTGCCATGACCCAGTTCTCCACAGGATAAGTCAATATCAACTTGGCAACACGGAGACCAATCTAAGCCTTCTCTCACCCATGTTTGGTTGGCTACAGGCTCATCCTGCCGGTGGGATGAGACCGGGCGCTGGGGCTCCCCAGCCAAGCCTCTCTCCATGAGGTACCAGTACACAACAGGTTCCCCAGCCAAGCCTCTCTCCATGAGGTACCAGTACACAACAGGTTCCCCAGCCAAGCCTCTCTCCATGATATACCAGTACACAACAGGTTCCCCAGCCAAGCCTCTCTCCATGATATACCAGTACACAACATGAGAGGCACCTGACCTGACCAACCTGAGACCTGTCAGTATTTGCCTAAGAAGCTACCCACGCACCTCAGGTGGAAGCCTGATGACCCAGCTCCCACAGACACCCAGGAAGCAGAAGGACACCATTTGCCTTCCTCAGTGCAGCTCCATTCACCACTGCCCACAGCAGACTCTTCCCTAGCAGGTAGCAGCTGCTTGCTGCACCTCATACCTCTGTCACAACAGTTGGTAGGACTGTGGTAGCCCCCATGAGCCACACCACAGAAGACAGATAGACATCAGCCCCCTGAGAGAGCTCAGGCTCATGGACCTTGCTGCCCCCAGCAACCTGCACAGGGCTGCACGTTGCCTTCTTCCTCCCCAGCTTTCTGATACTTAATGATTTAACAAAAATCCTTACCTAGAGGGTGGGAACAGCATCTCTTTCCTTCCTCTGCCATCTGGTTGATATTTCCGCTCGCTAGATTGCAAAATCCTATTTTTAACCTCTTCTGCCTAATGATCCCTCAATGCCAGCGGCTGATTGACACGCGCCTGCCTCCCGCTGCTGCTTCTCCTCGCTGCCTCGCCCAGGCCAGGCCAACCTCTCACACCATCTCCAGGATCAGGACCACAGCCAGACCTTCACCAGGATCGCCCCCAGCAGCCATGAACAAGCTTTTCCAAGGGAGGGTCCAGGTGGAAACCCTGTGAGAGCTGATTTGGTGGGGTGGTGCCTGACAGACCACCTGATGGACTATATAAAAACTCTCCTTCCTGGCTGCTCCCTGAGCTGGCCTCTGACTGCACCCACCTGCTTTCCCTCACCCCCACTGCCCCTTGAAGCACCAACACCTGCCCTGCACAGCCCCCTGCCCTGTTGCCTGTGTCAGGCCCTGAGCCCCACGAGTGTGCATCTCTGGTGTGGGGGCATTTAACTTCTAATTTACGTGTTGCTTCTTTTTTTTGTTTTCTTTTCTGGAAAGTGAGGGGTTTTTTTAGAGTCAAGGCTTCCTTGAGTGGGAGCCAAGATGGTGGTGCTGCCATCCAACAGCTTTGACTCATTTTTGTTTTGCTTACTGAATCAACTCGCTGGTTACAGATTCCTGCAGTGATGGATTCGCTAGGAAAGGAGAAAAGGAGGCAAGGAGGCATGTTTATCCTTCCTAAATGCTCTACTTCTTGTCCCTGCAGTACCCCTGTGTGGCTGTGGGCAGGGTATTGCAGATCACCTGCTGCCTTATGACTGCGGGGCACAAAACTCATCTCACCTTCAGGGTAAACACACTACTGCCTCCCTTTTAGTGCTTGACCAAGATGGTATACAGTCTGAGAAGTTATTAAAAACAAATAAATGTAAAACCAGTAAAAGACAGAGGTTTCATATGAATGGACGCCTAGTTTTTCAGACAGGCGTGCTGGTCTCACAAATGTGGAGCTCCAGTTTCCTCACAATCCAGGAACAGGCTTGAAAAGATGGGTATGCTGCTCTGGTCTGCGCTGACTTGACTAAATGTATTAAGTATTTCTTTATTAATGCAGTTGGTTCATGCATCCCTGGGTTGTCAATGGCTTCCTTAACTGCGTAGCTCTTAAAAGCAAACCCTGTAATTTCTGAGCTGTTACGTGTTACTGAAGCAACTCCAGTGATTTATTTATGAAAGGTTTATTGATCTACCCAAGCTGTAGATGCTCATTCACTTTTATTAATGCACACCCTTAATTCCTATTGCGAGGACATTGGTTAACTGGGCCAAATTAAAACAGGGTACCCTAGAGAGGCAAGCAATTTCGAAAATCCTTTTCTCTGGTCACAACTGTACCACAAAGGTGGTTCCCTTTCTGTCCATACATCATTCCCATGCATTCCTGTTGGCTGAGCGTGCTCCATGGTTGTCCATATGGTTCTACACCACACAGCATGGGCAACAGCTCCAGTGCTGCTGGAAAATATTCATTTCCATCTCTTAGCCTGCTGCTACTAACAGTGTAGGCATTGAATCAGCGTTGTTCCTTAGGCTCCTTCAGACACACCGCTCTAGCTGTCCTGAGGAACAGTATAAGTTTATAAGGACTGCTGGATTTTTTTCTTTGGCTTTTCCCTTCTCTACATGTGGTCTATGACCATTCTCACAGTGAGCTGTGGTGTCCCCTCAAAGGTCTGCTGGGAAACAGACCGTGTTTAGATGGGGTGTTGCAGATGAACTTTCATTTTATTTAGGACATAAGAGATCTGATTGATTGGGGGTTTTTTGGTGTTGGTTTGTTTGGGGGTTTTTTTAATTATTTTTGTATTAGTAAAACTACAAACAACTTTACTGCCAAAGACTGACTTCTACCCTAGCAGTGTAAGTAAAATTATTCTTAGTTCCCTCTTTTTTTTGCTGATAATAGGACCCAAGGGTAGCTTAAGAAATACTGAGAGAAATAAAATATTGGATGGGTAAATGAAGAACGCAAGTGAAAAAATGCAAGTGAAGTAAGAAGCAATAATAAGCCCATGAGGTCACTGATCATGTCCAGACCACGTCGGGATGCAGGGAATTTGCAGTCATTCGCACGGCAGCTATCACCCCCCATGGAGAAAGGAGGGTGGAGTCCAGATCTCCTCAGTGAGGTCATCTCCTTTCTAATCCTACGCTCTTGGTACTTTTTGAGCACAACTGCTGTGGTTTCAGCAGGAACTGAGCTCAGCCCTGCCAGACGAGGGGTGTGGAGTGTCAGGAATTTCCAGACCACTCATCGGTCCAGCCCGCCCCCCCAGCTGACGTTGTTTATGAGTCCCTGGACCCTCTTTGCTTAAGGAGAAATCTAGACCCACCTACTCTCTGCACATTTTGTGCTGTTGATGTATTGTAGAGCTGAACTGGGCCAGCCCAGGAACCTGACCCACAGACACTGGTGTATGCATCTTATAGTGCCTGGTTGGTGTGGGTTGGGGGTGTTTGGCTGCCTAGACCACAGGGCAAGTAAATCGGTCACACTTCTGAGACCCAAAGTGTATCAACATGGAATGGAAACACACTTGCACCATTTTCTGGGAAGTCCCCAGGACACTGCCCTACTATTAGACAAAGTAGCAGGTATTTATTATGCACCAGGCATTGCATTCAGCCTGGTTTGGTTTTAAAAAAGCCTTATGAAGACCAGCTGAGGGAACTGGGGTTATTTAGCCTGGAGAAGAGGAGACCGAGAGGAGACCTTATTGCCCTCTACAGCTACCTAAAAGGAGGTTGTAGTGAGGCTGGTGTTGGTCTCTTCTCCCAAATTGCTAATGACAGGACGAGAGGAAATGGCCTCAAGTTATGTCAGGGGAAGTTTAGGTTGGATATTAGGAAGAAGTTCTTTACTGAGAGGGTGGTTGGGCACTGGAATGGGCTGCCCAGGGAGGTGGTGGAGTCACTGTCCCTGGGGGTGTTCAAAAAACGGGTGGATGAGGCACTTGAGGCCATGGTCTAATGGTCTAATGGTTAGGAATAGGATGGGATAAAGGTTGGACTTGATGACCCTGGAGGTCCCTTCTAACCATAATGATTCTATGATTCTGTGATTCTATGGACAGCAGAGATCAGACGAAGCTGTTTTTCCTGACTGCTCCGCATATGCAGTTGGAAGGGTTTGTCCCCATCCATGGATGAGGAAGACCAGCTTTGAAATATAGGCACCAGAGCTGGGTGTACAAAGGTGGACAGAAGGACCCTTTTCCCTTGCTTGTTTTTTCCCTCTGACAGCTTTCCAGACATGCTCCAGAGCTTGTCAGATTTATGAAAAGCACAACCTGGATCCCCTCAAAACCCCATCTATTGTGCTGCTGCAGCCATGGGTGAGAGAGCATGGGCGCACAACCAGGCTTCTCTGCTGCGTGTTTCCTTTAGCTAATTTTCTTTTAACAAATCTAATTCAGGTTTTGCAATTCTCGATATGGGTTTTTCTTCCTGAAAGAATAAAATAGAAAAGTCACTGATGATTTGTTCTTTCACTGTATTTCAGTGCCAATGCATCACTTAGTGCTGCAGCAGCCATCAGTACCCACTCAGCCACTATCGTGCAGCTTTTCCCTGTCATTCACTGTGTCATTTAGAAAGTGATAAAAATCCCAGCTTAGAGCAGTATATTTGCTTTTGTGGTCCCCTACTTCCAGCAACCTTTTAAAGCACTGAACAAAATTAGCAACAAATTACTTTATGAATACCAAGCCCTTTTGTTACAGTGTTCTGAGAGTTTGAAATACTGTCAGATTTCAATTAAATTTAAGAAAAATTAAGCTGCTCTGTGTGGCTGCTTGCTTAGACAGTGAGGTAATTATATGTAATAAGGAGATCTGTCTAACAATTGCTCCTAGTCATGGCAACATTGCACCATTATTGTGCTTAACATGAAGACAGACTGTTACATTGTTTTTGGAATGTGGGAAACCGGCAATAGCGGAGGCACATCATGAGCTTAACGCAGAGGAGGATTTTTAACATTACCAGCTGCAGTGAATTAATTGTTACGTCCTTTTTGTTCTTTCAGGGAGTCTGGTCTTGCACGTAAGTTTAAAAAGTGTAAGATCCCAGTAACTTGTACACTGTGCCTTCAGTAGGAGGAATGCAGCAGAAGCACCATTAAGTCTGAGAGGTTTTTGATCAAAACAACAACTCTGTGAGTGCTGGTTTTTTCTTTTTTAGAAGAAAAGGAGGCTGCAGTATAAAACAGTCAATGTTCTTTCTGTATGTCCCAATGAGGTGTGATGGCAGGTAGTAACAGCAAACATCCAGAAAGAGATGTCTTGACCCAGGTCCCCCATGCCCCTTTCAGCCATCGTGCCATGGGGTAAGATGACTAGGGTATGTGTTGCTGCAAGTGATCCTGTGTATTTGGAAAGGCTAATGGATATGGAGCATTCAGACACAATCTTTCACACTTGGGCACAATGACTTTTGCTCCCTCTGCCCGAGCAGTGCCAAGGGCACACATGCTGTTTACCTGGAAGCATAGCCCTCTGCTGAGCAGAGGGGTCAGCAGAGCATTTCACCCTGAAGGACAGAAAGAGGAATTTTGGAAATAGTGAGGTTATTTCCTGTCTTGGTAAAGTGTCTTGTTCAGGGTTAGAAGAAAGCATCTCTATTCTGGGACTCTTCTTCACGGTAGTGTGGCATTTTGATCTCAGAGAAGCAGCTGGAGAAGAAAATGTCAAAGTTCAGTTCTGCTCAGGACTGAGTTTTGAATCTTGGCTGAGCTTAACTAGCCAACGAAGCAATGTAAGTCAGCTTGCTGATTTGTGCCATGAAAAGGGAACAGCTCAGGCCTAAACTAATACAAAACAAACAGCCATGCTTTTTTTGAAGGGGACAATACAGAAGTCTGTGAAAGAGTCTTCTTACCAGAGCAGAAGGAGACCTGGGAGGGAGGAAGCAGTGGGGAGGCTCACACAAGAACTCATTTGGTACCGAGGGGTTTTAAGAAACATTTGAGAATCATTTCAAAACTAAGAGTGAAACCAGAGTGGAAACTTCTTGTAGGGCAGCAGTAGCCAAGTTGAGCTCCCAAACATCTCAAGTGCAGCTCCCACGCTGGGACTGTGACACAAGCCAGCAGCACAACTATTTGGCACAGGCAGCGTCTCGGAAATCCAAAGGTCCATCTGTGGGAGAAAGTTATTGGGTGAGTAGGTGATAAGGTAGCCAGGAAAAGCACATAAACACCAAGAAAAGCAAAGAACTGCGCTCGGGCATGCAGTCACTAATTATCACTCAGGAAAGAGTTTGGCGTCACTGTGGATAGTGCCATTGGAATGTTGACCCCGCGCTTCACGATGATCTAAAAGGCAAATAGGACACTGGGAACCATGAGGGAAGGAAAAGCAAACAGAACAGAAAGGAGAATCACACACTGTGCTCATGTCTGCTTCAGGTTCCTGTCGTTCCTCTCAAAAATGACACAAAGGATGTAGAAATGATAGGGCAACAGCCACGATCGCAGTTACAGAGCAGCATCTGTGCAGGGAACAGAGAGGTACCCTGGGACTCTCCAGCTCGGAGAAGAGAGAACTTGGTCTTCAAAGTGCTGGTGGCTGCAGCAAAGAGTAGGAGGGGAGGATTTGTGGCAGCTTCTCGGCATCTAAGACCTAAGGACAAGAAATGAATGATCTTGCAACAGAACTGGAATGAGCAGAGGAAGCACTTTTCCATGTGGCACATAATTAAGCTCAAGTACAGATAACTCTGGAAGCCAAAAGTATAAATTGGTTTAAAACATAATTTGACAAATGCATGGAGGAAAATCAAGGGCTGTTGAACACAAAGCTACAAGTTTCGAGCTCAGAATGTCCCTGAGCAACAGGGAAGGGAAAAGTTTCACGACACATTAGACTCCTTCCTGCACTCCTTTTCTAAACTACCCTAGGAGGCAGAAAGCACTGTCTGATCTGACACTTTAATGCCATCCCAGTGTTCCTGCCCAGGCTGCTGTCACTGGACTGTCCTGAGACCCAGCATGGCTGGCTGTACCTTGTGGGACCTCTTGGGGAGAACTACCTCTTCCCGTTGCTCTTCAGGGCATGTTGTGTGTCGTTTATATCTCAGCTACACAAAGATTTTTTAAGTATTTCAGGAGGGAGGCTGCTCACACTGTTACAGGGAATGGCAAACAAGAAATTACTGTGAGAAAAAGAGGTGCTTTGCAATAAAAACAAATGAAAACCCCTATCGAAGACTCCAACTCATGGTCTGAAGTAACACAAGGGAAAACACAGGAAAACTCATGTCTATCAAGCCCATGGAAGTAGTTACATGAAGTTGAAGAACAAAGGCTACCAGGATCATGTCTGTCAGAGCAATTAGAGAGATTGAAAAATGCTGAATGAGTTGTTCTTCTTAGGACCTGAGTCCAAAGAGAAGGCATCAGAGCAGCTCTGATGATTACACAGAACGAATACACCTAAGAAAATTCCAGTGTTTTTATAAGTCTTCAGTAACAAATAACAGTTCTGATACACTCCAAGTCAATTGTTTCATCTCATGTGTTAAACTGACCTGTAACCTGTTGTTCTGAGACAGATCAGGGTATTCAGTACTTGCCTTCTTTGGCACAATGTCTCCATGAGAGTCGTACAGGAGCCCAGTGCCTCCGTTTCCCTCACAGGATTTACCTCCTTGCTATAGACCAGCTGGCTTGGTCACAGGAAAGTATTCATTATGCTGTGGGAGATGTGGTTCTCTGTGGAGCCTTGCTCATAGAACAGGAGAGAGCCCAAATGTCCCAGAAAACAATGTGCTGAATGAGAAACGTAGTTTAGTGTTGTAGTGCAGGATGAAAACCTAAATAGTCTTTGTAAGTCTAGTTCAGTGTTATGTATTAACTACCACTTCTGCTTGGATCAAATCAGGTAAAACCATATTTTGATTTTTTCCAATCTCTTCTGTAATATTTATATTTTCCTGATTTTTTAAGGTTGTATTTTGCATCAGAAAGTAATTTTTCAGAAAATTTGCAATAAATTTTAGTAATCAGATTTAGACAGTGATTTTTTGATTTGACAGTCTGAATAAATAGATTTTTGCCATAGATATCTAAAAGACTTTTTTTTAAAAAAAAAAAAAACAACAAACAAAAAATGAAAACAATAATTGGCCTCACTCTGAAGCAATCTAGCATAGAGCTTGATAGCTCAGAGGAAGAATAAAATCTATTAAAAAGCATAGTAACAAGAGAGGAGGGGCTACACATTTGATGTTGTGTCATGAAAAAAATCTACTAACAATATTGTGACACTGGTCAAAAAGCCACTGAGGTGGCTGCAGTTAAACTCACAGGAGGAATGGACTTACCAAAAAAAGCATATGAGACAACAGCAGTTAGTTAATATCTAGCACGAGCTACTGCGGAAAGACACCAGACCGTTATATATCTGGTTGTGTTTGTGCATAGCTGTCAAACACAACAGTGCAAAGAAGGATGCAAAGGACTGATGCAAAGGAGATGCAAAGGAAGGGACCTTGCTGTGCAGCTTGCTATGAATGCATAAGCTCAGCCCGCCCTGGAGGCTTCCAGTTAGAAGACATATGGATGATAGGTAAGAAATGCGAATAAGCCACATGAGCAAATGAATGCAGCAGAGTATTAGCCCAGCACAGTCCTCCTACACGCTATTCAAGCCATCGCAGGACACAAACCATTATTAGATTATATGTAGTGTAGAATAAAAGATTAGTTGAAAAGCACATTCAGAGTCCTAAATTAGGTAGAAAGAAAGATTCCTGTCTAAATGTTGCAGAAGTTTGGTGGAGGCAGCCAGTCTACCTCAGGTTTTAGTCCTATTTTCTCCTAAAGCACACTGAACTCATCATCTCATTGAATGAGCTTCAGCAGTGAGCGAATGTGAAAAACCTGACTCTAGAAAAGTCTGCATAGAGAGAAGGAAAAATGCAGTGTTGTCCTCCAGAGGGCAGAGCCATCTGCTCAAAAAGTTATCTAGTATGTCTTTGAAAAACACAACACAACCAAACAAAGAGAAAAACATCTTCCTTTCTTTGATTGTGACAATCTTAATAAAATACAATCACCTTGGGATGCAGAGCTGGCATAGAAAGTTCCAGTCCGAATGGTGAAAGTTTGAGAAAGATAGAAACACTTGAAAGATGTAGGTTATAGATGAAACCAGGTTCTCAACCCTACCTCAGGCAGATGCAACCAGTCTTCTCATCTAAGGCTGTTAAAACCCATTTTCTCTGGTGGACAAACCATGTTCAGTGAAGGCTGACAAGAGAGGTGGGCATACGCATAGTAAATTAATATTTCCTTTGCTGAGATTGTTGCTGACCAATTTCTCTTGCACCTGGTTGAGTATTGCCAGAACCAAGTAAGGTCAACACAGTATTAACAATGCAGCACACAACACACCGTGCCCAAGCCAGGGAGCCCAGTTCTGGGGCACAGTCCTTGGCGTACGCAAGTGAACTCTTTCTGAAACGAGCTGCAATGCCCACCCCGCTCTCCATACATATTCATGTCTTGCACAATTGCAGGGTCATAGTCAACACTTCAGATTGGTTAAACTGAAAATGCCCTCTGATTTGTAACTTCTCTCTTCTGCACCTATTGGAAAATACCAGTTCTGCTCTTAAACTGCCCAGAGACTTTAGGGTGCATCTGGCAGAGTTCAGAATTTATTTTATATTACTGTTTCACATGCTCTCCTAGGACAAGCTCAACGGGCTTAAAGGCAGCAGAAGCACTGTTTCTAAAAATACAGCTGATAGATAACAGTGGTCACTACAGGCCACTTGTTGGGGCTTCCTTGTCAGAGTAATGAACTGAATGGTATTATGGCTACCTCTGAAGGCCTCGCTATAGAACAGCATTCTCTTTAGATGCTTTTCCCGAGTAAATGAAGAAAATGGTATCTACGTGCCCACATTATAGTGAGGATAAAGCACAAACTGGGTAATGTGTATGAGTCTCATCCATGTAATGCTTCCAGATGTTGATGTCATCTTGCTGCTTCAACTTCATTTATTACATATTTCTTCAGTATCTATCGTTACCTAAGTGGCTTGTTTTGTTTAGGTTGGGTTTTTTTCTAATTCTCTTTTGCTCTTCATTTTTATTTTCTTACATATGTTGGGCATTGGTTTATGAGACACAAATTAAGCGGGAAATACTGTGAGGTATATTTTTATCTAATTCTGTAAAATGCAGTTTGAAAAGCAGAGCTTGTGTCCTCTTCTGATATAGGAGGTATTTCTTAAGAACTCCAAGATGTGGAGAATTCTGGGTACAAACTTCACTTGATCAAGGAAACGAAAACTCTCGGTCAACATTTTATTGAACCAAGCCAGAAAAATACTTCCAGATCCTCTAGACAGGACATAAAATATCTACCAGAAAAATAAATAATAAACGAAGATCAGTTGTGAAGATTTTATAGAGGCTAATCATCTCATTTATATAACATCCATACTGTACATACTGTCATATGAATACATAAAAGTGCATGTGTATTACTTTTTTCATACTATATCCTTCTCTACATATGTAGCCCACATGAGCATTTTAGCAAAATGGTTTTCGCCTTTGTCTTTATTATAATTTGTACTAAAAGTATATTTCTCTTTTGTAAAGCAATCAAAGAAATAAATAGTATTGTGTGTACAATAAACTGCATGGAGTTTGTCAGCAAGATCAGGAGTACCGTTACCAGACCTAAAGATGTTATCTTAAGCAGAAAGGACCCAGAATTTAGCACAGAAAATCTAATCACTTCTCCTACCTATCAATGTTCTTTATTGCCCAAGTACTGTAAGCAAAACATCTTCCTTATGCGTCACTAGCACTAAAGGTTCTTCAAGCAAAATTAGGTTCTCCATTAAAAATGTGCTTTATTGAATTCACACAAGAGAAATAGAATAAAGTTTAGCAAAACTTTCTTCCTGATGCAGAGGAGCACCCAGGTCAGTCATTGCTACTATCTCTGTGCAGTGTTAATGAGAGAAAAAGTAACAAATTTTTGTGACTCAGAATATGACTCAGAATAAGAGACAGACGATCTACTGACTAGGAAAGGGGAGTTTTGTTCATTTAATTAAGTAGTTACTTAATGAAGTAAAATGGCATTTTAAATCCAAGTATCTAAGCCTGCAAGGAGTTTAAGAACACTGTAAGTGTTTGCAATTCAAAAGTAGCCTGGGTTAAGATTATTTCTCCTTCTGAGGTGACATCTTGGTTTTACAGATGGAGAAAGGACTTTGAGTTCTAGCGAGATTAGTCGTTGCCAGTAACACCACCACTGTCAAGCAAGAAAAGTACATTTTTGGGTATAATGTTACTTCCTAATAAATGGGGACTGCAGTTGCACAGATGCGGTACAAGATTTTATTTTTTTTTAATTGAAAGTATTGACAGGGAAGACAACCTTGTTTCAACATTTCTTCTTAAATTTTCTTTTGTCCAAAATCTCAAACCATAGAGGTTTGGACATGAGCAAACTGAAATACTGAAGCTGAAAATAGCATGTGTAATTTTTTAGCCAAATATTTCACAAGCCTGGATACTTAATGGCTATTATTAAAAAGTTTTTAAAGTTTAGCTGTACTTTGGAAAGAAATTGCTCTTTTTTTAAAAAAAAGCACTTTCTTAAGAAAATATTTTTTGTTAAGAAAACCAAGAGTATCAGATTTAAGTCTTTGTGCGTGATACAGAGTTGAAAACAGACCTTTCCCCTAGGAATGCCCATTTCATCAAATTTTCCATTTTGACCAAGCTGTTGTTTTTCTACACATAAGGTGGAGGAGGAGTTTTATGACCATTTTTTTATTAGCTCTGTTACCATTCCTTACTCTTTATATTATGCCCACCTCAGGCTAGGGTTACAGGGCTCCTAGCTGCCTCCACCCCACTGGGTTTGGGCACCTGCCTGCTAGTTGCTGGGAACAAAAAGGCTTCACTCAAAGCTTATTCATGACTCACTGGTTTTAAAGCAAGCTCTCTTCCACCACAGCTCAATAAAAGTGTTTGCTTTTATCACACATTTATTAACAAGCAGATGCCTTCAGCTCCTCTGCACAAGCAAAATCTTCACACAATTCCTAATGCAGCTCAGTCATTTAAAATGCCATTTACTCCACAAAGGCATGTACTGGACAGTGTCTCCTTGCCATGCTTTTCCGCAGTGGTTGGGTCTTGTGTGGGAAGTCAGCTGTTCTGCAAGAGGCTTAACCTGATTTTTTCCAGCCATCCCTTGCAATGTTGTGTAGTGGTACAAGGAGAGGTGGCTGGGGCTCCTCAGGCATCGACCGCACGGAGGAGGCTGCGGGGTGGCTGCCTGCCAGCACCAGCTGCACAGGGATGGGTTGGGATTTGGATGCCGCCATCCTGTGTGGACTGAACAATGGAATTATTCACTTGTGCACGGGCAGATATTCAGCCAGGCTGCAGGGCAGACAGGAGGAAGGAAGCAGAAGAGATAATGGGAAAGAGAGGTTGAAATAAAGAAGCTACATGCAAGCCAGAACCTGCAGGGAAAGGCAGGATTGTGCCTGGTGGTCTATTTTTAAACTGGCTGACAAGAATCCGATGCCTTGTTTGGTAAGGATGCTCTGCCTGCTTATAAGCAGAGCCAGTCATGGGATGGTGGGGAGAACAGTACAAATCCCCATCTTTTGCTTCTGCTTGTCTCTTCTGCTGAGACTCCCAACCAGCAAAGCTGGTCTTCAGCTGCCAGAAGGATCCCAGAGCACTGGGCCTGAAATGACAGGTATTGGAGCTTCAGCTAGCGTAAAGCCTGCTGGTCTTCAGTGATTTCTCTGCAGCTTGGTGGCTGAACACGAGCCAAAGACCTGGTCCTTCATTATAAAAAATATTGTACTCTGTTAGTTCTAAGGGGAGGGAAGACATCCAAAGAGGAGGGAGGGCTGCGAGGGGATGTCAGACAAGCCAGGCTTCCTAACATCATCTGGAGTCTTGCCACAGGCTCCACATTGTGCCAGAATTTGTCTTTTAATTTGTACTCATCATGGAGTGGGCTTTGGCAAACCACCTACCTTTTGGGCCTCGCTTTACCCACATATGAACCACAAATGAAAAGCACTATCTAACCTCTAGGTCACGGGAAGCCTGGGGCTTTTAGCATCCCTATTGAGTTCAAAGACTTTCATTCATACCTTTGACACACACACAGATGTATAGATAAGTGAGGTAATTTGAGATGTCAGTGGCACTTCAATATTTCTGTTTCCTGCCCATGATGGGTTAGCAGTGGAGCAGCCATAGCCATACACCTGGGTAGATGGACTGAGAGGCAGCATCAGCTTGGCTCTAGCTATTGCTATGTACTATGCAAACAGAGGTTTTACTTGGAATATTTAGAGATTTTATAAAATAAATCTCAGTAGTTCCCAGGAATGTTGTCAACTTAGATAAACAACTATCTCCACTCCTTTCCATGGGACTTTCACTGAAAACGAGATCCCTTTTCCTGACCTGAGCAACATGGAGTGAATCACAACAGGAATTTCTACTAGGGATGTCTTTGGCCCAGAGTTTCACTACCCATGTCCTGCTCAGAAATTACATCTATTTTTGAAACCTGTAAAAACGAAAGCTCTTCAAAATTTTTGGAACATTCCTACCAGTTTCATCCAGACCAGCTTCATTTTGTTATGCCCAAAATGGAGATACGCTGCAGGATTTCTGACAGTCAGACAGAATAGAAGCATAATGCACAACTTTTTTGTGGCCCTTACCACACAAACACTTCCCCAGAAGCCCGAGTGCTGCACCTTTGCTTACATAAACATACACGATGGTCTGGTTCACTGCAGATCTCTCCCCTGCTTTCATAACAAACTGCAAAAGAAAACACCAGCACTTTCTTATATTTTTCTTTATATATGACAGCTTTTTCTATCAGATTTTTTTTCTTTTTCTTGGTGCCTCCATCTTTCATTTCTCTACTGTTACTCCTTCCACTCACAACCCTATTGCAAACTCCATTTCCCAGCCATTCAATTTATTATCTCCTTTTTCTTCTTCTCTTCCACTCCAGCCACGGGCAACTTGGAAAAGTCATTCTTGGACAAATCATTCTCTCATTGCCCAGCCACCTGTCAGGGCAAAGGTCTGCAACAGGCCAGGCTACATCTTCTTGCCCTACTCAGCTAGGTAGCTATGTGGATACCTGCCTTTGTCACCCTGCAGTGTTTCATATCTTGGTGGCCAGAAAGCTGCTGCAGCCACCACCAACATTTACAGCCCAACCTAGCTACAGGCTGCTTCCCAAAGCATAGCCTTGGTCTCATTGTGGATGACAGCCTCACACCGTGCCCTTCCTGTGTGTTGACTCCCATGGCCACACCATAAGCTGGGTCAAGAAAATGCCCTGGCTGAAAATTAAGTCAACTTTGGGGCTTTTGGAGGCCAGGTTGCACCTGCCCAGGCTCCTTCCTCAGGCACTCAGCCTCACGCTTGTGGCTGCGTCAAGACTGGGGTCTCCCTTTCTATGTGAACAGCTTTCTGCTGATGGGCTCCTGTTGGTGGGAAAACTGAGTGGCACAGCTTTTGCCTTTGCTGCACATTGTCCATATACTTGCCGGGAGATTTGGAAGAGAACTCCCTGCTCTTATTGCTGTGTTTCATTGAAATGGCTCCAGTTTTGCAGCAGTTGTTCTGTAGTACTGATGTGTGAGGCCCCAGCTTCAACATCTCAAACCACGACCCTCCCAGACCAAGAACTGTGAGAAGGCAACTTGCATAGCTAAAACTCAAAACACCCCAACCCTCTAAAATACATATTTTTCCACTTAGAATGTGACAAAATGGTAGGTGAAGCAACAATATAATCATTATAATTAAAACACTGTTACTGCTTATCATCTATAGGGTGGATGTTAAATGGATCCAGAATGCAAACTCTCCTTGTAGAATATTCAGAGCTATGGAGAGGGGCTGAAAAGGTTTCCTAATCACAGCAAAATCTATTTACTTCAAAATCAGCAATAGATTAAAAATTGCATCCAATTTTATTTAGAACAACCAACATATTTCCAACGATTAATTTTGATAATATTTATCCATCTCATTTGAGCTTCTCTTATGTTAAATACGATGGGTTTTGCTGTTACATTTAATAAGAAGTATGTTAAAGATATTTTAATATAGAAAGAAAAATAAATGAAAACATGGTAAAGTCAAAGCAATTTTAACTTATATCAAAACAAAATGTTTTGATATTATTAAAATAAATCAAGAAAGTAAAAATGAAATGTTTTGACTTCTTCTTGTTAAAAATATTTGTCAGAATTGACACATTCTTGCAAAACATTTGGATTTTGACAAACAGAATTCTTTTTTACAGGAGAATTGTTTCAGTGAGCTCTAATTAAAAACTGGCTAACTCACAGATATCAAAAAATAGTTGTCAGTGGTGAATTATTACTGTGCATCAGATATATGGTGAAAGGGATCAGTTCATGGCCCAGTACTATTATCATCCGTGATCCTGAAATTAATATAAAAAAAGCTTTGGAAACATTCCTAGTTAATAAGAAGTTTGGCAGAGTGGCCAGGGCCATCCTAGTGTGATGGGGATCACCTCTGGAGGCTGGTGACTCAAACATCATGCCTTTCAAATGGGAACATCTAGACCTTGCCCCCATGTACAAAGATGCCAACTCTGCTGACTGATGGCAACTCTGCCTTGGCAGCAAGGGATCAATGTGCTCTCGTTGATAAACAACTGAGCAGTCAATGAAAGCAGAAGAGAAACAAGTAGGATACTGAGGGGGGACCAGTAGTGGAATATGGTGTCCCGCTCCGGTATCAGCAGCATAAACTGTAAGCAGGGAAAAGTGTAATGAGGGAAATATACACTGAGTTACTGTGCTTCATTGTTTTGCCTGTCGCAGAGGAGACTGAACGGTAACAGGGGGAAAATGAGGTTAAAAGGTCACTTTTTCTTAAGCAGAGTTATAAAAAGGAATATAAGGCAGACTAATTCAGAGGAAAAATGAAGCAACTGTGTTTACTGGTGAGCCTGACTGACCTGAACATGGTACCTGTCAATGTGGCCAACTTGTCGTTTCGAGCTCTCTTTAAATCAGGATTGGCTGGTTTACTGAAGGCACAAGTTATTTTGGTTCAGCCTAGCAGTATGACCTGAATTACAGAAAAGATCAGAGTTATTAATATCCACTACATTTAAAATCCATGTGAATCTACACATTAATTATTTGCACATGGTAGATAATCTGAAGATAGGCAGGAAATTGTCAGTGAATCTTAAATTATGCTGAAAATATGAATTTATCATCAACATTGTCAACAGTTGTTGAAGGTGGATGCTTGGATTTAAAATAACTGTCCAAGACATGATTTCACAAAAGCATTTCCAACTTCCAAAATTCTCGTACTAACTCGAACAAAAGAGAGTTTTTAACCTTCAGTTTAGGGGAGGAAGAAGAGAGCTGATCTAGAATCACTGCCCTGATGGCAGGGAGACTCACATGGATGCAAGCCAGATACCTGCTTTCCTTCCTGATTCAAAGCTTCATCAATGCCTCCTGCATTGCCCACCATCCCAGGAGATTTTCAGCAAGCAAACATAATTGTAGAAACATTTCAACCTCAGCAAGCACCGTTTTCTCAGGAAAAAAAAAGATGTGTTTGAAAAGCTTGATCAATTTAACATCTGTCTTTAATTCCTGTTTATGCTACGAAACTCATTGTGTGAAGCTAGGCTTGTAATTTATATTTCTATTATGTTCTTCTCTACTTGTAAAATGGGAATATGACCTTCTTCTACCTTTATTTCTATTGTAAGGTCCTTGGGCAGGAGACTCGCTCTCTCCTTGTGTGTGTATATATTTACACACAAAGTAAAAAGCAAACCAGCTTTGGATGTCTAAGCTCATTTGTAGCACAGATAATGTTTGTTCTTCTACTGCTCTATTTAAAAAATATAGTCAACAGTTAGAAAGTGCAACTCAGAGACATTATCTGCCATCCATGACTTGAATATTATATATTTAAATAAAATATTGAATTATTTGAAGGAATGGAATTCTTTTAGGCCATGTGTTTATTTGCAGAATAATGTGACAGTCAGATAACATTTTGCCATTTCAGATCATTTCCCATGGCAAGGAAATTATATTTGTCAGCCAGCTGTTTTTTTGCTCCATTTAATGTACACACGATAGATACCAGCTAGGACTGGCGTTTCTAGTAGAACATTGTTCACAATTAAGTCTAATAACTGATACAATAATAGAAAAACCTGAATCACCTCCTGATATTTTCAGGTCTCAAAATCTAATCGTGCTTTTCAGATTTAGAAGTCTTTGTTTTGTCTCTGGAGTAGGACAGCTTTTTATTAATTTACTCAGTGACATGTTATTATAACACATTTGTACAGTATATAGAATGTCATGCATAGTAATAGTGTAACATACAGAATAATATATATTCTATGATATATATCAGTTGGTTTAATAATATTTACTATATTTCTAGCCATATTAAATTTACATTTGTTGCATTATTTCTGTTCTTTTTATGAGTTTTTAATTATATATAAAGAAAGAGATTTGCTTGTTTTAACTGTGACAGTAGTAGCTCTGACACGGGGGACTCTTGCCATTGTTTGTCAGTATCTAGGAAAAATCTAGGACTTTGGCAACCTAAACATACAAAATACAGCATGAAAAGAGAAATCGAGAAAACAGGATTGGTCCAAATCAGGTTAGTCATCAGGTTAGTAGCAGAGCAAGCTATTAAACTGAATCAGTTGCTCAGACAGATACACATTCCTGATAGTGATCCCAGCTGTTGATATTTATATTTGCTCACAGCCCGAAGGAAGATTTGAAGCAGCACTAATACCCTACTTGGGAACATAACGTGGCAACAATAACATTACTCCATGGCAAAGTTTAAAATATCACTTATTTTTGCCCCTCAAAGTAATTCTCCACCTGCAATACCCTAATACAAGCATGTACTTCTCAAGTGAAGCAGCCATAAATCAGGATACTGAATTACAAAACTGTGGCACAAAGGGACGTCCATAGCTCCCATCTCACCTATTCATTGATGCGATCCATATATTATTTCTTGCAAGCTGAATTTCCCAGCCATCTCTCCCTGCCAGTTTTCTCCGGCCTCTCTTGCTGAGGATCAGGTTATACAAAGTAAGAGGCAGTATTTACAGCTCTCCCATTGCACACACACACCAGAATAGGTGTTAACCAGCAAATCATTAAAATCTCAGCCTTTCCAATTCACAGCCTATTAAGTCGACAGCAGCAGGTTTTGCTAATCTTAGCCATAGAAAATAGATTAGAGACAATTCTGCCATGCTACTCTGGACCTCAAGCTATAGCCAGCTAAACACTGAAAGAAACCCTTTTACCCCAAACACTCGTTTTTTGTTTGAGGTGGCCTATTATAAGGTCACTTTTTGCCTTCACTCCTCCAACTTTTGCACCATCAGCCAGACTAGGCAAAGGTTGGGTACAAATCTTCAGCTTCATGTTAGCACAACATAAATAGCAGCAATTGAGTTTTATTCAACAAGTAGCTCAGGTACTAAATGTGCACCAACACTGGGGAATTAATTCCTGCATGTATTTCTAATTTTTCCTTAGGTGTTTTTTTTTTGGCCTAGAGAATCGTAAGCAGCTGAAATTTCAGAACCCTGCATCTGATGAGCAAATACACTTCCAAAACATGAAAGAGAAGTTGCAAGTAGACCTGGTTTTGGGACACTGTAGCAAGCTGCCCTGAACACCGTTGGGTCTCCAGACCCAGACATTCAAACAAAAATACCCCAAATCACTACTGTTTTTGATAATGTATGCCAGAGAAACAACAAGTAAATTAACATGACATCTTCATAAGGAGGGCTCCATTTTTAACTCAGCTGCAAACTGATTATTTGCAGCAAACCTCTGATTTACACTTGACACTGTATCTTCTCCCCATCTTGGGTGCTCCCTTCATTTCATGTCTCCATTTCTCAGCCCTGCAGTCCCCTAACTTTTCACTAATATTTCTTTTTTTCCATTCTCTTTTCCCATCTGTATTCCATTCTTTCCCCATAATCCTTTCCTCATCCTTCTCCTCCATGGTGCTAGCTCCTCCACCTTCTCTCATCAGAGAGGCACACTCTTCTTTCTGATCCCTCCAAGTGAAGATCCCTTCTTTTACTCTTCCCTCCATATACTGGTACCTTGAGTAACTCCATTTTTAACCACAAATGTTAGTATTCACATAGGTTAAGATTAGGGCAAAACATTTTCTTGGTCTAGGGCATGATACGGAAAATACTTTTTCATTGTTGTGCAGTATTGGGCACAATTTGCTTAGTTTTGGTTGTTTTAACCTGCTTCTGAAATCTTAGTACTAATCAGCACCTGCAGTGAGAGTTGGGCCAGAGTTACGAGCAGGTACACATCTCTACTACACCCAGCAGGGAAAAGCTTTTGTTTCCTGTAAAGCTTTAACAGTCTGACACCTGCATGACAGCTTAATTCACCCACCTCTGCAAGTTAGTCAGCTCCACTTTATACAGAGGACTTATGAGCAAGCTGCAAGACAGTTCAGTGCAGGTAAAACATCGCCACTCACTGGTTACCAGAATTGCTAAATCCAGACAAGTGCACCAAGGCCGTCAGGAGCTCAGTGCTCCTTCTCTAGCTTTTAGACACATCCAGTTGCACGGTCCCAAGGAGCAAAGACTACCCAGCAGATCATTAGTCATCAGTTTTCCGAGCCTGAAAATAAGTTTGACCTTAAAAGCTTAACTGAATTTTGTAACAAGAGCCAGAGGAAGCCCAGTGAGTCCATCTTAAGAGGCCAGATCAGCACTGTAGCTTGGAAAAACTCAAGTTTGGTAGCTGAGATCCCTTTCAGTCCTCACCAGCTCTCGCAAGAGTTCTCACAGAATTACTACAGCCCGGAGAAAAGCAGGGCAGCAGCTGCTCAACAAGCTGAAGCTTCAGACAAATTTCAGAGAGCATCTTAAGTATTTAAAAGGTCAAATAAATGAGTTTTTTGGTCTCACTCTCTCCATGGTCTTTTCTTCTTGTTATTTTACTGATAAAATCTGGGGAAAATATGCTGCTGTTTTCATAGTGCAACACAATTAGCAACCCCCCACTTTTGAGAAGTGTAGGTTGTAGCACGCATGACTAACGATTAATGATGCTCATTAAAAAATGAAGTTCTGATGAAATTCATTAATGCTTGGCTTGAGTCTTGCTAACAGTTACGCAACATTAAGAGCAAGGCAATTACAGATCTTGGCTGCAACTCATTGAGAGATAAAAGAATACCCTTTTTCCTGTTTAACTCAATGTATGACATGCTGTACTACAGAAATAAGCTGCCTTGAAAAGCTGCTTCAACAACGAGACACAGTCTGCAGCTCCATTGCCACCTGCGGGTAAGTGCTGGAGTCTGTCATCCTACTCTGTTTCCCAGGGCACAGAGGAATAAAGGCATCAACAGAAAATAATGACGATAAAGGTAGAGCCATGCTTATGACTTACCCCAGTCAGTCATAAAGTCATTTTAAGTAGGCATCCCCTTTGGCCTCTTAGGGGACTGCTACCATTTAAATAATTCTGTGTATCGCTCCTTTCACACTCCTAAAAATTTAAAAAACAGCTTTATTCTAAATAGCACAGCAAGAGGTCGGGATGAGAACGAACTGCAGATTAATTGTAGGGAATGTTAACAGGGAATGGGAAGGAAACAAGTCATGGTTAGCAGCTGAAGTCTGGAGTCTGAAGGAAGCCTTCCAAAAGAGTGTGCAACAAGAGATTCACACACCTGTGTCAAAGCCAGAAATGTTTCTGCTGCTCCATGTCAGCAATCAAAGTACACTGTGGGTCTTAAAAAAAGCCTTCTCTACCTGTTCAATAGCAAGTGCAGATTCTAAAAGGGGACTGTTTGTGGCACAGACCCATGGATGTGCATAAACCAGATACCAGTGCATTCTCACACAGCTTGACTCTGCAGCGCTAATGGGAGTGAAGTCTATTGACCTATAAACCTAAATACAATAGTGTGAATCAGCTCTCTGCCATTACTAAGGATAAACGTGCTATTCTGAGTTGACTCAGGGAAACTCCTAGGAATGCACATTTTATATAGTTTAAAATTAAATACATTACCTATTGAAGTCCACTACAGATACATTTGTGGACAACACCAAGCTGTGTGGTGGGATCGACACACTGGAGGGAAGGGATGCCATCCAGAGGGACTTTGACAGGCTGGAGAGTTGGGCCTGTGCAAACTGCATGAAGTTCAACAAGGCCAAAGTGTGTCTAATAACACTAGATATCCAGTCATAGTCGGAGTATTTTCTATGAAACTGGAAAACTACTCTTTAACTCATCCATGCTGTAGTAGCAGTACTTCAGCAGCAAAAAGCCCAATGGAAATAGGCCACGAGTTTACATCAACCAGCCAGAAATTCTTGGAGTGCTCGAGAACCTTAGGCTATCTTGTGCATATAGAGCATCACTCTGTTCTGTGACCATCGCATTTCCAGAAAATGATCAGAGTTAAAAGGTGGAGGCCTCGCAAATTCAGAAGGAATTGTTACACACAAAAACCTACCTAGGCAAAGACATGAGGCTCAAGTCTCCAGTCTCCTACAATGATAGGTCAATGCTCTTTCACAGCCTAAAGGTTACTCTGCTTTAGCACTCAGCAGAATTTGGTTTTAAGGTTTACTTTATTTACTTATTCTATCTGTCCCTTACACAAACTCTGACAAAATCTTGATCTAGCACACTACAAACAAGACCAAAACTTTGCAATCAGTGTATGCAGAAAATGCCTATTTTCAGTCACAATTACAGCAGGCACATAATGGAGTGCAGATTGGCCCAAGGAATAAATTCCTTGATAAATTCCTTGATAAATCCTTGTGAGGCAACTGCACAGGTTAACTCGAACCCAAGTAAAATCTGTACCTTGGTGAAAACATTCTCTTTAGGATGCACAACCAAGATGGAGGAAGCAGAAGTTGTTGATGCACATCAGAACACCCCACTTAACCCCTAAGCAAGTATCTAACATTGTGCCACAACGGATTGTGACTCTAGATGCAGAGCCTTTCTTCAGCACCAAGGATCAGCCCGTAAATGGGTCCCCATCGCTAACACAGCCCTTACTGCGCATAAATTGATCTCCAGAGCAGCCCAAACTTCACGTTCCAGTTCCTCAATGGTGGCAATTCCTACTGACCACTACATTCCATCTAATCCCTGCCTCCCAGATGTGAAATTTTAGTGGTCAATGACCAAGCCTATTTAATGTGCAAAAGTGTTAAGAGTTAAATTTGTGCAAGTCAAATATCAGTTCAAGAAACGTTTGGATGATGCTCTCGGGCACATGGTCTGACTCCTGGGGTGTCCTGGACAGGGACAGGAGTTGGACTCGATGACCCTGGAGGGTCCCTTCCAACTCAGCATCTTCTATGATTAGCTCCAACTGGGTTGCTAGTCCCAGAAATAGGTATGCATTTGAACACAAGTCAAAAGCCCGTAAGAACTCTAAAGTATTCCATATCAGGTGCTTTCTAAGCTGGGGAAAGCAAAAACATGACAATACATGCTAACTGTGCAGTTAGAAACAAACTTTATTGTTGCAGCTTGAAATTATTTACACAATATAAATCTCTTTGAAAGGTACATTACTTCATTTAAGGCCTGCTACCACTGATTATAATAGCTTCAATAACATTTAGTTCAAAAGAAATACAATTCACTCCAATGGATAAATGATGCATCTAAACGCCACAACATACAAGAAAGGTCATGAGGACTTTTGGGGGGATGACAGTGCTGGAAGATGACAAAGGCTTCTTTGTAAATTGAGCTTATTTTATATACAGGACATAAATGGACTCGTGTTTAAAAGAACACTGAAAAATATGCAGTAAGAAAAAAAAATGACACAAAATGGAATATATCCCTAATATGCTACAGCCCTGTTTCTGTAAGTATTTGAAGGGTTTTAGATAGCTGGATTAAGAGGCTTGAGAGAGAACCAATTAATCTAACTTTAAGTCATATTTAAGAAAGATTGGATACATTCTCGGTGCAGAGACTATTCAAAGCACTTGTGTACAAAGCAGCAATTAACTACCACAGACTGCATCTGAGATACAAAACGGTAAAAGAAACAGTTCTACGAAAAAAATTTCACACACTGAAGACTTTACACCTACCATTTTTTATAACACTGAAGAATTACTACTACAAATGCTTCGAAACATACTTTTTTCCAGTTCACACTGTTTTTACAGCATTGTATAAATTTGTCATGTTTCTCTTCCATGGTCTCTTTCATCTTGTGTTTTGCATGGATCTCTATATGGGGGAAAAAAACCACTTAGCATAGAAAAAACACAGTTGTAATACTACAAAAATAGGCTGGGCAGTACCTGAAGTTATTTCTGCACTTTTTTTCTCGAAGTTTGTTAGATTTCAAATAACTTGTTTGCTTTCTAAATGTTCATACAACTTTTCTTTTCCACCAAGTTTTCTCTGCATCATCTCTCTACAAACATCAAATCAAACATATTCGGGAAGTCTGTGAATTAAATTCCATGCCACAGGGGAACCTGAGGCAGCAGCTCAACGATTTTAGAAAGTACAGAAACAGCTGATGTAAATCTGGAACCAGAACTTTGGTAATCTGGTGAAGTCTGATCACCGTTCCAAGATAGTAATGGGCTCCAGGGCCATTGCAGGCAGCTTTCTGATATTTCACAACAATAAAACCTTTTAGTAAAGAATCTGGTGCAGATCACCTGTGCTATTAAATACACAAAAAAGCCCAACACATACTTAAGTGCGAAAAATTAATCAACAGCATAGGTTGTGGGGGGTTTTTTGTTTGTTTGCTTTGTTAAGTTTTTTTAAGTCTTTTGGAATGTTTCTTCCCCCTCCCCCCAGGCTCACTGGTTTCCTAATCACAGGAACTTAATCAGACCAATACAGATCAGACCAGTTGGAAGAGTTACTTGAAAAACAAACAATGCTTTTTCCAGTGTCTCACCACATCACTTAGATGAAGCACCTCCATACAACTGCCACATGCAAATCTTTCACACATTTTCCTTTCCGCTCTACAGGCCTATAAGCCACAGTCTGGTTTCTTCAGACATGTCCCACCTGGACTTGTGTGGTTTCTCGCTGCCAAACGCCTCTTCCTTAGAAGTTGTGGTTGGTTAACAGAACCCCTACCTTGCACAAGCCCAAGACTTGTGGCTCTTTGTGTCTTTCACAACTAATGAAAGCAATCAGCTTGTAGCAGACAGTAATAAAAAGGGGGGAAAAGAATCAGCTGCAAGACTGCTCAGCATCAGCCTCGCATTACCTAAGGTTTGATCAAATGCTTTCTGTTCTACTGTAATTATAGCCTCCCTGCTGTGGAAGAGATAATAGGAGACAGTAGCTAATTCCAGTAGTTAAGTAACATAACACACCTTAGAAGGCATCCAATAACACAGTAACCAATACAAAAACATTAAAAACAAATCAAGAATAGACTAGGCCAGCTCAAATGCAGATGGGTAAGATGCAGTCAACCTCCTCTGCAAACTACAGGAATGATCACCCCATGAAGAGATTGTATTCTACTGGGAATAAAGTTTTGTTTAATCAGAAAGTTATCCAAACTTGTCTTAAGATTTCTTTCAGTAAGGAGTAACAACAGAATACTTTGTAAGCTTTTGTTAGCTACCATAGGCTTTAAAAAATCTGAACTTCATTTTTAAACAAACTTCACCCTTTACAATCTGCTCGTCCTTAAACCATGCAAGGAAATAGGCAATACCTTACTACATCAAAAGCTTGAGTATCCACATGAATGATTTACTTTTACTCATTTACTGAGCCCATCCCTCCTCTTGACTAGTACTTCTTTGACAAGCTCACTTCCCAGGACGCTAGCAACTTAGAAGTGTCAACACTGATAAGCATGCATGCCTCTCATCCAGTGCAGGCAATGCTAGCAGGGTCTACAAACCCCACCACAATCTGTTTTTCAGATGGACAATAAGATTTGCCCACCAGTGTTCTCCAGCAGAGTTACTAAACACAGCAGTGACAAGAATGAACTAACAGCTTGAAGAACACTATGGCATTCCACACGGGCAGGGAAAGGCAACAGCAATGAAATACAGTTGGGCATTTGGGGAAAATCATGCTTCATTCTGTGCTTACAAGACTAGAGGCCTCCTCAGAGGGACTTTCTACACAAAAAAGGTCATATACTGAAAAAACAGAACATAATTTTAGTCAAGAAGGAAATGGTGATGATTAACTATGGAAAGGAAACTTTTATATTCATGTTTCCCCTAAAGAAGTAGGGTTGTGGGCACAGGGAGGGGAGGGAGGGAATGGCACACAGGTAAAATACCTCAGGTAAGTTTTGAATAGCCTAAAGGGGCTACCAATAGTTCTAGTGTTGAGGAAAACAACTGGAAGAACTATTTTAGTAATTTGGGCATTTATTGTAAGCATTTACCAGGTAGCAACTAATTCTAAGGCTATATCCACCACAAACATTTAAGCTGGGGGACTTCTGTCACAACTAACTCAATTTCTGTCACCATGGGAACACACACTTTCAGGAGTACTTCAATCCAACATGCTGACATTCGAAGTCACCAGCATTCAAGAACGTACAGGAAAATTTTGGAAGTTTAAGTCAGTTTTTAACAGCTTTCCCTATGCGACAGGTACTATGTGTGCCTCTGAAACAGTTTGCCCTGTTAGTAGAATAGACTCTCTTCATCTTAGTACTGTATAAATTCCTTTATTCCCAGAATCATTCCCAAGAGCAGGATGTCAAAAAAGCTAACAGGGAAGAAAAAAAAAAAAAAGACAGTGGATGCCCAAGGTTACAAATGGATACCTTAACATAAAACTGTTATGCTCTGTTACAGGTCAATTTAACAAAAGAAGTCCGCACACAGAGTTAGATTTCTTCTTTACATCAAAATTTCTACAAAATAGGAGAGAATACAATGCAATACACAAGTCCATAAATGCAAGATACAGTACAATTCACACTAATTTACAAATGGCTATTTACACTGTTGTATATACAGATACAGTCAGAACTGGTTAATTTGGTGAAGTCCTTTGAAAATGCAAATCCAGAAGTGTAAATGAAGGAATTTAAAATTATATGACAAGTCTAGTTATCATTCAGAAACCTTTAATGCTTAAGTGACCTAAGAAATTAGCCATGCATTAGCCAGATCTGACTGCAGAAATGAGAAAAAAATTCACACTATTCTGCTTTACAAAAGCAACCAGGCCACTAAGGTCTATTGACTTGATGCTATGTATGCAAGAATGCCGTTACCAATAATCCTTTTCATATTTACAATATAAGTTTAACTACAGGAAGAATTATTAATTTTGGCATTCATGCCCTTAGCTTAACATAAAGGCAACAGAGTATCTTCTTGGCAAGTCACAGTCAAAACTACCACAGGATGTTTCTAGAGCTCAGTCATATCTTTTTTGTCATCCTTGCTATTAAAGAGACTGAGATAAATTAACTGAAACATGTTCTCTCGTTCAGTGCTCTAGCACCTAACTTACATTCAGAATGTCCTGTATTCACAGTTTCAAGCTACCTTATAATCTGCAATGCTATTGCAAACTACTGCTTCAAACATGTCTGCAGATACTCCACAGCGAGTGAGAATATCAGCGTGCTACTGGCTCAAATGAATGTGGAACAAGGCTCAAGGTAACTGGCATTTCATTTTGGAAAGTGGTTGATAGCATTTCCTCAGAACTTGATCCGGAATTGTTTTAATCTGCACTTGTCTTGAAAGAAAGCCGATGCAAAGCAGCATTTAAGTGTGTAAAATGAATTTGAACATGCAAAATGAAAGCCTCTACCAGTACTGCAAAGTCAACCACTGTAACCTGTGATAATCCTTGTGCTTCTTTGAAGTGGCTCAGGAAAAGCTTGCAGTATTTACTATCTGCTTCAAAGTGCTTTTATGGGATTCAGTGGAACTTCACTCCACAAGAATGAGATTGAGCTGCACTCATGAAGAGCTTTGGTTCTGCAGAAGCAAGCTTCCACTCCTACAGTTATTGCTACTTGAGCTAGACAAACAAAAATACTACTGAAAAAAATTACACTAACTCTAAACTTAAATAGTACTGGTACCTGAAAAGGGAATGTGTTTTGCCAACTGTTGGGAAAGTCAGGATCTGTCAAGTGTTGGATTTCCCAAGACCAAGTGAACTTCACAGACTTTTTCAAATATTTCACAAATACAAAGCCAGAAATAAAGCCACCACTTGAAGAAAATAGCAATAAGAGTTCAAAAATCTTTCAGTCTTACTTCCATGCAGATCTTGCTGAACTTAAAGGGACTATGAAGACAGCAGAGTATTATTCACCATACGTCAATAATGTCAACAGGGAGAAAGTACAGAAAATTAGTCTTCAGTGCTTTCATGAGCTCTAGCAACATCCTTGAAAACTGCTACAAAGGAAAATATAAATGTTTATTTTAGCTATTTGTTTCTATTTAACTACCAAGAAAATCTGTCCAATATAGTAGCCGCCAGCTAACAAACGCTAACCAAAACGATTACCTAATTTCAAATTACAAAAAATTCCAGTTCTCATTTGTATTAGGATTTTTAAGGTTTTGACTGAAGGAAATAAAAAAAACCTGGAAACATCACAGAATGGTAGGGGTTGGAAGGGACCTCCCGAGATCACCTAGTTCAACTCCCCTGCTAAAGCAGGTTCACCTAGAGCAGGTGGCACAGGATCACATCCAGGAAGGTTCTGAATGTCTGCACAGGAGACTCCACAACCTCTCTGAGCAGCCTGTCCAGTGCTCCGTCACCCTCAAAGGAAAGAAGTTTTTTCTCTTTCAGGAGATGAATATAAACAACTCAAGAAGAAAAAAAGAATCCCAAACCTTGCTTTTGTAAAATAACAGAATGCCATTCAAAATGGTCTTTTCAAGGTGAAAATTTTTCATCCACATCGATTTTCTTTGTCCTGAATCAATCCAAGCTTTTGTAAAGCACATGTGTGTGTATATATATGTGTGTGTATATATACATATATACACACAGTGTGCCATAAAGCAATTCTGAATAAATATCTTTGCTGGAATCTGTACAACAGACTCCCCATAATATTTACTCTTCAGGTAAGTTTGTGTTTGCACGTGTATATGCACACACACAGACTTTGTACATGTGGGCACTTATGTGACCAAAGTGCAAAGTTTTTCAGAGTATAATTAGAGCTGAGTACATGCCTGCTCAACTCCACACTGCATTGTTGGGTTTTATTTATCTGTTGTGAGTTTCTTCCCCTCCCACCACCCCTACCCCCTTTCAGATTTAAAGCCTCTTTTCCATGCAAACTTATACATTGCTTTAAGTAAACATTTTCTTTTCAATTCACATTTTGTAATCCAGACCATTCTTGGTATAATAGCTTTAAGAAATAAGAACGTGTGTGATGATCAAAGCCCCATTGTCCAAGTCATATGCTTTTCCATATTATCCTTCGAACCAGAGACTTTGAAAACTAATTTGCTGCCACAGAAAATAAAAAAAAACCCCAACAAACAGAAAGCCAGATGTACGACAATCCCCAACTACAGGACGAGGCATTTAAGACTAGAATCCAAGGTTAGAAGATTACAAAGTAGGAAGATGTCAACAATACACAAACTGTAAACCTGTGTCTTGCTCCCCAGTGCAACAGGATCTGTTCACTAATCTTCAGTTCAATAGTCCATTCTGCCAGACACCGCTGAAGCACATCAAACAGACACCAGAACAGTGTTCAAATTTAGAATCAAGTTTCAAAAAGGAATACAGGTTTGGAATAGTGGTCTTTCGTTTTGAAAGTACACTTAATAAACCAGCAGCTTTCCCACAGAAGTTAGACATTTTCCATTGTCCATCTCACACTACGATGGTACACAGAACCTCACAGAATCTGATGACTGAAGAACTTGCACATTTCTACAGCTTAACGCATCAAGAAGGAAAAAAAAAATCAAGACATTATTTGTCATTTCAGCAAGCTGGTTGATTCTTATGCAGAAGTACCATCATATGGAAAGCTGCCTTTTACTGTTTTTCAAAAAGGGGGGCAAAAATAAAGATCATCCTAACCTTTTTCCCTAGTTACAGCACACCGGTGATCTCACAAGTCTATTATCACTCATTTTGCTTGTACACATCTAAAAGGTTAATATAATCTGACCATGTTTTCTTTAATATAAGTTAACGCAACTTCAATAAAATAAGTTGTTAAACGAATCCTTTGGAACAACTTCACTGTCTGCACCCAACTTTTACAAAAACTGATGAAAGCAGCAATGGAATCATGTTAAACTTATAATAAATAATTCACATACAACATATGTTAAATTACAAAGAAGGATTAAATTGCCGTTTCTACAACTTTTTATAGATTTAGCAAGTTTCTAATCCATTTTATATCAACAGCAGTATGTATGCTCTTCATATTAAATTTAACATTGAAGGACTGTTTAGAGGCATTATTTATAAAGCAAGAACCACCAAGTGAGCATTACAGAACTTCAACAAATGTTTAGCTTTTTTCCAGGATCTGTTCTCAGAAAAGATTCAGGGGTTGTCTATCCACTTGGCAAAGTTTCTTCCTCTTCTTTACTCAGGAAGAGTCAATGTCATGACCTCCAGTTTCATTTTGAAATACTGGTTAAACCGAACAATTGCATACCTGTTCAAAGGGAGAGAGATTTGATGTTAAGAGCAGGTAACTCCTTACACAAAGACAGCCATGCTAGGTTGGACTAGTCAAAAGATCACTTACCCAGTGTTTCTAACATTGACCCTTAGCAGCTGCCACAGGAAGACGTTAAGAACAGAGCAAATATTATGTCTACTTCCTCACCACCAATCCCTACTCACAGCTGGCAAAACAGATGCTGTTCTGGGATTATCAAATTATTATTATTTTTGTGTTTAATAGTTCTTAATAGACTGTCCAACAATTGACACTTACCATTCCAGAGAAATTTGATTCTGATCATCACAAGAATGACATTTTATTCAAAACAGACAAGTTTTTGGGTTCTGCCACCTGTTTTAATTTGGTTTTTTTGTGCCACCTAGCGGTTACTAACAAGTACTTCTACTTGGGAATAGGTAAGTCACAAGAAGAAATTTACACTTGTCTCATTTACAAAATGACACGACTAAGCCTCATAACCTGGTTTCGTCAGTGCAAGAATTTCTGAAGTGGGTTCTTTCACCGCGAGAAATGATTAATTTGATCACCTCTCCTAGTCTCCCAATGGAGAGATTAATTCCTCTGCTCACTGCCATAAAAGACCATTTTAAAAAATGCCAAAAGGCACACATCTACCTGAAAAAGAATACCATTGGCCAGCATCTCAGAAAATGGAACTTAACATTCATTGGCATGACAAAGACTTTAAAAAATATTACTAATTTCCAAGATCAACACTCCGTGCAATAAGTAGTAAACAAGCTTTCTTGTGTAAGAGCCCTGTGTTTCTTGACTCTTGCAGTTGGAAGCGCAGGTCTTGCACTTGACAGACAGCACACCACATGCTGACCAGCTTGGCTTTTGTACCTTTGCCTCACCAACAAAAAAAACCTCTGTGCCCAAAAACATTCACTCCTCTGGTTATGTTCTTTGCCTTGTTATACCGTGTGTTTTAGTCCAGGGGCACATACTAATTTAGACAACTTTCAGCAACAAAAAGCACAGATAGACAGCTTTACTGGCTTGTTTTCTCTTAAACTGAAGAGTTATAGTACGATCACATAGAACAGGTCTGTTGCTCAGATCTCAGTTTCTGATAACTGGGATGTTGGACTAGATGGCCCCATAGGTCCCTCCCAGCCTCAGGTATTCTATGGTTGTATGTACTGAGCACACTTACCCTAGAAAATCAAAGTCAATGGTGGAATATTTGGCTTGAATTAGAGCCCACAATCCCCAAAAGAAGTGGGAGGCCTGAAAGAAAAAGTTATTAGTGAAAGATTAACATTAAATAAAACCCGAGACGTAAACATATTCTCACATTGAGACAAAAAGTTATCTACAAGAGATCCCTCAAAACTCAACTTCTCTGTAAATTTTATCATATCTCTTTTGGTAAAGAGAATGGTAAACAAGTATTATACAACTAATCACTGGCAAACAGAGGGGTAAATCCATCAGCCTCCTGATTCTCCCTGTGTCATTTTCAAGGCTAATGTTGCATTTATAAAATAGGGCATCTATTAAGTAGACTGTTTTACAACTATATACACTATGTCAAAAAAATGCACAGAAATATAACTCATTTCTACTGCTGCTAATTATTCTATATGTAATCACCTCTAGTGCAAATATGAAATCCCTTTTGAATCTTTGATTACAACCCCTAGGCTGTTGTAACCACAACTCACTTTCACTACTGACTTGGACAAAGATATGATCTGTAGCTATGTAAGAGAACCTCTAACTCATCAGCATTTACACAAATTTTCCATCTGCTCCGAACTTACTTCCCATTACAAATCCAGATGAGTAATCTGGAGACCTATGTTCAGTTTCAGATTGGAACTATGGATTACATTAATAATAGGATTTTTAGTGCACTTCAAATTAACAAATACATGTAATGGCCATGAGCTTGACAGTCTCCTTGTAGAAGGCACTTCTGGACCACCCAGGTTACACGTGATATACTTCAGACTTCTGTTCAGTAAATAACTGCTTACAGTAATGACCTAAAATTGCTTTCTGAAGCTTGCAAAGAACACACTTTTACCAGAATTGTAGAAGATGCAGGCACATGTGCCTGAAAACACCTTAAAATGGCAACTACTGTACATACACATGAATCTCTCTTCTACCTCTGGTTTAGATAACTTTGCCTGATAATGCAGTTTGGCATTTTACATCAGCATCCATTAACTTTAGCTCGTGTTTTCTCTTAACAAAGCTCCTCACATCAATTGACACAAGAGTGTTTGGCAGTATTTGTGCATCATGTGTGGTCTATAGGCAGGTCTCCAGCTGTTCTCTAAACAGAATTCTATCTTCTTAAACATTAGCATGACCATAGTTTAAAACTGACACAACAATGCTATATATTTTAAAACAGACCACCAGCCCACTTAATTGCAGATCTAACTTTCCTAAGTGAATGAGATAGCTGAATCTAACCATTAACAGTTGACAGAGATTTTAAAAGAATAACAGCAAACAAGGTGATATTTTTAAGGGCTTGTTTAATCATCATCTTCCTAGAATGTGAACTGTATTTCCTCACTGCAACCATCAGCTTTTGCCAGAAAACTGAAGGTATTACGGTAACAGAGGTGTGCTTGGATTAGCCAGAAAAAGGACTTCTTAGCCTTAGTCCTCCTATGTATAGTTTGGCTTGTTATTCTTCAGGAGCAACCAAAATAGAGTTCTCTAGCTATTGGGTAAGAGGCACTTTTGCTGTAACATTTCCCATCACATCCTCTAGGCAAAACAAGATCAGGGCTAGTTGGAAAATGTAAAAGGATAACACAAACCTGTAAAATATCTTCAGAAACTGCACAGAGATCAAGCTCAGAAAAAGAGACAACATCTTCAAAGTGCTTCCAACATTATACATAATTAGGACATTCAAAGACTCAGTGCCACACCTACTTGATTTCTTAGTCTACCTCCATGAATTGTACTTTGTGGGTCTTTTCCCGCCTGAAGTGCCCTTGATCTGGCACCAAAGCCAGATAACCAATGAACGTGCTCCATTCTTTCACAATAAAAGAACAAGGGAGTGAGGCTTTTATACCCAAAGTCTGTGAAAGACTGACAGACAGGAGATAGCTTATAATGCACAAGACACAGCAGGAACAGGGAGCAGGACTCACAACCAGCCCTCACACTCTACAGAAAGGCAGAACTTCTGGGGAACCACAGGAGACTACATGTGCACTTTGCTACAATTCAAATCACTAAGGCGACCAAAACCAAATCTGAAAGCAACTCCCAGATTGCCAAGACACTGCAGGCAAGGAAAGAGTTAAGGCAGTAATGAAAAACCCAATTATCTGGGGGAAAAAAAACCAAAGTATCTAGTTTTACTCTAGCAAAACATTATCTTGTTTTAAAAAGGCTTTGAAGTCAGAGACTTACAGGTCTTTATGAAGCATTACCTTGTTCTTCTGTCTTCCTAACATTACAAGAAAAAGTTCAACACAATCCCATCATGAGCCCTAGCCAACTCAGGAACTTGCCAGAACAATAAACAGCCAATAGAAACACTCCCTAAAAACTCATCTCATTTTCTGAATGCTCACTGCCTCTTTCACTAGGAATAACCTACAGAGAATTTTTAATACAACATAGCAGAAAGTTTCCATAGAACAGGCTAAAGAAGTTTTTCTTTACATGCCACAGCACTCAGAGTAAGAAACTGACAATTACATTTGTTCACAGAGTAGCAGTTTCTGTATAGCATTTAATATATTTTAATTAAGTGTTTGTTATTTACCAGTGCAAACTGATTGACTTGGACATAGAGAACTTCAACTTCTTTTTCACTGACTTCTGTGCCAAATCCTTTATAGTCTTTGTAGGCCTCAAGGTAAGATCTCAGCCACTGTTCCTGTAATTTTCTGTTAGGATAAAGGCTGTAGTCTACCTCATTTACTCCTAGAAGAAGAAAAAAAGAATATTAGAATCGCATTACTGGGCTACTTCCCCCCTTGCTGCCCCCAACACACATACAAATTGATGTGGACAAACATCAGTACTTCTACTTTGGCCTGAATTTATCAGTTACATGCTGGCAAGAACTTCCTACATCACAGCATTCAACGTAGCACAAAGATTCATGCTGTGTATGTTTTCAGCCACACACATGTTCTACTCTTATTTTGAGATTCAACCAGCCTGGCTTTGAGAGAAGCCTCAAGAAAAAGTATTATGAAACAAAAGCCCTCATAAACATATCAAATATTGCACATTTCATAGGTAAGCAGATTTGTATGCAAAATACCCAAAGCTGAACCCAGATGCATATACATGGTCACCAACTAAGCTCACATTTGAGAAAAATTTATTAGAAGTCTATCTCCATCCTCCACAAGGTATTGGTAGAATTAGAAGCTTTATCTCTATAACCAGTCTTTTCACACTATTTTTCTTCCTGTACTGGAGATGTTTAGTCACAGGCCACAGAGAATCTGCCAGGAGTCCCAAACCAAGATCACAGTTCACTCCCACTAGCTATCATTCCCGGAGGATTTGGGATTTTGCTCCTGATGTCTTATTTTATGAACAGTGCAATTCCCTAGCACCTAAAGTCTCTCCTGTGTCAGATGCACTCAAATTTAGCTTTAAAAAAAACAACAAGATTTTTACAGGACGGATAGAGAACAGCACAAGTGAAACACAACTGTTCTTCATAGGCAGAACTTTAGCATTCTTGCTGTACTTAGCTCCCTAAAGATGTAGTCTGACTCTGAGAATTTCCAAATGACAAAACTTAAAGCTCTGAAATGTATTTTGTGAATAATTTAACTCACTTTCCAAATACTTCAATTACCAAGCATAAACTCTTCAGGTTTTTTTTAAAGTTATCTAGACTTAAAATTCAGTTTGTGAAACAATGACTGGTAGATTGAGGGTCCCAATTGCACCATACTGTGTGTTCCAGCTGTATTAATAATTATGTAGGTTTTTCCTGTTGCCCCATCTTCTGAAGTAACACAGCATACACACATGGTTATTTCTCTTATGGACAAAGTGAATGGGCAGCCAGTGAAAAACTTTGAACAAGTTAACAAACAAACACCTTTTTTCCTAAAATCCCACCTTTTTCCTTTCACACAGTCTTGTCTTTATTTAAAAACAGAAGTAAAAAAATTAGGAAGCTTTCACTTCTCATTTTAGGATATAACTCAATGGCAAGTACTTAGCACACATATTCAAAGCCACTGAAAACCCACATAAGCCTGACATTTGGGATGGTGGAACCACACAGCCTATTGTCAATATGTATCTATGCTGTAAAAGACACAGCTGCATTATTTCATTATAGAAGGCTGCCTGGTGTGTTCTGCATTTATCTAACTCTACCAAAACTTAGGACATTACATTCTCATCACTGGGTTAGCAGAGGGCATAAGTGGCCTGCAAGATGAGACATCAACACATTTGGATACTATCAGAGGAACAGCTATGTGCATGTATCTAGATATACAGGCAAAAAAAAAACCACATGCAAGAATGAGGGTATTTTTATAAAATCAGTTTACCTTTCCTGAGAAATTCAATTCTTACCTGCAAATTCATTGAAGTGATTTCCAATGTCATAAGCCAGGTAGTTGTATCCAGAGTACTCATAGTCTATGAACTGCACATCACCTGTGTGAGACACAACAGCAGCAACATCAGAGTCCATATCAAATGAAGTCACAGCCCTAATCCTTTGGTGTCCTTTGAAGTTCGTGAGGGGAAAAAAGCCAAAACCGCACACCCATCTTACTTGTGCCCCACTGTGTGCGCTCAGACATTCCAGGGTAAGGCTGTGATTTTTATGATACGAGATTTGCTTGAATATTCCTTCAAGAAAGCTCTTAAATAATTACTTAGAGCTTACAGTTCTGTTTTTAAACTCTGAATAGCAGAGTTTCAATTTTAACTTCTACCACATGAGGGCATCCTTTACCCTCAAAATAAGAATTATAGTACAAGATTCTTTATTTAAACTTCATGTAGAAATAGCAGATCATTTTGACCCTGACCTAAAAAAGAACAGCCCTGTTTATTCTCATACAAATGTGCAACCACAGTGGACTAATACGTTGCCACATGCTGATATTTCCTTTAACATGTTGATAAGTGCATTACAAAACAAGACTGTTCTTAATTGTTGCTTTTTTTAGCTAGCTTAAACTAGTCTAAAGAAACCACACAACCCTCAAGTCATTAAAACCATGAAACTATATAGTGTTACGTAAACAAAGATTGATAAAGCAGCACACACAGGCTCAGATGGTTCTAAATGACATTTAGCTATAGTGAAGCTGGCAAAAATGCTTCACTCAAGGTAATAACCTGCTCGAGAATGTCTACACCACATCAAATAGTCAAGACATTAACGACATGGATTAGGTAAAACTAGAGCTCTTGTATTTTAAGGGAAACCAGCAAAATTACTAAAAATATCAGAAAAGGAAGAAATGGGTTAACTTAAGCTGTTCACACTAGAACACTGAAGTGTAAAACCTTACATTTCCACCTCTATGCTGAAATGGGTAATTTTCACAGTTGCACCCTTCTCCCTCTCTACACCCATTTCTTTGATGACTAACTGTATATTTACTCAATAAAAACATATTCCTTCTATTACAATGAACAATCTTCTTAGCGTGACTTAAAACATCTTACAAAAACTAGTGCTAACTATCAGAACTCCAGGTCTGAATGTAAAAAGTAAATCAAGACTAATGTTAGGTATGTTATCTATTTCCTAGACCAAGGATTTTAAGTGTCTAATATACTGCCTTCTTAACATTTATGGATATTGGACATATAAAACAATTGCTTTGCCAGATAAATGTCCTGACCAAGTTACCACAGAACAGCTTTGTTAGAAGTGTTCCCTGTAACTATGCAGTTCATCTTTATTCAAAATACTAACACAGTAATGTTTTCCAGATGGATAAATCTTGACAAAGCACTTATAAGGGGAGTTAAACCCCACAACACAAACAAAATCACCTAGTCACAATCTTCCAAGTCAGAGTTCACCCTTACTTCCACAGAAAGAGAGGACTGCTTACCAAGGTTAGCAGGTTAAACCTTTTAGGCTCTGACAAACCAACATGAAAATGGCCTGCAGAGTGGCAAGCTCCTCCCAGGAAAATCTTGTTGGCAACAGAAAAGTGAGGTTCTCTAGAACTCTAAAGGGACAAGAAATTTTACAGCAACTGCAGCCAAGATATTTCAATAGTCACAGATTAATTTCTGCCGCTGCCTGACTTGCAGATTCATACACTTGCACAAGTTTCATTTCCCTCTGGTTCTTTAGTACCCCTTTTGAAAATAAACACCTGTAAGTTACAAGCCAGTCAAAAGGCACAGCCCAACCCTGGTTAATACTCTGCTACCAGCTGACCTCCTGAACTTCCTCCCTGTGCACCCAAGCATTTGATATTGCCTGTATTCAGAGGGTCTTCCTTCCCCTACACGTAATACAAACAGCAGGTAAAAGTACTTGCAAAATGCCAACATAAGACATACTTAAATTTCTTTCATGTGCAAATTTAATCTTGAATATACCTCTGTGCTATTCTGCATTTTCAAGTCGAGTTAACATTTTAAATTTACTTCCTTATACAAACAACACCAGGTACAATAAGAAACTGAATCTAAGATGTGAATGAGGCTGTCACCAGGCACTCTCCTACAGGGAAATGCATGTGAACAAGTGATGCACTCCAAGCCAGTGCACAAGTAGCACAGTGTCTGCCACCACAAGGCAGCAACAATTGCGTGTCTAATCTGTAGCAGATGAAAATTTGGCAGACCCACACTCAGTAAGTCAAAAATACAAAGTGAAAAGTCCTGCACTTTTACTGATCTCTTTCAGACTTAGACCACTGTGGAACTCAACCTTAAGTTCAATTTCTGCATGACAGGCTCAAAATAAAGACACACAGTTCTGTGAAACCAAAAGAAAGCAAAAACCCCAAGTTTATCACTTCCTAAATGCAGACATGTCTCAGTTACCTTGTTTTAGAAGAAGCAGAAGAAACTTTGCATTAATTGTTTAAATATCCACAGTATTAGAAGCTACTTTTCAGTTTTACTGCAGTTCATACAGAAGGCCACTTCTAAAAGATATGGCTTACACTAGTACTTAAGCAACTAGATTTTGTTTTGAGGTTTTTAATAAGCACAAAGGATTTATACTTCCCACTGACTTCACTGGGAGCAGGCAGACCAACAAGAGGCACTGGTCTAAGCACATTTGTATTTTATTGAAGTGAGACATGATTTAAAATTAAGCTTTATTATCTCTGGAGAAGCTATGGTTATCAACAGGAATAGAGACATCAAGAGTATTGAATATTTCAAGTTGAAACACACTCCTTTCACCAAGCGGTCTATTAGTGCAGACAACATGAAATGTAATCTTTGAAAACTACATAAAGACACGAAACGGAACACATGTTGTGTTCCATACACCAGATATTCAGTTTTTAAATAGACCAAGTAGTAGTCAAGAGGGCATCCGCTAGATCTGGTTGGGGTAGGAGGGTGATGACACCTCTCTCTAGCTACTCTTCACATGTAACAGTTTAATAAGGTAAGCACTTTTGACATGCAATTCTAGCTGGAGTTACCACAGCAGAATGATGTATCCCGAGTTCCGTCTCATCCTGCTCATCAGGCGAGCCACTGAGGCCCTAGAAGACAGCTTTAGTAAAGACAATTATCTATGCTATGAACATAGGTGAAAATTCACAAATGGGTCGTACACCCAAAGGGTAATTTCAGCTATAAATACCCAATATACCTTTGCTGAAAAAAAAAAAGGGTTTTAGATCAAAACCAGAAGCCTTAAACATACCTCAGTCTTCAGAAGCACTGAGCACCCACAGACTCCTACCAAAGATCATAGAAAACATTGGGTAGGCAGAGGGAATAAACAGAACAAAACTAGCCATCTACCCACACACTTAACTTCCTGCCAGCTGACTTTAACACATTCAAAAAGAACACAGATACAGGCAAAAGAATACTGATACTTGGTCTTATTGAACAGCAAGTATTGGAATACTCTTAAAACACCAGGTATTTTTGGAAGCTCTCGGGTCACATTAAAAAAAACAAAACATCAAACTTTAAGACCATCAGAACACAGGGTCTATCAATAAGCAGTACCAAGCATCAATCATTTTGACTGTCTTGATGCCCAAATTGTAATTAAGAGCAACGTGAAGCTCAGTTATATCCTTCAAAAAGTATTTCACGCCAGTAATTGTAAGTTATGTAAAGTAACACTTGCAAATTTTCATATCCTGAATGACTGCAAACGGACATTAACAGAACAGCAAGAGGCAGAGTTCTCTCAGCCACAGCATGAACACATTCAAATATGACGAGCGACACTCCATTAAATGAAGCTGGTGCTCAATACGCTGTTCCAGTCTCAGAAGTAAAATTTAACAACACGAGACCAATTCTTCTTAAAAGCTGTATGTGGCACAACCATGATTTTTCTTTCAAGTCTGACAATTTACCGTGAATATAATGCAGAGGACAAATCCAAAGCAATGCACTGGGACAAGCCGCAATCACTCTAACTACAGTGGACAGCAGTCCTAGTATCTGTTGAGAGCTCGAGCTTAAACACACATACACACACTCCCCCTGTGTCTAGTAAATGTGCAAATTAAGCATTCACCAACAAAGCTATAAATACAGTGTTGGTAAAACAAATACATGAGTTGTTTTGTTTGTGTCGGCTTCTGAAAAGCCAGATAAACACCATCAGCTTTGCTCAAACTTTACTGGGAAAAGGAAAAAAAGCTGTTATTGCAAAAGATCGATTCTCTCTCTTTAGTTCCAGCTTATGGTCATGAAGGTCTTTTTGAACCACAGAAGGCTTTCTAGATGAAAAAGTAAAGTTAGTAAGAGTACAGCATCACCAAAGCTATTAACTACCTTCATACAGTTCGATGGCATTCCTAATGAAGTACAACTTTAAAGGTTCTATTTTGTGCAAAGTTATTTGTATACCAATAAAAGCTTTTGCTCTGCCAAACAGAATTCCATCAATATATGTTTGTTTACAGTTAAAAGTTCACTTGCACTTCTAAAACCATGTTCTTCATCTTAAGATTGTACCAGCAGAGAGATTGGTGGTTTTTGTTATGTAAAAAGTACACTGTAGGAAACAGCTTTCAAGCAATGGACACTCTGCAGGTGGCACTGAGGTTTGGTTACTCTGAAACGGTACCAGTCGTACCCAGATTGCAAAAGTCTTATAACACAGTACATATGCAACATTCAGACAGAAGTTTAAAATATGCATTTCATATTTCCAATTCTTTTCCCCCCCAAGATGTTTAGCGTGAAGCCAAAGTGCCTTATGTACCTCCCCTCCTCCCCACCCTGTCCCCAAACACTAAGCACTCACACACTCGTTACTGTTGGATTGCTCAGAAGTGATGCACTGCTGGCATTGTTTTTCCCTCCATTCTGCTTACAAAAAGAAAAGCATATCACATTTTTTAAGAATAGGAACTTCAAGCCTTATTGACTGTGACCGCGAGCCTTTTAAAGACATTCCTCCAGGCTCTTTTGCAGCATGGTTCTATCATGAAAAGTGACTGTAAGAATTACTTTTACCTCAATGGGTCTGTCATGGGATGCCAAAACTCAGGTAGTTTCAGCACTGAAAAAGCCAACAATAACGATAGATTTATTTTTGGTACTACACTATCACAAATCCAATGTATGTAAGATCACAAGCCTTTTTTTTGCATACCTTCCATGCTTTTCCCCCCCTGCTTCTCTTTTTAAGCAGAACTACCATTGAAACTAAGCAGAAACACTGAAGTTTCATACTGAATTCTTAGAACTTAAAACTGCTGTTAACAGTGCTGTACAGGTATATATACTACATAGATGTATGTACCTGTAGAAGTACTAGGAATTCCCTTCAAAATAGTATTACTCAGAAGGAAACTCGTATACAAACCACCAAAAGACTATTTTCTTAATTCACATGCATTCAGTATGTATCTGATGCAGAAACTGGTTATACATACACAGCCAGTTTTCATACTAGAACCAGCTCCAGCATGTTGTTAGTTTGTACTTAGAAATCGAGGCACATACGCTTGAAAGGTCAAAGACCAATGGAGATGGAGAATACTCCAGTTCCATTCACAGTCATGCAATTCACACCCTTCTGGCGTACATACCAGCAGTCTTGTCTAACTGTCACAAAAATGAATCTACTACAAGGAACATGTCAGCCTCGCTTGGAAAGAAAATCTTGATCTAACCTGATGAATTCATTGCACTCTGCTGAGTTCAGATATTTGAAATGGGAAGAAAGTTGTGCATTTTTACTGCACCATGGCCATTTTAGTTTCACAAGTTTGCCTCTTCCATTTGTTTTAATGTCCTGTTTAATTGATTCATTTAGTAACCGAACCTCAAACCACTAAAATCCAGAAATAAAAGGAACTGCGGGTTTATACAGAATCTTTATAGAATTTGACTCTGGCATTTCTTTAATAAATGTGAATTATGAGTTATTATAATACAAACAAAAACATACTTCATCTTTGTCAAGATGCAATACCTACAACTGTTTAAATAAAGTATGTATTTACAAAAGAAATCTTTGAGATGCCTATGTACCCCACGCAGGAAAACTGAATCACAGAAAGTAGTCTTAAGTACCACTAAGATACTTCATTATGAACCTGTCTTCACAAATCAGAACAATACATGTCTTATAAGAGCTAATGTCTTCAGGTTATTTTCTATGCTTGCATGATTTATTTTTTCCACCCTCCACAAAGCTTTATAGGACTAGAATAGAACTAACAAACAATCACGTACTTTGAAGCCTAGACATACAGGCAGGCTGAGGATTAGAAAATTCATTAAAGTAAAGCAAGCAACACCAACGTTTGTCCTCTGTACAGTAACATACAGATGAGAACTAGCTAATTAAGCAACTTGGTATTTGCAGAGATATCACTACCATTGGGTCTTAAAAGGTCAAATTGACTTCACTCATTAAAGTCAGTAAAATGACACTATGGATGTAGCAAATGCAATTACAGCACAAACAAGCCAAGCTACTACTTACTTCTTAGTTCAGTACCTACCTCGTTTCTTGTTGTAAATAATATTTTTACACAACAGGTCATTGTGACAGAGTACCACTGGTGATCCTAAATTTGACAGTCTTTCCTTCATCCAGGCCATCTCTTCCTGAAGGACTTGAGGACTTGGAATGTCGCTTAAAAATCTTTTCAGGTATAAAAAGTTTGAGTGTTAATATTTCGTACTGTGTGTTCCACACCAAGCTTATTTCAAATAAGAATGTAGAGTAAGATAACTCAGACTTTCTCCCAAACTACAACACACTTGACCCTGGCACCACGGCAGACAAATTATGACAATTATTTCCCTCTGTCTTCCCCAAAAACTATTCTCCAAAGATTGTCTGCGCTCCAAAAGTTACAGTAGTTCAAAAATCAGGAGTAGAACCTTAAAAATGCACAGGATTCTGTTCAAGATTAAAAGTGTTATAGCATGAATTTAGTTCACTTCTTGCTTGCATCACACTACCTTCCCTTCAAGTAGAATACACAGCAAGTACTGTATGTCTCTATACAGAGGAAATTAGGATTAATTTTCAGTTCTAGTCACAGTAAATATGCTTAAGGAGGCATTTTCTCTTTTAGACTTCCAATTAAATACTCAAATTTTCTCAGCTTTAAGAATGTTATGTTGTAGAAGAAAAAAATTCAAGCAACTTCACTAGATCATTCGTTAATTATGATGCAGCAAGAAGGGTAGTTGGCATCAGGGATTTCAAACAAGTTTTATCAAGAATGTTTTTAAGCTGGAATCTGCTTACTGAATGATATGAAGTTTGATGATATTGTACAAACACTTCCAAATTACAGTTTTGACTTAAAAGTTTGATCTCTAATCACAAAGAAAAATTGGCTTCAACTGAAGCTTTAGATTACAGCACAGAAATTTTATTTATGTTAACATGAATGCAAAACATTGCTCCTAGTTTTGCTGTTCCTCTCATTCCAGTCCTCTAGTGACTGATGCTAGAATCTTTCAGAAACATTTCTTATTTGGTTAGGCTCCTAAGAAAAAAAGTTTGAGTTACAAGTCAAGAGCTACACTAGGATGCTAAAAAAAAAAGCAATTAAACCCTGAAACCCAGGTTAAAACACTATGATAGCACAAGTCTAGAATGACTGTGCAGATACCTTTTCTTCCTCTGGAAAACACTTTGACAGCCCATTCCATCACCCAAAACACCCTTTTATTAATTTTATTTTTATGCCACCCAATTCTGGACAAGTTTATAAACTGAGTAAATACAAGGCAGTTAAGAGATATATGTTAGAATGAACAACAAGCAGTACTCCTGCAACCCCAGGAAATCCACTTTCAGTATTCCCACCAGAACACAGGTCTCAGTTGAGATACAACTACCTGAAGAAGTACTTCACTAGACCTTGGTTCTTTAAAAACAGCAAACAAAACTACCACCATTTACTAAGTGTCCAGTCAAACCAAGAGCTGTATGTATACATACATAACATACCAAATGAATCCAAAGTCTCTTCTTATCATATCTGAAATTTATATAGCTACTTCAGCGCAAGAGTATTAGAAAACTCAATTTTACAAACTTTACATGGTAATCCAAACCTATTTTTTAAAACATTCTTCTACCCCTCAACCAGAAAGAACGGGAAACAAGAAAAGCACATAATGAAATACACACCTTTTATTTACCTCCTCATCTGTAAATTCTGTGGGTATGAGAGAGAAGTATTTACCCATCTTCAGCCACAGATTAGATTTAGGGATCCACCCATTGTGTGCATGAATAGCATGGATTTTAGCAAGCTGTCTGGCAATGAGTCTAAAGAAAACAAAGTTTAAATTAATGTTATACTTACAATAGATCTGGCAGTCTTTATCATATTTTTCCTTAGCAACAAGAGGAGTCAACTACAGCATTTACCAGAAAAACTATAAAGTGCAGCAAGGAAATCAAAAGCAGGTTTAAACAAGAACAGCACAACTATAGGGTGGCATCTTTAAAGACTCAAAAGGTCATTGGCAGTGCTACACCTAAGGGAGGAGAGGCAGGAGGGATTGGAGTTCAGTTACAGCATGCATACTTCACCTATATTCACAGCCTACTCTTCAACTTGCTCATCTTTAGCAGAGCTGACTCAAATTATAGCTGTCATTGTCAGGCAATTACATTTCAGTGCATACGTGGAAGGTTAAAGTCTTAAAACATCAGCACTTTCTGTTCACTGTTAATAGCTTAAAAAATTGTGTCTCGATGGAAGACTATCTTGAGCCTAATTCACAAAGGGAATGTATTAGAAACAGAGCTAGGAGTACTCGCTGAATCAAGTCCAGCCCCCTAACAACTCCACCATGTCAAATGATCTCCCCAGTAGTAACGCGCAAGTGTTAAATACTCACAATAAGCAGACCTCTAATGAATATATTATCTTCTGGGGAGGCAGCAAGGATCATTTGTTCAGCACTGAAATACCATGATAACTAAGACAGAGGACAGTGAGCTGTCAAGAGTGTGAACACCAACTTAGTGCAGGCTTACAGAAATACTTCTTTTCTGCCTGCTCACAAACTAAGCTTGAGATCCTTTAGGCCTGGCAGAACCCCATAAATGCATCACAGAACTCAAATAAATGAAATAAAATAAAAATATAAAGCTTACCTGAAAATATCTGGATTGCATACATGCTCTGGATCCAGTGCTTCTCCCTGCATGAACTCGTAGCACAGGCCGTTATTGAAAGTACAGTATAGCTGAGGTGCACAGCCATGAGCCTGCAACACACGGAAACTCTTCACTTCCTCGTCCCGATCTACTAAGAGCTCGGTCTTATTTCCATAGATCCTAACTAGAACCACATCATCTGTTATGTCACCCACGTAGCAGCCGATTAGTTTATTGGTGATTCCATCGGTGAACAGCTGAAAAGTAAAAATAATGCATAAGCAACTCAGACCTGCATTAACAAAAGAAATCTTTAAGATACAGGAAAATCTTGGAGAAAATTGCGAGGATTTTTTTTCCCCACTAACACATGAAAGAGGAAAATGTGAAAGCATGATACGGTGAACTGAAGAAATACTGCATGTAAAAGGCAATAACTGAAAGCTCAGTATTGTAAAATTACCGTTCTGCAACTGATGGATTAGAATGGCTGAAATCAAAGCCCCAAAAGGACAGCAATTCTGAACCAGTATAAAGAGTGAAGTATGAAGAAAACCAGTATGAAGAAAACCAAAACAATTTTGATGCACTTCAGAATTTCAGTATTTGCTGATCAGTGCAAACTAGTAAAAGATACTCCTGGAGTTCAAAACTACTCCTTTTAAAAAGCAAAACTCTGGCTGGAAGCAGTTCAGCTTCAGTAGTTATGATCCTCAAATAAACTGGCTTACAAAGCCTCTATGAATGACTCAAAATTAAGACTTTACAATTTGAGGACACATGTTGTTACTAGCTATTGTAGTAACCCAGAATAGGAGACACGTCATGAAGAACCTCATCTTAAACAGTCTTCACAGCAACAAAATGTTGCAGTGTTAATCAGTGCAACTAAGAAAACTGTACCATTTAGCACCACAGAAACTGGTTTTCACATTTAAAAGACTACAACTGTATTCTAACACTATCCTATTCTTTTGCTTGACACTTACATTGATGTTTGAAGTTCTCTGTGTACATAAACATATTGTTGCAACAATGCACATACTGTATCATAAGAAGGATGATGTGCTTGAGCAGTGTTACCCAATCTGAACAGGCAGTACTTAAATGCATTTCAGGAACGGCTTGTAAATCACAAATTATACCATTATAGAGTATTCATAACCTTTGTCCTTGTAAGTGTATGTCACAAAACTATTTAGACTGGAAGGGACCTCCTGTGATCATCTAGTTCAACCCCCCTGCTCAAGGACGTTCAGCTAGAGCCAACTGTCCACGACTGTGTCTGGCAAAATCTCCAGGAATTCTGGAGACTCTACCACCTGCCTGGGCAAGCTGTGCCAGTGTTTGACCGCCCTCACAGTAATAAAAAAATGTTATCTTATGTTCAGATAGAATTTCATGTGTTTTTTATTTTGTGCCCATTACCTTGTCTGTCACCAGGCACTGAAAAGTCTCTGGATCCCTCTTCTTCATTCCCTCCCATCAGGTTCTTATCCACACTGACAAGATCCCTGCAAGCCCCCTTTTGTCCAGACCAAACATTCCCAGCCTCTCCTCATATGAAAGATGCTCCAACCATCTTCATGGCCCTTGCTGGACTTGCTCAAGTGAGCCTGTATCTTTCCCATACTGGGGAGCCGAGAGCAGGACACAGTACCCTTATATGACAAATCAATGCAGAAGTACATTAAAAAGCTTAAAGATCACTCAGCAGAAATTGTGTTGAGCTGTCAATCAACTTAAAAATTATCTAGCCTGCCATACTTAAATGAAAACTTCCAAACTGCAGCATTAGAAAAACCTCTTATTCTATCATTGCAGGGCTGAAAGAAAAGTGAAAGTCCCATTGAACTAAGGATCAAGACCAGCAAATGTGAAATTCACTACCTCCTCTGAAGAAAAACAAATCTATCGTCATTATCAAATGACAAAGGCATTAAACAAAATAAGCAGTAATTCCCAACACACAATAGCAGTATTTCGAATCACTGGAACTTGTGCTACCATCTTCTACCTCTTATAACACAATCCTCTAAGGAAGCTTGCCTTTCTCTCCATACAAAATTGTACTATGAAAAAGACAAAGCTCTCAGGTTATTAGAAATAGTAATACTACAAAACAAACACCAGAACAGAGGTTAAGTAGTGCTGATGCAAAGAAACAGTAATAATTTCACGTGCTTATGCTGTTGAACAGAAACTTCTGGGCACTGTACAGCTTTCGTCATACTGCACAGGTCATTCATCCCCTTAAAATGTGTCTCATTAGTGTTAATAAAAATAAATCTACAACAAGGAAATTGGACTCCCTCAACCGATAATTTAGGAACTCTACTTCTTATTAGCATCTATTTGTAACATGCTGCTATAAGTAATTATTTACACCCAGGAGCATTTTATTTATTGCTCCTTAAGAAGGCAGAAGGGTTTGCTTACTTTTCTAATAATATTATTCAGAGTAGACAGTTTCCATATTGCACCACAATAAAACATCTAATGTTTTCTGCCGGTAAAAGACCATAATACTCACTTTATTATTTATTCAGAATGCCTTCACTGTAGCATTTAAAGAATCAGCTTAGAATGCCTTGCCTGAAACGTAACCTCAGACACATCAGATCAAAACAGGAGTTCTAGAACAAAAGCATCCTTTGAGCTTGAGCAACATAGACAAAGAATGGACTCTGATGAGTCCAATGGATCTTATCCATGGATAAGATAATCAGTAAACTCTGAAGGCCACATAGGCAATAGAAGAATCTACAGAATGCTATGAATAGCAGGTAGGAAATTCTAAAATAAGTAAAAATATACAGAGAACAACAGAAATCAAAAACATGATGCAAGACAGAAATCCAGCAGCAAGGTTCTGCTACTCTTGTAATCTGTAAAAATGTGATTGTGATGTGTACTCTCCACATTGTAGTAAGTACTCCCAGGTGAGGTGACACAAAGCTAAAACTAAATTCTAAAAACATTTCCAGGATGCTACTGACACCAGCCCACAATCCAGTCAAGAGATCTAGCTTGAAGACAAAGCTTTTCAGCTCTTGGGAACAAATAGAAACTGTTTGCTGAAATACACAGTGAAGGTGAGAAAGCCACAAATAAGCTCAGATTACTCAAACGCTGCTTCATGAAGCAGCACACAGTAGAAACAAGACAAGCCAAATGAGTCCAGGAAGAGCAGAGAAAGCTCAACCAAGACACGAAGCATCTTTGAGCCAGAGTTCACCCTAAAAGCACTCTTGTCAGCAACGATCAAGCTATCAGACTCCTGAAAAGCACATGTGATGGACACGTTCCTATCTCATAAGCAGGTGGTTCAAGAAAAGCCTATATCTGATCCCATTGTTCCAGGTGTTCAAAAGAATGAGAAGAATGAGAACAAAACTACAATCCATGTAACAAGCATGAACAGGCAGAAATAAAGCGTCATGGGGCAAAGTAAAGAGCACTTAACACCCAAAGAAGAGATGTAAAAACCAAGCAGATTTTCTCCTTCTGGGCTATTATTACATCCATGGTAGGAGAAACACAGAAAGCAGCACTGTACTGCTGTACAAATAGAACAGTGACGTGAAGTTTCAGCATCTGGAAAAGTTAGTTACACAGGCACGCTCACAAGTATACACCTCAATAATTTAATTCCTTGACACAAAGCTAGTTAGTTCTCCATCTCTTCTTTCTGTAGTTAATTCATAAAAGAAGGACGAGATACAATTACCTGAAAATGCAGGCCTTAGGTAAATTCTCATCTGTTCAGCAGGGCTTACAAGAAACACCATTCAAAGATCTCCAGGCTCTGGAGCCATGTGCTGCAGATCGTTACACTTGGCAGGTGAAAGCCATTGTGTATGTGATTTCCGTGGCCACAGGATCACAAACAAGACCATTTGGTGTTAAAGGTACACCAAGGCTGGCAGGGCACCAGTAAGTTAACAGCACCAGTAAGTTTGGCCATAGCCTGAACTAACAATTTTCTGCTGAACTCTAGGGGTGCTCTGCCACCACAGCAGCATGGAAAAAGCAGTACTAGCCTATGCTGTATAGGATCACATTTTTTTGGCTACCAAACTGTCAACCCTGCAGCTTCAAGGAAGAACTCCAGGGTTTTCTTTCCATGGCACGTGAGGTTTTTTTATTTGTCAGTTTGTTTTTTTCTTAAGATCTTAAGTGAAGTTTCACATCCTCCATATTCTCAATATAAATACCATTTTAAATTACATTCAATACTCTCTTATAAAATGCTACAGATATGTCAACCCTTGCAAGGGCTGGTTCTGATCTAAATGTGTGACAAAATGAGAAAGGTTTTTGGGGGGTTTTTTTGTCAGAACAAAAACCCCAAGAAGAAATTACATGTTTTTCATCTTGTTTCTGAAGAACTCGCTCCTATATGAAAACAGTCAATTATCATGCAACTAGTTATGACTTTTAAAGTGGTGAATTGTTTTAGATATTTTCAGATTTTTGAGATACTGATGAAAACAGTTACAGATAAATAAATAAAGCTAATAGAAAAGGAGTCTAAAATTTCATTTTAATTCAAAGAATTAATGTGATGCTCCTCTCCTGTAAAATTTTGACATCAAATGGGCATTTAACACTGAAGGGGGGAAAAAAGCCAGGAACTAAAACATCCCAAATAGCTACCTTCCTTTCCAATGTTACAAGTCAGTTCATGCCATTACATAGCCAGATCCCAGCTGCATCCAAGCAAATATTGATTCTCTGTAATTAGAACCAGTCACCAATACAAACACAACTGGGTTCCATCATGCACTGTGACACATCAATTACATAAAGCGTCACCACATGCACAATTGCTGCCCCACCCACTGATACCACAAAAACCCCTTCACAACAAGGGAGCAATATTATCAAGCTTTATCAGAAATTCAAGAAGAAAGGAGAAGCCAGCCCAGCCTCAAATGACCATTCCCACTGCCTGCATTTCCCACGGACTGTGACACCATTCAAGGCACACCTCGGATTACAGTTTTTCCACAACACATCAGCAATGCAGCCCATTCCACAGCTCTGGCTTTTCTTACTCTTTCCTTCACTCAGCAGTTCTCCCTTTAGAGATATTAGTACCTAACAAGGATGTTAATCTGTGAACTCAGTCCTTCCTCTTCACATGGTAACTACTTTCAACTGCTGGAGAGCATCATGCCCTAAAAACAGCTAAGCAATAAAAATCAGCTAAGAAAAAAAGTTTACTTTGTTCCCCACAGACTAACATTTTGTTTCCATTCAAATATTTCAACACTTGAAGTTCCACGCTTTAAGTAAACTGTGAAATAGTTTAACTAGTTCAGAAATCTGAACCTAATCATAATTTGTTATAAAGAAAACGCCACAACTGACATCAGCAAGTAAGTCAGAGCAGTAGCCAGAAAATATTGCCTGAAGGAAAGCTACTGAGCACAAGTCAGGAAGAAAAAGCAAACAGACAGGGAGAGAGAACCTAATCTGGTATAAAAAAATAGAAGGGGGGGGGTGTTTTACAGGTGAAAAGTACAATTCTTTATAAGCATGGCTCTGTCTTGCACGTTCACATTGCACAGTTACAAGAACAAACTTTTGCAAATTATTAAATTCTGCAGTAGTAAAGTGATGCAAAGTGTCGATGAATGCAAAGAGGTGTGCATCTTGCCAACAAAGACAGCACCAGAAAACAAGAAAGGTCCAACTATTTCAGAGAATAAAAAAACCAACCAAAACTTAATCACACTTATTTGGAGATGCCAGCAGCTTGCAGGATTCCAGGGGGGACATCTTGTTGAAGAATTTGATACCCTTAGCAAAGCTGGTATTTTCAGGACAAGAGCACCGTTTGCTAGCATGCAGTTTTTATCATTTTACATCTCTGAATGATTTCACAGCAGATTTTTTCACACATAAGATAACATGCTGGTTCACCCAAATAATGATGTAAATTAACACTATGATATTAAGCCTTTTCACCAATAAAAAGAAACCTTTATTCTTAAGGTTAAAGCTGACTTCAGAATGGAAAGAAATGGACTGGTTTTCCTGCAGACAGGAAATTCTGTATCAACCTACTGAATCCTTCACTATGGCCAGACCTGCGAGATGCAGACTAGGTCATGGGATAAAAGAATCCTGAATCTGCACTTACTGAAACAGAAACCAACCTTCCCATACTGTAACCAAACACTGATCCTCAAATGAACCTCCATAAAAGAGGAAAAATAAAAAATCCTTGAAGTGGGAAACGAATTCCAAAGAGTGATTCTATTTTAACATTAGGAAGGGTGATATTTAAGAGAGTAAAGAGTTTAAATAATAAAGTTTTTATATTTAATTAATAAAGAATTGTCCTGAATATAAAAAATGGGGATGTCCACTGCAATAATTGAAGCTGCTTACTAACTCAAAATAGAGTCTGAGTTTTGAAGAGCATTTATGAAATCAAAAAAAACCCCAACCCTGTTTCTCATGTTAACTACAGGTAACTTCACAATTCAGCAAGCAATGAGCTCTTCAGCAGGTTGGAAGAGGCCTCCACAGACCCCTTCCAATCTGGACTACTCTTCAATTTTATGACTAAAATCAGCTGTTACAGAATCACGTGACTACTGCAAAAAAGGACAGATTTGCTTTAATGGCATTGCTTTATATTACTGTAAAGCAGAGAAACCAAACCTCAAGAATTTAAGAGTTAGAGAAGGTAACACCCAGTTCTATGCAGTTCCTAGCACATTCCAAGATGACAACTACACAAAGTATCTACATGAAGATCAGCATTTAGACAGGAAAACTTTGTTTCTCCTTATGAATATAAAAGAACTTGAATATTTGTACTGTTCTGATGGAGATAATATTCACATGTAACTTGAGATAGAGGAGACACATTGCAGTAGAGCTGCTTGTGATTGAGCAACTAATTGGCAATGCTTACAGATTCAGTAATTTTCTAATAAATAATGCAATAAAAGAATAAACACTGAAGATTTAGATTATTTTTATCCTCTATCCTAGACTTTCATTCTATGCTACAATGCAAAAAATTTCAAAATGTTAAAATATATTCATTATTTTACGTACTGTACTGATTAATTTTACAGGAAGTAAAGGTTAAGCATTAACATTTTCTAGCTACACTGTTTCGAAATTGTTTAGCCAACTAAACAATTTGATACACAACAGCACATTTTTACAAGGCAAGTTAATTAACTCCAAGTGAAACTCTGGACTGTTCAACTTCTGACTAATTGCTTTGGCCCAGGAAGTACTGAGAGCAAAGGTAAGAGGAGAGCCCAACAGGGGAAGCAGCAGTTCGTCCACCTATCACTGTTCTTTGTCTACTTAGCTACGATGCTGCCATTTCAGAACAGTATTTTCCATGCAATACATGATTCTGATTCTCATCTCCCTCTTAGATAGATGCCCCTCTAATGAGGGGACCCCAAGGCAAACCTTCTGTTTGCTCCACCCTCTGTCTTTCATTTCAGTATCTTACTGTGCATGGTGCACGTGCAAGGTTGCAGCACCAATGGTGGGAACACAACTAGGTTCAAACCACGTGTGTTCTTGCTTGTTACATATACACACACCAGTTTAAACACAGACTAAAGAGTTAAAAATAAAAGGCCACTGAAGAGCTTCACAAACAGATGTTCTCCTGCTGTTCAAAAGGAGCAAAAAGGGAAAAAAAGTGAGCTGAAAAGTTCTGGTCTTAAAAGTATCTTGGCTGAAACAAAATTCAGACAATTTTCAGACAGAAAGCTCTAACCACAGACAGCAGTACTGCAGGGCCAGTCAGATGGGTCCCTGTTCCACACCACTGGGTTTTATTCTGTTAATTGTGTCTTCTGAAGAGGGTGATGGAGGAAGGAAGCAGCATTTCCCCTTAAACCTCCTAGAACTTTCCCATAAGGTTAGAGTCATCCCTCCTTAGTAACAAAATGTTCCAGTTTAATTTATTAGCATTCCTGTGTGAAAGAAAGAAAAACATTTTGTTCAGAAGTACCCTCACCAGAGAACTAAAGAACACAAACACATTTAACCTTAGGCAGCCCCGTAAGGAGCAGGGATCTGGACTCTGTGATCCTCACGGGTCCCTCCCAACTTGAGATATTCCGTGATTCCATGAACTCCAAGCACCCTGTTCAGTATCACATGTTGTAAAGCCATGTTCATTGCACCTCATGATGCTGGGACGGTGCTTGATGCACGGCTACAGCCCCCAGAGAAATGACTCAGGGAAACCTCATTAGCTTTATTTTCACACTAACTGGACTGGCACACCACAGGCTGCTTTTCCTACAAAGAAACTTCACAAAATTTCAGTCAATTTAGGTGTTATTACATCACCGTGCTCAGTTTCCCTACACAGATCGGCTCCAGCCGCTCTCTCCTGGGGAGCTTCCCCAGAACACGGCACTCACACACCGCTAAGGGCCGAGTTCTCGGTGTGAGGGTGGCAGGGAAGGGCCCAGCTGAGCGGGGGTGCAGCCGGACCGCTCCTGAGCCAGCCCAGCCGGCTGCGGGACCGAGCGGGGCCGGGGCGGGAGCGCTCCAGGCGGCCCCAGCACATCACTGCCGGGTCGGGGCGAGCCGGGCGGCTCACGGGGCTCACGCCCAAGGCCGAACCCGCGGCAGATGCCCGTGTTTGTCTGCTACCCGCGGCGGCGTGGGGAGGGCCCGCCGAGGG
>VZRW01009006.1:95354-117989 GCA_013398125.1 Aegotheles bennettii
GGCGATGTTTGCCCGCAGTGCCCGCAGCAGCCCCCGGGCCCCGCAGGGTGCCCGCCGCTCCCCGCCTGCCCCGCTCCCCGGTTCCGCCGCTCCGCTCGGTGCCGGCTGCGGTCCAGCACCCCAGACCGAACACCCCCCCCTGTCAGGAGCTGCACGGACACTTAGGTTTTCTTTTTTTCCCTCTTTTATGCTGAAAACCTCGCTGCCTTGAAGCTATTTCCAGCCAAAAAAAAAGAGCCCAGGCTACACCACAGCATTTTGCCAATCAAGGACAGAAAAACAACCCCGAAAGGAACAAATCCTGTCTTTTTTAGAAATATTTTTATGCTACTCTGAATATTCCTACAGCACCTGCCTCGTGTCACACTCTGTGATCTTCCCACGCCGGGAACACCGAGGGCTCTTAAGAAACTCCCCTGTTATAAAGCAATTTATTAAGTTAGCCCAAGGCGTGAGAACTGCAAACACAACCACGGCTGGCTCTCCCCTGGGAGTTGGTACTCTAACAGACCTGGGTCAGGGGAAAGGGGCACAACTTAGCTCAAAATGAACAATGCCGTGAGGGGACAGCTGGTTCTACAGGTCTGGTTCTTGTTAAATTCGCAGTGTTCCTCTCCAAAAGTGCCTTGCGTTAGGAACCTTTCCACTGTGTTATCCATAACCAGCTACTCGTGAATGTGTTCTCTTTTAACAAGAACTGCTGTCCTCTTGTCACCAAAGAGTTTTGTTTGACCTCACTGTGTGAGTGTGTCATCCCTTCTGCTCCCATTATTTCTGTTGAACACCTCGACCCAATATTTCTTCTTCATTCACTCACCTGTTTGCCTTCCCTCTCAGACAGGATTCAAAATCTGGTACAGTCTGTCAACAATTTTCCAAGTAATTTCCTTTGTAAACCTTTTCTCTCTCATTCCTCATGATGATTAATCTTAGTACTCTCTTCCATCTAAACGTTGGTTCAAACCAAGAGTCTAAAACCTTTAGACCTAGGAATATATCTCTGGGAGAGCTCCATAAACAAAACTTCCTTCTGATGCATTGCAAATGAAGATGTAATGTTTATGGGTTGGTGCAATTAGTGTAAATATGTTATTCTATATTAATAGCCTTTTTCTATTAAGGATTAAAAGGACAAGAATATAGGGGTTCAAATCAAATTTCAAGTGTAATAAAATGTCCAGATCTAAATGCTGTAGCCTGAGTACATCTCTAGTGGTGATGTGCTTTTGGCTTGCCTTTGTTTAAATCTATTCCCTAAAAAAAACTGTTTCAAGTTGAAACTTGTTTCAACTGTTTCTTTCCTGAGATTTTGCATCTCTCTTTTATATATACCAGCTCACCACTTTCTTAAAATCTTCTTTCTCCACTTCAGACCTACAGATTTCTTCCATTATCCCACTCCACTTTTTCTTCTTTAAAAGTAAGGGCATTTTGAAAGTTAAACTTTTTTTTTTTTCATTAAAAAAACCCCACCAGATTTCTTTAAACACACTCACCTTTACACATTGTTCAGTCCTGTAAGTTAGTACTACCATAGCAGCGTATCACTCTATCTGATCAAGCATGTGATACACAGTGCCCTCTGCTTCTGCTCAGGCAGCTTGGTAGATGATAAACTAAGGCTTATTTTAAGACTTAAGGGCAAACTGACATTATTGTTGAAATAAAATATCAAAGGTTGAATGCTCCAGTTTCAGTATGTTAATTTCAACAAGAACTGGTCTAAACAGAGGTTCAATCTTGCTGATGCTGGACATAATACTTCTACCAGAAGCTTCCAGTTGTTAAATCTGAGAAGCCTTGCAAACTTACCCAAGTCTGGCTGCGTTTCCAGAAGTTGACTGAGAGTATACTTCTAACTTAAAGAGGGGAGGTTGGAGTGGTCCTGGTGCTTAGATTGCTTGGGAATTAAGGGAACTGAACAATTGAACTGCTGCCTACTAAATATTTATCAAACAGATGAAAGACCCAAGAACACGTAGGCAGGAGCACCTTTGTCTTTCTGGTCATGGTATAAAGACACATCCTTTTTGCTTGTCCTCATGGTGCATTGGGAATTCTTAATTCAGTTTAATAAAAGTTACAGCTAGCTACTCACCCTGTTTCCTTTCCTTTTTACCTTTTGTTTCCTACAAATATTTGCTGCGTCCCAATCAAAACCCAGAAAGCATCTTCTGAAGACTGGGACTCTTTCTGAAGTTTCCAAGAACAGTATTTTTTCCATTTTGAAAAGTTAATTTTCTTTTTTCTTTTCCCCCTTTCTGACACCTGTGCCCTACAAACTGTGAAATTCATTAATAAGAACTCTAGTGGGTTCCTCATAGACCACAAAGCGTTCAGGTCATCTGCAGCCTTGTTCTTAGAAAGACCTGATGCTTCATGAAGTAAGGGCTCAGGAATAAAGAGAATATGCTTATATACCTGATATTTTTGTACGTACACCATACTAAATCAAAGCCATGCTAAGGTTGACCATAGATATACACAACATGGAACTGAAGCAAACAGACCCATGGTCTACCAGGCAGTCTGGGTACTGACCACATAAAGCCTGCTTGACCTGCTTGTCCTCACTGTTCTGCCATGCTGTTTGCCTTCTTCTGCTAATCAGAAACCAGGCTGCACCGTTTCACTTATTCCTGTATTTTCCACCTATCTTCAGGTCAGTGCTGGATGCTTTATAAGCTCATAAAAAAAAAAAAAAGCACAAAGGAAAGAGCAACATCAGGCTCAGAACCAGTTTTAACTTCCCAGGTGCGGTTCTCCTGGCTGCTTTCCAAACCCAGTAACTCAGCAATTGCTTCAGAAGAGCTCAGTGCATAAATTGACTATAAATGAGGAATGCACTCCTTCCAGCCATAATGAATTTTAATAACGTTTTGCACAGCAGAGAGTCTCAAAATACTTTCTATTGTCCTAATCTCACAAATACAAAACCCGAGTCATCAGAAGGTTAAACCTGCCATTAGACCAGTCAGTCAGGGGGCCTGGAAATGATTCAATAATTTTTGACTTCCAGTACAGTCTTTTGATAGCAGACCTTCCGTGCTTTAAAGAATGTCATCTCGTTGTTTATCCAGCATGTATTATTTGTGTCAAGATGAATCACATCACTGTACACACACTGCTAAACTGTAATTCAACTCCTGTATTTATTTATTACATTGATTTGTAAGGTGCCTGGTACCCTAGCATTCATATTGATTTACCAGCAACAACTCTTGACACACAAAGTTAATAGTTCTGTCATATGTTTATTGTACTCTATAAACAGATTTCATTTTAATCTTGGTGAAGACTAGCTCAAAATAGATTATTTTTTTAAATCTTGACAGTTTAAAATTTTCTCTAAGATGGATGCTGCTTGGTATGTAGCTGAAATGGTAAAACCCCTTCTCTCGTGCAAGTCGCTTGGCAGAATAATAGGTTACAGTTTTTCAAGCATATTTTGAAAGCTACGTATGATAGCAGAGTAAAAGCCTTGAAGCTCACTGCAGTTTTATGGCCTAATTTTCTAGTAGGCTATCAATTAGTGACACTCATTTGACAAATTCCATGTGATTACCCAGTTCCTGACTATCTAACCTGTGTGTTTTCCAACATGGGAGTGGTGTGGTGCGTAATGTAAAGTGATAACAGATGTGATTACATGTGAACTAGCTCAGTGGTTTCCAGCTCTTTGAGCTTTTCAGGGTTTCACTGGGGAACCTCAGTGGAAGTCTGGACATCTGTGCCAACAGGCTCAGTTACCGCCAAGGCCCCTTCAGATGGACACAGAGGTGCCTTCCCTCTATGCTGTCCCTGTCTGAGCCCATGAGCTGAACTGCCCTGAGTAGTTTGTTACCGGGTCACACATCCTGCCGGAAATCTAAGCAAAACCCTCAAACATGCCTGTTAATTAATCCCAGTTTGGTGAAGAGACAAAACCTGACAAAACCTGCTTAAATCAGACTTACGCTTAAGCAGGTGCTAAATAAAAATGAGCAGCTTAGTGAGGAATTCTATGATGTCTCTGTGCTGGTGAGACTAAACTGTACATTTGTTTAGGGCTATTTATAAAACACTATAGCCACTGGGTATAAAGAAAGAAGATAAAATCTTCATACTAATTACACTACTCAAAAATACATGTTAAATAAAGCAGTACAAAATTATAATTAAGGCCAGTGCCTGCATTTATTTTAATAGGCACATCTGTATTTTAAAATATGAAGAGTAATTACAAGTTGACTGATCCTTGACTAAACTTGAACTGTACCTGTGTCAAATGATTTACAGTATCCTGGTGTTTTTCTCAAGGGCAACAAATACACATGCTGTGTAAGTACCCAAAAAGAGTCAGCTTAGGCAGATGTAGGATGCCTTGCATACACAAATAAACTCAGCTGCAGCAATGTAAGAGGGGGAGTTGGACTGCTATTGTCTATTGTATCTTCTAGAAATTTCAGCTTTTCTAACATTTTATTGACTAACCAAAGATCCTCCTATGAAGAAAAGTTATAAACCTCATAGATTTGAAACACTCTCTGTGAAAAAAGACAATATCAAATGTGCATTTAAATGTTATATAAGCTTGTAAAAGAAGCCTAGAATACTTCTTTTATTTTTAAGGTACAGAATGCCATTCTGTATTCTCCAGTGAAATCTCTAAGCAATGTTATAGCATAATAGGCGTGGGGGGAGTTAACTGAACTAAATTAAAACAATTAAAAAATGTGTACAGAATTATCTTGAGAGACTGAGAGTATGGTTATCACACATCAATGACTGCTGATTCACATTCAACCTGAATCAATAACAAAAAAGATACGGAGGCAAAGAAGGGTGGCAAAGAGGGGAGATAAGAGGGAGGAGGGGAAGGAAAGAGCAGGAAATTGTTGTGACAATGAGAGAAATTACTAAACTGGCCTAAGTATCTTCCTCACAAAAACACCATTGCCAGCAGCTTCCTTGGTAGTTTCAAGAGGTCAAGGGTTGAAAAAAACCCCACAGAAATTATGCTGCTTTCTCATGCTTATATCCAATTCCTTTACATCAAATCGATAGATAATCAGGATTCCGGCCCTTGCATCCTTTCCATAAGTATTCGAGCTTGTGTACCAAGACCGTGTTTCTAGTACATTTCCTACAGAACTGAGGTTAATGTGACCAGGCTTTGTGTCCTCCCTTAATAACCTGAAGAGGAGCAACTTCAAAATTTCACCAGGATTTAAATCCCAAAGATAGTTTTATATCCTGAATTACTGAACAACTGCAAAGCATCACTATTGTTTCTTACTGAAAGAGAAGACAGTTGAGCTAAGCTTTTGTTCATTTTCTTGCTGCCAATGAAGTAACTTGTTTGGTTTTCATCTCTGTAGTTGCCATGTCTCAGCTGGGTAGAAGCGACAGGTCCCTTCACTTTTGAAAAGTGCATAATCCAAATTCTCTGGATTAAAATTGACTGGCATAACCTAGTTTAGCATCCCCTGATCAGACCTTGCCTCTCTCTTTATTTTGATCGCCCCTGCCTTGTTTCTCATGTAGTGCTCTCATGCTTTGTTCCTTTCCTGCCTGGTCTTCTCCTGAGTGGAAGTGTGTAGCTCCTTAATGAATGACCTGCACTGTATCCAAAGAGCAAGCAACAGTACCCCGAATTAATCCATGGCTCTGCAGTCATTTTTTGGAGCTCTTCATTTTGTTCAGTAATAAACAAGCTTATTATTGCTTGGTTGGCTTTTTTTTTTTTCCACTGTCTTTTGGGGTTTTGATTTTTTCAGCCAATTCCTGTTTCCTCGTGGTGCTCTCCTTTTGTTGTATAACCACCCTGGTTAAAATCAGTTACGCCAGAGGAGCAGACCTTTGAGCAGCCCGTTCAGCTTCCATTGCCGTCACCAGGAAAACCACTGTTTACTTCTTTAGGAGCCAAATGAAGTGAAACAGGCTACGCACGTCTGTACAGTCACATGAGCTTGGATTAAAGTTCAGAGCGGAACGCTGCTTCCTCGCTGCCATCACCCCTCACCCAGCGAGGGGGCACATTCCACCCACCCCTCGGAATGCAGCCTGGCAGGAGGTGCCCTGGGGGCCAGGGGCTATGGAGGCTCTCCCCGGGATGGTAGGGCAGAACTCATCCCACCACTCCAGCCAAGGAGCAGAGCAGACTGGGCTGAAATGGGGTCCTGGGAAGGCTGGGCAAGGCCATTAAAACCCATGAGTGCCCCAGAGCTTGGCTGCACTCCCGCTGGTTCCACCCTGGAGCAAAACAACATGGGCTCAAGGGGGTAGGGGAGAAGCAAATGGGGCTTTCAGAGGGGCAGGCTCATATTTCCATTCCGAACACACAAGCTGTAGGTCACCATCTCAGGCTGCTTTAGAAGGTTCTGTAGATTATTTTTTTTCAGTATTGTTTATTACATTATTTGTCATACAGATTTTATTTACTCCTGAGGCTGGAAATCTTCGAGGGGGCTTGCCAAAGAAGTACAGTGGGCATAAGAGAAGAACAGCTCAGAACAGCCTGATATTTAATCATAGGCTGTAAATATCTTTTACAGACTTCTCTGTTTGCAACTGTTGCTAAGCATGGGAAATTACTGAATTAGTCAGCTTCATTTGTATTTTTGTTAAGGGAGAGCTTAGCATATTAATTAAATTACATTTCAATTTTAGGCATAGTAAAGCTATGTATTCCCATTGGAAAAGTAAAACGATAATGTGATAAAAAATAAATACAATACAATAAAATGATAGCCAATATACCAAAGGTAAAGGGCCAAACTTTGTCGAAGCCTCTGTCTTCCCCCCTGTAGGGTTATAGAGCTCAACACAACCACAGAAGCAGAGCGGACTGCTGGGGAGGAGGAATGCTTCCCCGGCCCCTGCCAGCTTGGACAACAAGCAGTAAGCAAGCAGGAGGGTAATCGAGGAGAAAGGTAACAAGAGTTGCTATTACAAGAACATTGTGTCTTACTAGGAGTTCCCAGTGCAAGTGGAATTCAGAGTTTAAGTTTTATCAAAACACCTTGAAAGAGAACTGGGAGTTTTGCTGCAGTGTAAGCAAACAGATATTCTTAATCATTACCAGCTTTCCTAAATTCTATTTCTTTCTCATCTTCCCTTAAAATATTTTGGTTTGAACAACAGATTCAACTCTGCAGTCTTTACAGTTGAAAATGTGATGTTTTTTCCGGTTTGTTGGAATCTGCAAAGCTTTTAACATGTAAAAAGGAAAGAATATTCATTCTGGCTTCACCCCCCTCTCTCCAAAGCCCCAGAGGTGGGGAGTAATGCCTCTGGTCCTTTCTCACACACTGGAATTTTGCATTTCCATGTCAGCTGGGCCTCCCTGCCCACAATCCTTAAAGGCTGAGGTTCACCCGGAGTACAGCAGAAAATCTTTTGCAAGCAGGTCACAACTGCAGCATTTTGTTTCATTTCTATGCTTCGAGTATCTTCTGCCTCAGTGCTATTCTTACATTTTTATCTTGACTTTAAGTTTCTATCTGAGCAGCATTTTTGTTCAGAAGATACTGCTTTCTCTTGTATTCATTGCAGTTGGCTGTGCTTTGGGTATGTCAGTAGCTTTGTCAGCTGTTAGTGCAACCGAGACTTGTTTTTCTTCTTTTTATCCCTTTCATCCAGTGGAAAAAGTTTCCTGTTGCTCTCCCTACTGATATTTGATATCCTGTCTCCAACTGATGTACAACTTTAACTTTTAAAGAACAGCATGTCAGCTAGCTCTGTTAATTATCACTCATTTTGTCTTTTTTTTTTTTTTTTCATTGCAAGGTTATTTTGGAGGTGTTATTTCTCAGGGAAATGATTTCTTCTAATCCAACTCCCTTTTTTTGTAATAATAATATAAAAATTACTTTCTCATGCTTTGCAAAAATGTATCTTTTAATCTACAGAATTAAAGGAATGCTCGGAGTAAGCAAAGCAGCCAGTCAGCAGCTTTTCTGAGTGTTTGTTACAAGTAGTATAGTATGAAAAAAGTAGGGAACTTGCAAAATTTTTTGAGTCTCCCTTGAAGTGGTTTACATTCTAACAAGTTCTCCTGATAATCATATTTCCTCCTCTTTTTTAACAGAAATAATATTTCTGGCACCACCAGCAACTACCCATATTGGAAAGAAACAGTGGGAAGCCATTGCTGTGCGGTTATTGATCAATGTATTGATCAAATGTATCGCTAAAAGCCACACCAAAAACTGTCCACTGGTCTTCTTACAATAAGTAAACAACAAAAACATTTCTAAAACCTTATTCTACCACAAACATTGAACTCCCTGCTTATCTTTGAAAGTATTTGTTTCCCACTGTCTTTGAGAACAGGAAGCTTTAAGTGGTAGAAAAACACAAGTATACAAAAGCAGAACGACTGAAGGAATGTCTGAAAGGTAGATTGACTGATCCTACAATTGCATGGATTAATTGCCCAAAATTATGTAGATATAAAAACACCTGCAATACCATTCACGGATCCTTAGTGGACAAGTGGAAATCATGAGGCAGCTCTTCTGTGACGGTCGGTTCTAGTTCAATAAATCATTTTCTTACTTTGCTTTGCTAAGTAGCATAAAGTCATTGGTCAAGGTCAACTTCTTTGTGATCTTTAAATTGTCCCCAAACCAGCTCTGCCACAGGCCCAACCAGATCCTATCTTAGAAACCCGTACCACAAGTGACCTTAGATGAAGAATGTCAAGTAAACCCAGATGTTTGAAATTTCAGAACCATAAAAAAAAAATAGTCATCTTTAAAACCCCTTTGATGAATTTAAGGTCACAGCTTATTTGTAGTTCACTTTCTGCCAGTCAGGGAATTTACTTTTCCTCCACCAAGGAGGAAAACTTTTCTACCAAGAAGTTCTCCTTAATTACATGAAAGTTGATGCCAGAAACCAAACCTCTGGCAGAAAATATTTTTTCCTACAATAACATCTCCCTTACTTATTCTTTCATAAAGCAAACTCTTCAATTGCTTCCAGAAATATTCTGGGTTTCTGCTCTGGTGTATTTCAACTTTCCTTTTTTCATCTCTGTGGTGTTTTTCAGCATTCTTTCGTCAGCTAGCTGCTCAAATCTGATCCTCATAATTCTCTAGATGTTTTCATAAAGAGAGGGAGGCTTCTCTTAGAAAGAAAAGCTCACAAATAAGAGGTTTTACTTGGCCAAAAGAGTCTGGCAAAATCTGAATTTCATATGGGAAGGATCACAGAGCAGAACACAAATACAAGAACAAAGCACACTTTTGATGCAGTTGCTGAAAGGGTAAGCAAGATCAGAAAAAGGTTAGAATATGAAATGTAATTAGTACAGGGTTTGGCTTTTTTGAATACTGTATTGGGAAACACAATCTTAATTTTAGGGGGAAAAAAAAGGAAATTATAGGAAAACTGCACAATAGAGAAGCTTGGGCTCAAAGTTCAAGAAGTGGCAGAAAAGGGCCCAGAAGTAGCTGTGGAGATGCACTTCTTATGTCTTTGACCCAATTTTACAAAATCCTGAAATTAATTCCCATTTTACATAAGGGAAAGATGTTTCTGTGCAGACACAAGGTGAGTGAAAGCAGTACAGGTGTTCAAAAAGTAAGATAAGCTGTTTCCATAGACGTAGCCTATGGAAACCTTTTCTGAAACCTAATCACTACTTTTATGTCCCTTATCAGCAGAACATGGAATTCACTCCAATAAAACTTATGTCCAATGAATTTAGAATAAATTAAAGAAAAGCATTTCTAACTGAGATAGGCATATGGGAACTAGTGCTTTGGGCACTTTAGGTAAATTTTTGTGGCTGAATAATTTTATGGCTGATAATAATACCTGCAGGTATCAAGTTAAGGATAATAAAGATAAGGGCAATTAAATTTTATTCTTGTAGGGTATAAATTAAATTGAAAAAAGTCAGGGGGGAATTTTTTTCTTCCAAACTTTATTTATTATTGCATTGCATATATTTTTAGGGAATGTGTTAACCTGTTTTTGGAAGCCTCTAGTTCTTGGATACTGCTGATGACAGAAGAGTGGATCTCTGATATTATCTGCCAACAGATTATTTTTGGTATTCTCAGTGGAAACCAACAAGGCCTGCAAACACACAAGCAGAAATTCATAGTGAGAACAATGTATTGCATTGTGTATGTATTCAAAAATACACTAAAACATTAATGCAGCTATCTGTAGTACGTTTTTAATTTCTTAGCTTGGTGCTCAGTAAGAATTAGAAGTGGTTTCTACATTGAGCATTCAGAACACATGCGGCTGCACGTCAGCGTGGAGATCTGAGGGAAAGAGGGAGTTCTGACACCACTGAGCCTTTCTGCTCCCTTAATGAGCTCCCCAGCCCTGCACGGATTGCTGAGGAAATCCGGGACCTCAGAGGGCTCTGCATAGTTCTCCGTGTTTTTTTCGCACGCAAGCCCAGCTGTGTATCAACTGGTGCTGCAATGTGTAGAACACACACAGATCAGCTTTAGTTTTTACACCTCTGTTTTTATAATTGCACCCTGATAGAGCATTATTCTGTTTTTATAAACTTGCCCATCACACAAATACAATATGCTTGACAAAAAGGCAGAAGGAATCCTGGGACGTATCAGGCATGATAATCCCAGCAGGGACTACCTACAAATACAGAGGTACATTAGATACAAAAGTAGGGGGTTTATAGTACAAAGCACTGTTGAGGCCATATCTGAAGTACTGTGTACAGCTCTGGTCCTTTATCTCAAAAAACAAAACAGGTATGGATAAAGGATAATGTGATTAGGTAAATGGAGACCCCTATTCTCTTGTAAGAGGAGTCTGGATGTTGGCTAGTTCCATCTAGTACAAGGAAAGCCATGTGTGGACACCCATCACAAAAGTTTCTAGACAGATGTATCCTAAAGAAAAAAGATCCATTTAGGCTAAAAACCAATATTGGTGTGCACAAAATAAGCATAAACTGCTACTGGAGTTCTAGTTGGAAATTTCTAATCATGCATGAAGGTTCTGAAACAGCCTTCAGATATGACTAACAAGGACAAGAAATATCTCTGAATTTTTTTAAAAAACAAGCAGCATAGTTAAATCACAAGAAACCTGATAACTCTGTCTTCTTTTATATTGAATGAAAAATAATGGGCTTCTTAATGTCCAGTAATATAATATCCGTAAGAAATACCAAACATTCCCATGTGCTTATTCTTGTCTGAGAAGAAAGTGGAGAACAAGAGCTGGTTAGCTGTACTTTAAATTCACTCCTGCTGTTTTCAGTTGTGGCCATTTGGAATGAGAAGGGTTAGGCGTAGAAGCATAACCCACTCTAGAGCCAGCCCACCCCTAGTTAAGAGTTTTGATACTTCTCCATATCTGATCACATCGTTACCTGATGTGGCTAAACCAGAATTACTTTTTTTTCTAGATTACTTTTCATCTGCATCAACTTCAACTACCTGATCTTATTCACCACAACTTAAGTACCACCAGTTAACAAAGCTGTGAATGAGGACTGCATTTTACCATATACCAAGGTACTTTTCAGTGCCTGCATGAAAAAAAGTACACAGGCACCAAGAACAGAAAACGAAACCACGACGCACATCTGGTTTATGAGGTTCCCTTTCCTCTGGGAGCCATTCAATATCACAGATAAGTTTGAAATACAACTTCTGTAACAGCATGCTCTGATAACAAAGCCTCAGTTGGAGGCTGGAGAACACCATAGCTGCAAAGGTTGTGTGTGAAAGACCAAGCTGTTACTTCTTTGCAGATAACAAAAAGTGTCCATGGACACAATTTCGTGTGCTTATCTTAAACAACCACTGATGAACAAAAAAACTTGCAAGATGTGAATTACAAAGGACAGGCAAGTATCTAAAATTATGGGGGGAGTCATCAGCCTTTCCACGTTTTTCTATTAGTTCCCCTAGCTTGGTAACATCTCTCCCAAATAGATTTTGCCTCGGCCTTTTTTGGTTCCCACCCATGGTCTGGTCTGTCTAAGGCACCAAGCTAAGGATTCCCATCTTAGAGGAATATCAGAGTACATCATTGTCAAACGGATAATGTGTGCATCTCAAACACTTAATAGCACATGCATTAGCATTGCTGCCATGGAGAATAAGTACACTTCCAGCAGAGTTTTCCCCTAGGCCAGCAACTGCTTTTAGACTATGTGTACTCCAACCACATCAACTACCAACCCTGTGTCGGTGGCTACAGGATGGTTTAACTGGGCAATCTGCATCCAGTTCTGGGCACCGCAGGATGGGAAGGACATGGAGGTGCTGGAGCGAGTCCAGAGAAGGGCAACAAGGCTGGTGAGAGGTCTGGAAAACAAACCTTATGGAGACCGGCTGAGGGAACTGGGGTTATTTAGCCTGGAGAAGAGGAGACCGAGAGGAGACCTTATTGCCCTCTACAACTACCTAAAGGGAGGTTGTAGTGAGGCTGGTGTTGGTCTCTTCTCCCGAATTGCTAATGACAGGATGAGAGGAAATGGCCTCAAGTTATGTCAGGGGAAGTTTAGGTTGGATATTAGGAAGAAGTTCTTTACTGAGAGGGTGGTTGGGCACTGGAATGGGCTGCCCAGGGAGGTGGTGGAGTCACCATCCCTGGGGGTGTTCAAAAAACGGGTTGATGACGCACTTGAGGCTATGGTCTAATGGTCTAATGGTTAGGAATATGATGGGATAAAGGTTGGACTTGATGACCGTGGAGGTCCCTTCCAACCATAATGATTCTATGATTCTATGATCTGCAGTAAAACTCATCTAGCTCACGCTTTGTCATATCTCAGTGACACCTAAAAACCAAAACCAAGCACTACACGCGTTTTTATAACGCAAGATCTTACACAGCAGATAGCCCAAGAAAAATGTTTCAAATGTTATCCAGAACAGTTTGTGTTTTTTTAAACTTGAAGATCAATGCTATCAAGCTCTTTCCCCACACATGCAAACAATAACAAGGTTAAAATAATACTAGGCCTGTTTTAATTTCAAAACAATCCTCCAAAATGAAGTGAAGGCTGATGAAGTGATTAATCTGTTGACTTATAGCACTGAAACTTGCATAGTGCATTGAGATAATCTCTGGCATAAACAGAAAATCACTGGAAAGGAAGGCCACGGATAAAATATGATACTACAGGAGACAGCAGTTAACTCTTTGGATTCAGCAGCTGTGTGAGAATTAGGCCTTCAAAAATTGAATCACTTAACCTTTGCAAAAATTACATCGAGGCTTGTTTTTGAAAACCAGTTATATCAATCCTGCTTCCCTTTGTTCAACGGAGGGTTCAGGGGTCACAGCAATAAAATCAGGAAAATCAGTAGGTTTTGTACTACTGAAAGTCATCTGTGAGACACTGCAAGACTAGTAGTGTGAAATTAAGACACAAAATTAGTGAACATGTCTAAAAACGAGCATAGATGTACTAGAATATTCTTAATCCTCCTTGCCTCTTTCAGACTGCTAAAATTAGCCAAGGCAGGTCTCCTCTTAGTCCTTACACATGGTAATGGCAAGGTAGCAGAGATTTTCCTTACTCCAAGAGCCTAAACTGTAGGATACAGCTTTTATGGGATGGCAATCACACACTTGGGTACATGAAAAGTCTTCTGGAGTACTGTCGAGCACAGCTTTTCATTACTCCCTAAAAATACAGCAGTGTTATTCCTTATTTTGTGTTAAACAATTTTTTTTGCTAATTTTAGCAGAATTGTCCTAGCTGCCTACTGCTTTCGTGCTAGCTAGCAGCCTACTTACCTTAACTTCCATCTTTAATAATGTACCCTTATCAGGTCACTGAATGCACCAACACAATCACACCAGGTTCAATTGCCCTCACCAGCCTGTGTCCACCTGCCTCCATAGTCCTCCTCTGCAATCCCTTCCACCTCTCTCCCTAGGCTTTAGCTGCCAGTGTTCAAGATGAGCACTAATGTGCCACAGCTGTATAGCTGTAGTGAAAACAGGTAAGTGGTGAGAAAATTCTCACCCCAGGCCTCTGCAGCATTTCTTGTTGGGGTGCTGTGGGAACAGACCCTCATGGGCAAGGTCATTGCCCCTGCCTGCCTTGCTATCACCCCTGTCTCCTGGCTTGGTCTGTATTTAACTTTCATGCATTGGAAGATGCTCAGTCATTTTACAGAGTTATAACATATAATCAAGCAATGTATTTAGTATATATTTCTCAAGTTGTGCTGTTCATCATCATCTTTGCTAATCAAATCAAAACAGTACCTCCCTCAGCTGCTATCAAGACAGTCCAAGGTGATGATCGTAATTCTCCTGTACATAAAAGCAGAGAAAGGCAGAATAACCCTGATGAATGAGAATTTTTGTACTTCGCAGGCAGTTTGAAGACACTGTCCTCATATTTCAAAAAGCTCTATAAATTGCCATTAACAGGGTCAAATGCAGCATTGAACACAACTCTGTCAGAAATGAATTAAGGTGGTGTTCAGGGAACAAGCACGGATGACAGAGTCCCAGTTAACCAGGTTTTATGCTACAAGAGATTTTACTTAAGAAATAAGGTGGTAAAGCGTTTGCTTAATAGCTAGTAATCAAAAAGGGACTGCATTAATTCACAGTAATAAAGAATGGGTCAGTATTGAGATCATCCATCTTCTTTCCTTTCCATTCCACATAATAGAGTTATATGCATCCAGGGCTATACATAAATGAATATTTTTTGGAAAAGCATGCTTTGTGGGGCTTTACTTATCCTACAGGTCTCAAACTTTTATGCTTTCTCTGTGAAGAGACTTCCCTCTGAACCCCAGGGGGACTTAGGAACATGTATAAGAACCATGATATGACTGTTACAAACAAAAAAAAATTGTTTTGTTAGAAGTAGACATCTTGATCGCTGCAATAACTCATCAGCCATGGATAAGAAGACTCTTTTCTACTTTGGACTTATGTGTGTCTTCATATATAGCACAACATTTTATCAGTATGACCACCTGGAGCTGATCCCTAGTACAGACCCCCAAACCCTGTAGCAGCTGCTGCACTGTTCTCTTGCCACACAAGACACAATGCACATTCTCAGTAGAAAACTTAAAGTTAACTTGGGTCTTGTAGCTGGGGCTTCCTGCCCACCCCATTTCCAAGAGCTCTGGATGAGAAGAGGACAGTTTCTTCTATTTGTTCATCTTTTTCCCCACCACTGTGGGCCTAGAGGAAGGTTTTTCTATCTAGCTTGTCCAGTGCTTCATCTCATAGCAATCACAGTTCCCCTGCTTTATTCAAATGATGTGTCATGACCATTTTGCTAAGCCGAGTTGGACTGACATTTTCTGCAGCAATAGAACATACTTTTCACAACATATTGAATGGTGATGGAAAGTGAATTATAAGGATATTACTTTTGGTTTATGGTTTAAGCTTCTAACCTTACCAGCGTGAGTTGGGAGCTTAGTTTTTCTGTTTTCCACATACTAAGGGAGGAAACAGAATTCAGGTCAGGAGCATCTTCTGTCTCCTCTGGCTTGGCATGAGAGTTAAACTCTTAAAATAAACAAGAATCCCTCTACATCAGACGTTTTGACAGCAAGAGTATCACAGCGTAGACACTTTTGTAAGAAACTGAACATAAGGCTTTACATGCTGCTGAAAACAGAACTCGGAGAGTTTGCTTCATTAATGTGTTTTTATTGTTTATACATGAAAAGCTTTAATAACTCACATCATCATGTCTATTCCAAGTGGAGCACAAGAAGCAAAAGCATCACATGGTTATTAAGAACTGCATTCACTCCATGTTTCAGAATACAACGATTTATTGTTTTGATTGTAATCCAATTTAATCTCTTTAATGCACCAGGAAATAACTTGCATATCTTGTGAAGGATCTTGAAGACTACTCTATAGATAGTTTGTGAAGTTACTATACTTAAAATAGTATCCTCCGAGACAGACGGACTTGCTGAGCAGTATGTATGCAATCTTGGTGCCTGTGCCATTGCTGTTGACGAGACAAACTACAAGGACCATAGCTTTAATAAGCATTAACCTACTTCAATGTTTCAGGATCATCGTCTTTGATCATGACAGCAATTGCAGTATACAGGTATACACACTCATTAGTATTTCCATGTTTTGGGGTGGGACCTGAATAAATGATCTGTTTATTACATTTACACAGGAAAAAGGAAGAGAAAATACCAACAATGTCAAGCAGAATAAAAAACCCCAGAAAGTAACTGTTTTAATAACTGTATAAGCCTAACACGTATGGTAATCACAGTTAAATATTTCATTGCTTTGTCTCAACCCTTAAAAGGAGGAAGAGCAGAGATGTCGAAGGTGTCACTGAAGGACTAATTATCTTCTAATGATATAAATACCACTGCTGACAATTACATTTCATTAAATTATTAACTAGGTGTTGACTAATTAACTAGGGGTTTGCAAGAGTGAAGCTCTCTGAATAGCTATTATTATTGTGCTGCTGGTAACTAAATATCTTTGCCAGAACACGTGTACAGAGGATTCTGCTACAATCCCTGTGAACTGATATCCCAATTATGCCATTGCCACTCACTGTTCATACAGTACAGTCATAAGCAATGTTATTTCCCTCACAGAACTGTGAGAAAGATAAATGATATTCAATTACTAGCTGAGAACAAGACATCAGATCCAGCCAATTCCCCCAGTAGGTAATTGCATACATTCCCATATTAGTGAATATTTATTTTATCCAATAGACTTTTAAGTCTATATGGAAATTGAGACCCTCATAGAGCAATAATAGCAAGAAATGGAATATTTTGATGCCCTCTGTTCTTATGAACTGTTTGATATGGACCAAATCCCAACCTGCTGAAGTCAACAGAAGATTGACATAACTGTTGGAAAGATGTCAGGTTCAAAAGAACATGAAATGTTGAGATCTCATTTAGAAAGGTAGTATTGTCATTTGATATCCAGGAAACAGGTATCCATAAACAATTCAGAAATATAATTTTAGGACTAAGACATATTGGGCCTTATTTTTACCCCCTTAATGTAATCCTCGAGAATATTCTTACATTTTATTTTTCCTCAAAGGACAACCGTGTTTTATTCAATTCACGAAATCTGCACGGGAATAATATTTTAGAATATCATTAGAATTAAAGAGTTTTCATTGGGTAGGTGGTTTTTTTCCATACATATTATAAGGTATTAGCATATTTATCTAGACCTGACTATCTGTTGTTTCACCAGTACAGTATTTCGATTTCCTGATAATGTTTAACTTCAAAAAATAATTCCAAGACACTGTCTCCAAATCAGCTCTGTATTCAGCTCTTGTATAGTAAAAAAGAACAGACTGTATTATCACCTATCACCAATGTCAGTCCCACTTAGTTCTGTCAGCCTGGGAACAAACAGATGCAGGACAAGAATAAACCACCCGTGTACACCATTCCTCATATCACATACTTTAATTCCATCAGGGAAATCACTTACTATGATCATCTGATTTTTACCTAATAGCTGCAGCATCGAGATTAAAAAGCACTATTGAGAGGTGCAGCTTTGGGCAAAGTAGGATAAAGCCAGAGAAACTTTTTGGCTCAAGTCCTAGGTAGCCACCACTGACTGTCTGCCTTCACAGCTTTTCTCCAGCTGTCCTAGGCTCACTATCCACCTGCTCCGCGTGTTTGACCAGGGAGGGACAGATGGAGCTGCCCTAGCTGTGAGATGACGAGCACAGAAGATTAGAGCCTGCCCACAGTTGCCTTCCTGCTGCATATAGTGATCATCTTTGCTAGGCCATGGGCCTTTTCTTTTTTGTTCTCATACATGACCTATGAATTAGTCAAATTTCTGGATTAGTTAAATTTTGTTAGAATTAGTCAGACTGTTAGAAAAAGATATGGCTGGGTAGTAGAACAAAGCCTGTATCTACCAAGGACAAGAAGGGCTCCACCAGTCAAGAGGGTCCGTGCCAAGAACATACTCAAGGACGTAAATCTTGCAGTACTGGCTGTTATATCCTGGAAAATATAGATAGGATAGGAAGAACCACTCAAGGCTGAGATAAGGGGGCTCGAGGAATCCGCAAGTGAAGGGAGCAAAAAACATATAAAGAAACAAGACCCAGAGTTCACAAAAAGGACACCCCAAAAGTTGGAGAAAATGACCACAAGAGGCCCTCAGATGACCACTGGAGACCCTCAGTGAAGACCTTCACCAACCTTATAAAGAGTTTTGGCTAATGCTGTGAATATGTTAATAAGTTCCAAGAAATAGAATGAATACGTAACTATTCTGGGAAATTTAATGTTTATGTATGTAACCAAACTATATAAGCTTGTGCCAAAGCAACAGGCAGCATGCACATTAGGTGGAACGATCCCCCATGCACCCAGCACTGCAATGAAGAATGCCTGCCTACTGAAACTCACCACTGAGCCTTAGAGGTTATTTCATAGGCTGATTTCAGGCAACAGTTCTCACTCATAGATCAGCAAAAAGTTCAGTCTTGGTGATGGAACTATAGATTCTAAGTGCTCCCAATGACTTATGACTACAGGCAATTAAAAAATGCCTAACTTTGATAACTTCTCAATGGTAACTCACATTTCCATTACTCACATCTACGCATTTCCAGTTTTAGTTTGTCCCATTCAGACTTCCATCCATTCCTTATCATGCCTGCTATTAGAGACCCCTTATGGTAGCAGCAAACTGTTCACATAGACAGTAATAGGCATTAATACTGCTCTTAATCTTCTGCTAAACAGGCTAACTGCAGTGAGCTCCTCCAGTGTAAGTCACAAACCTCGGTAATGAAGCCTTGTTCCCCCCAGGAGTTCATAGTAAAACCCAGCTCTTTGTTTCAGTGACGGTCTCACCTTACTGATTTTACTGAGACAGGATTTCACTCCATATCTCTTAGGGTTGCAGAGCCACATCAAATACATACAGGCAATAATACATAGTAGTGATCAGGATTTTGCCCCTGTCTAAATCCTTGTATAGGATTATCCTTGTATAGGATTTAGACAGCATAGCACGCATAATCAGAGTGGAGGGGTTTGGGTTTTGTTTTCTGGGAATGCAGGGGTCCTTTACTAAGGATATATACACACACACACACACACATATATATACACATATATATATGTATATCACTCTGAATATAGGACCTCTCTCAGCATTATTAAAAATATTTTTGGATTGGTGTTCTGTAGATTTCAGCCAGCTTGCTTTGAAATGTGTAGTTTTACAAAGCAATACTGAGATTCTTCCAGAAACCAAAAACTGGCACCGTAGGGTTTTCTTTGTTGATAGCAGCTGACAAGGACTTCTGTTTCAAAGAGTACTACTCATCACAGTAACTGCAGTAGAAATGGAGCCAGTATCTTCTGTGAATGCTAATAAGCAAAAGCAGACATCAAGTCTCTTCGGTGTGTTTCAACAAACTAAAAAAAAAATAAAAATTCATTCATTTTTGCTCAAATCGGCTCAATGCAATCAAAAAACAGCTCTCCCCATGGTTAAGACACATCCCACATCACCTCAGGTCATGCTGTAACCTGAGGGAAGCCTAGATCACCACCTTCTAATCTGTATCTTGAAGGCAGGTGGTAAGTTATTGTAATTGAAACCTACCCTGAAGCGATGTGCTAGCAGATTGAAATTATGGGGAAAACCTTTTCTTTGGAGTATCAGTTTTTAAACTAAGGGCTCAACACACATGTCTATCACAAAGAAAGCCTCTCTTTGTTGGAAATCCAAGCTTGCACTGAGCTAGCACCTAAGCAGAAAACGGCACCAAAACAAAATACTTACAACTGGAAAAGAAAGGATACGTGGGTCTCCACATTTAGATGGTAAAATCTCCCAGCTTCCCCACACAAAAGTCTCCTCTATCTTTGTGATATTCATTGTTCCACAGAAGATGTATTTAATATTGCAATTAGCAATATTCTTTGTTTGTATAGCTGGGTTACATTCCATTTAATAAATGACAATGCCCATCCAAATAAGATAACGCTGTTCTTTAACCATGTCACCCTTGCTATCTTGCTGAAACACCACTTCTATTGTCACGACCTGCTAAAACATCACTTTTAAGCAGAAGGGAAAAAACCTCAGCAAAAAAGTGGACACTAAAGTGCAAAGTCGTATGTCACGTCATTTTTTTTCCTTATGATGAAAATACACCTATTAATATTTCCAGCAGAATTCTGGCATGCATATTACTGAGAAAGCACACCCTTTGCTTAGTTTCAAGTATATCCATTTTATTGAACATCATTTGCCTAAACCAGAGGGAAATCTAATGCTGTTTTAGATACCTAAAATAGTTTACACACTCTGGGGCTTTGACTAAACTTTCAGCTGAGTCCCTTCTAGCTTTCACTTTCCGTAAGTCCCTGCTGGCCCCAGAGAGCTGGAATGCTACTGGCATGAAATGTGTTAAGTAGCAATACTAATTTATAGCAAGACAGGTCTTATTCTGCCAGTATAGAAAGACCTGAGCCCTAAGACAGGTATAATACACCAAGCAGGTTTCTTAATGCATTATATCATATCTAATTGTTCCTTCCAAGTACTTAACAAACAGATTTGAACTGGTTCTCCAAAACAGGTATTCTTCTTGTTTCTAGTCCTTTGACTGTAAAATCTTCCACTGAAAAGCTGGATCCTTAGACAGAAATTTTCTGAGAAAGAAAGAGGCGTTGCATTAATCCCTGTATTAATCCCAGAGAGAGGGAAATGTTCACTAAGCAACACCAGTAATGCTTCCCCGGAATTTTATTTCCTTTTTGAGATACTAAACATGGTCTGTTCAGAGACTCTTCAGGGGAAATTAGAAAGAATGTTCAGAAGCACGAAAAAATACCTATGAAGAAAAAATGGGAAAAGTAAAGTTACTTATTTCAAACAAATCAATAAAATAAAAAAGTTAGATGGTAAATTCATAAAAAAAATCCATAAAAAAACTTTGCATGAATAAAGGGAACAATTCTGCCTTCTCTCTCATAATGTAAGAGATAGGAGTCCACAAGTGAAACCTGTTTGTAAATTCAAAATAAGAAGGACATAAATTGTACCAAAGCAGGCAGTTAACCTGTGGATCCTGTTGGCCCAGATGCTATAAACCACAAAAAATATTACCTAGAAGAATATGTACCAGTTATTACCAGTCTAATCCAGTAAGAGTCTTCTAATATTTCTAAAGGGATAATCTGTTCTCTAGGTTCAGTGGGTAAGACAAAACCAGATTTGTATTTCATCACACACACAAAAAAATAATCCCACAGTTTTAACTTTAGAAAGATCTTATTCTCAAACTTTTTAAAAAAGAAGCATTGAGGTGGATTGTCTGGGAGGATTAGAGAGGTCTTTAAGAGTCAGGAGTGCTGCAGGTTTACATGAACCTGCCTGGAAGAGCTTACCGTGTTAGATGTTCTCTTCAATGTTTCCCTTTCAGCAAGCATCTGGTACAATAATGCTTGAATTGTTCAAGGATTGTCCCAAATCGCAGCTATTGCATGTAACAGGGGGGTGCATTTAGCCAGGTATTCACTGCCATTAGTCAGGCAAATCGCCCAACCTTCGGTGAACAAAGAAGAGCTCCAGAGTGTCCCCTGGTGTGCTCAGGGACCAGAGGGGTTTAGGAAGACCCTGGCATCACAAACGTGTTTGCTAGAGCCACCTACCCATCTCTAAAGCGACAGAATTAAACCACACTTGTGTCCTTTTGCTTATAATGCACAAGACAGATTCAATCTTTTGTTCAATGGCCTAGAAATTCCTCTTCCAAATCAATTATTTTCAAGGATTCATGTCCTTATAGGCTGAAAATGTTTTCTACGTATCACAAGACATGCTGTAAAATCGCAGTAACCACACAATATTTCCTAATAGTTGTTGCATTGCAATGTAGCTAGCGAAAGAAGCAAAGAAATAGAAAAAAGAACATATGACAAGGTTTACTTTTACGTTGTTTTCACTTGTTTGTAGCCAAGAATGTATTGTGCACTCCCTAAACCTTGGGCTATAAAGCAGCACATCACCAATTACTGGAGGCCAAACTGTATCTAACAGGGACAACAGAGAAGGGTTCTTTGCAGTCCCGTCTTCTGCTGGTGGTTTTCTACTCTAGGAGGAAGTTAGGGCACAGGAATGGCTATGTCAGCAAGTAATGTAGTGGATCAGTGGCCCATCTTTAGGGTGAAACTGTTGAGGACCTAGCACCCACACCACATGCAATTCAGGGGGTTTAATTTCATACTAGCTATAATTTGCTGCCACAGCCCAAATGCCCTTGAACAGGCAGATAGCAACAAACAGGTACCTTGCCAGATTGTGCTCTTCAGCTCGGTCTTACCCACATGAAACAGTCTGTATGTTCTAACCTGCTCGATTGTGTGAGCCAAAACAACACTGAAGCAGGTGAGATCAAGAGATTCCATTCAAAAAGCACGTTTCTGGTCTAAGCTAAACCCCTAACATTAGCAGCATGTTTTCTGGTTTTGATTCCCTTCCAGGGGATGTCTTTGCTCTTCACTGCTGTCCTGCCTTGTGAGCAGCCTCATGCCAGTGCTCGACTCAGACAAGGATGGATGAGGAGGAAACACGCATCTAGCTTGTTCATAACTTGGATATAATATAATCATAGAAGCATTACCTAGCGCCACATCCAGA
>VZRW01009007.1:0-38073 GCA_013398125.1 Aegotheles bennettii
ACCTAGTTACATTCTCACAGAAGGCTACAGGTTTGGTCAAACATGACTTCCATTTGGTAAAACCAAGCTGACTGCTCCTAATGAGCCTCTTATCTTTGATATGCCCCGAGACAATGCCAAGGATAAGTTGTTAAAATATATTAAAACCTACCAAATAATGTGTAGGTTTTAACAACTGGTGAGCAACTCAGTTCAGAACTCCATTTCCGAAAGCCTGTTCATCACAATTCACAGCTAGCTGGTCCCTTAACATTTCTTTTGACTATATAGAGAAAGGAAAACAATGAATCTGTTACCTTGCCCTAGAAAGACCTCGTTTCTCCTCACAGCCATATCCTCAGTATTGACCAACACCCCTTCCTGTTCCAGTTCTGCACTGAATTTTTTTTTTTTTTAACAAAAGTAGGTGTTGGTTTAATTTGTCTTAGACTGAGATCCGTAAAGAAATAGAGTAATGGATTATGGAAATTATTTTGTGATATGGAACAAAACTGAAATTTCAGATTACTAGATTTTTACACTGAATAAATATGAAAATATTTTAATATAGAAACATTTTTCATTCAAAAGCACAATGTATAATTTCTCCAGAAGACACATAATACCTACATAATAGGACAGAATGATTTGTTTATACATCAGTGGGGTAGGACCTATTGCAACTCACCTCCCAGTATAACAACAGCAACAAAGTCCCTACGTACAGAGTACTTTCAAGATAATTCCATTATTTTATTCTATATTACAAAACCACAAATACTATATTTCAAGAATGAACTGTCTAGTCTCATGTGTCAAGAAAGTGTGCAGCCACCTTCATGCATGCAGCTGTTCCATCACATTTTTTTCAGCACACAGCCCACAGACGTCCAACATCATCCTAACGGTAACTAACGTAAGTGGGAGTTCAGCAGCTCTAGGAGAAGCAGAAATTATGTTTATCACAGCTCAGGACTCGCTTCCTGCTTTTGAAACCCTGCTTCCTGTTTGTGCACACAAAGCCCTAATCTTTTCCTACCACCTGCAAGGCAATTCTGCTACTCTTCAACGGGATTCCCACAGTGCACAAGTCTCATATCACTGTATCAACAACAATCATGCAGCAGGTCTAAATGGATTTGACATGGAAATTTTTACATATGGTGAGTATGGTAACCTACAAGAGCATATTTTAAAAGAAAGGGCTGTTTTATCCAAATGGCAAGGATACAATATGACAGATGAAAGAAATTCTCAATATGAAAAGTCTGTGCAATCTAACTAATAGAGTCAGACAACCTAATTTATTCCAAACACCTATAACTGCAGAAAAACACACAGCAAACTACTCCTTCCTCCTGCACATATTCAGATGGAATTTTATTTTTGGTCATTATAAGGTCCTTTGTTCCAGTTTCCTGTCTAGATTTCCCCTTTCCCTGTGCCAAGTCAAACAATTAAAGTCAGGATGATCAGAAATAAACTATAGAAGCAGATGTTACCACACAGTTTGTTATATACTGGTAAACAGGGAGATAGTGCATTTTGCTGACGACATTCAGTTAAGTCCTACTGGAATTAATCTTAGATAATTATAAAGCAAAAGAGAAAAAACAAAGAAAAAAATTTAAAAAATATTCAGAAATATTGCCATTAACTGTCAAATCTCTGGATTCACTCCATAATCTCTAAACACTTTCCTTTAATAATTAGCTGTTTCAAAAAATTATTTTCATGCAACATTAATTTTGTGCAATTAAAAGACAAGAAAAGTTAAATTTCTTACACCAGCTTTTATATGCTCATGTAGCAGGCTATTTTAATAAATGGCTGCAATAGTAAATATTTGTTACACTAATTGAACAACAGAATTTAAGAACAGAAAAGTTGACCCATGACAGTAAAAAGTTAGTCTTTTCAGACTTTCTCGAGTAGTCCTAAACTGACTCCCACTAACAAATGCACAGCTTCTCTGCATCTAGCCCCACTCCCTATTATTTCCTAATGTCTATCAACAGAAACTAAAATACACGGCACTGTACTATCTATGCATTGTTGCAAAATGTGTAAATTTAGGCTCCCAATTGCAAGTTTTGTTCCTTATAGGCTTAATTATTCTGCTGCATCTGTAAAATTTTAAAATATTTCAACTTTCACGCTGCCCATCTGAATTCAAAAGTATCCTCTGATGGGTATTGCCTCTGTATCTGCTGTTAGACATGTTTGTGTAATTCCTCCCCAATGACACATGGTAGAAGTTTTCAGTTTAATGCATGTTTGGCATATTACATTTTCCTGAAACAGTTATGGTTGGAATGGGAGAGAGACAGCTGACTGTCTGCTATATTCTGTTTCAGAAGGAACCTTCTGGTGGGAGGGGGCAGTTACTCCTTTTCAGACCCAGAATGGACTGCACTTGAAATGATTGGACTGGAAAGAAAAACAAGCAGAAAAAATCCACCCTATAATCTCACAGTGAATAAGGAGGTAGGTTTATTTTCTACTTGTTTTTTTCCAACATGTTTCTGTCTTCAGGTCTATGTTACCTCTATTTAAAATACTAACTATTAAAATTTATTATTTTATGTTTTAAAAAAAATAAATAAGAAATTAAGAATAGAAACTCAGAGTTTATCTTCTATTGCACGCAATTATGGGTGCGGGAGGGGTGTACTAGATAGCCTTATATAGTTCTGAGAATAAGGTATTTGCCAGCAGACAGATAGCAAGACCAGCTAGGGACAGACTGGGTCAGTAACCTGTTCGGCTCTGTGAGGAACTTTGTGCTGCCCATATCAGGTGCTTTGGTCACTGCTTTTACACCAGCAGAAGTATTCCTGTGGCTGCAAAATGAATTAGATAAGCTCAGTGATCTGCCTGCAAACTAATCCTCCTAACTCCCTTAAAAAAGAAAAAAATAATTTTCAAATGGATGAGCAAGCTGATGAGACCTACTGCAAAGCTGCACAGATGCTATTGCTGATGTAAAGAAAGGACTGAAATGCACGGCTTGGGGCAAGACTACCTTTCGGGCAGTGACATTTAAATTAATGTCAGAGGACCATGAAACCACAACCACTAAGCCTCTGGGGACAAAAAACTCAGTTTCAGTTCTTTAATTTAGGTGTTCTTGCTACAGAAGGATGAAGTGTTAATTACTATTCTAATCAGCCCCACTTGGACTCAGTGTTTCGCCTAGCTGAAAGAGAAGAAAGCAATGAAGAGCATTCATTATTCTATTTATTCTTGGAGTGGAGTGAATCTCATCCATACTGCATCATTAAAAATGTTACTTGAAAATATAAAATGTAACGGTTCAAGAAAGCTCTTGCAATAGCACAGGAGAACTTCTCTGCTTTGCATGATTCCAGTGATGCATTAGGGATATATAATTTCAACAGAGTACGCATGAGTCTGACTCTTAACAGTAGGTAGAATATTAGCCTTTTGGAACTGCAGAAAAAGTAATAAATTGTGCATGCTCAATATTGTGCTTAGCCTGATTTGTAGGAAAACCAGATTATTAAAGATGACTGCAAGCATTTGCAGATTTTCTTCAACAGTTTTAAGTTATTCCGATATAAAACGCAATTTAGGAACATTGCAGAATAAGTAGATGAAGACAGTTTTTGTAAAATATGTTGAATATTAAATAAGTATAAAAACTGCACTATTGCTTAAAAAGTAGGAAGATAAAATTATATTGTCTTAATAGCTAAAAGCTACACTTGCACTTACATTTGAGAGAATTATTTGAGAATTTTTACAGAAAAGTGTATTCAGTTAGGTTTTCACACAATTAATTAAATAATAATAGAAAACCTCAGAGAACACTCTGGTTCCTTTGAATCACATTGTAATAAAAAGAATTGCCATGGAAACAACAAGCACAAAACTGTGATAAAACCTAGGAGAAATGCCATCGCTTCTCAGCAATGAAGGAAAAATACTGTCAAGGAGCTACAGTAACTAATTAATGTCCTCAGTCTTTCAAATATTTACTCACAAGACTACTCGTACTCCCTCTAAACTCAATGTGGCTCAATTTTGGAGGAGAAAAAAAAAAAAAAAGGTGTGTGAGCTTCATCTGCAAGGCAGAAAAAGTACAAAAAAATCAAAACACACAGGACTTAATAATTACTATGTAACAGCCAAACACTATGCTGGAATCAGATGTTCATCATACATCTGTTTCTATTTATAGCATTCTGTTTTTCACAACATGTATATATTACACAGAATCACCAGATGGTTGAGGTTGGAGGGGACCTCCAGAGATCACCTAGTCCAAGCCTCCTGCTCAAGCATGATCAGCTACCGTAGGCTGCCCATTTCAGTGTAATCTTTTTTAAAAAAAATGAGACCTTGTTAGTTTCAAAATTAGCTACTTGTTAGTTATTTTAAAGGTGATGTCTTCAAAATGAAACCCATCACTTGTACAACAAAAGAACTAATCTTACTTTAAATTACAATTGCAACCATCTTTGGAATGCCCTGTTGAAGTTGGGACTTAAGACAACATCACAAAATGATTAAGCATTACAAGATATTTTCTTAAAACAGGTCAAAGAATGGTACCCTTGCTTTTGAGCTTCTTGTTATTGATTTGTGTCAACAAATCCTCAAACATCAGCATTTCTGCACTTAGATTAAATTGTAAGGGATGTTTGAACGGATAAGCTGAAGGCATAATCCAAAACAGAACTCTTCTAATGAGTTCAGTGGACTCCGCATTAAACAGTATTTCTAACTACAGACTGTTAATCACTACACTTAATAACAAAACCAGATAATAAAATCTACAACCCCTGTCCTAAGAGTCCTAAGTTTAAATCAAATGACTCAATTTATTTAGTACTAAAATTATTTTTGTGTACTCGTGCTGAAAGTGCTTGTGCTATACCTTCATATCTTATATTCTCACTGTGAAGCAACTCATGTAACCCTTGCAGCTTCTTTTATAACCAGATCAACGGGTAAGGCAGGATTTCAGCAAAGATTATTGACACCAAAAATAAAACCAGCTCATGTACCAGGATAAACTTCCCTATTACAGCTAACTGTACACTTTTCTCATTTCTTAGTTAAAAAGTAAATATCTATGATAAACATCTTGTCTAAGAGATTCAATAAAACTATCCATTTAATACAAAACAACAGTGTAAAACTGGAGAATACTGAATGATCCAACCTACTACAGATCCCCTCACTCGCACAAACACATATATATGCATGCATAGACATACACATGCACACGCACACCTATATATATGTATAAAAACTTAATCACTTTCTTCTTTTTTTTCAAGGTTAATAAAGAGGTTTTTTCCTATTACAAAGCCTGCCAGTTTTGGAAGGAGGAAAAATCATTCACAATAACTATTTAAATATGTTACTGATGAGATCATGTGAAAAACTGACATCAGCTAATGACTACACATTTTCAAGGTGAGCATAAATGAAACTTCTTCATTAATAGGCAGGGTTGAAATTTATACAAAACAAACAAAAAAGTAGTGCAGTCTTCCTTTCACGCTATACTTTGTCATCAATAATGAAAAGATTTATAGACCTCAGTTTAATTTGAACAGAATAAAAACTCCAAAAAGCTTAGTATTTCTATGTTATAGTAAATACCTACAAGAGAAAGCTTTTACTACCCAGATAAGGAGCATCTGCTATGCAAAGAGTTGAAATCAAAACACATGAAGACTCTACTGGAAACAGGAATAGAAAACCACAACCATCCTGATACAGGGCCAAGTAAAGCAATAAATTAGACTTAGGTCAAACCACACTCCAGAGTGTTTTAATTTATACCATAAACAGAAACAAAGTTTAACAGATTTTGGCTTATGCAAAGTGTTTTGATCTTTAAGAAAGCTACAAGCATAGATCTAAAAGCATTTAATATTGTTTCATAAAATATGAAACATTGTACTAAATGACTATACATAAGAGCCACTCTAGTTTGCTTTTTGTAAATTAAAACAATATATTCTAGTTGAGTACTTGCAAAAACTGTGGCCACACAGAATTTTCAACAATTATTTTTAAGAATATAATCAAAACTGTAGACAAATATATCTTCCTTTGGCAGACAGTAGTTACAATAGAAAACATGAGTCCATGTTACTTTATCTTTCAAACAAATTCACAGCCTTACTATCTTCAACACAGAAAAATTTTAAAATCAAAGTAAAGATGATTCTGTTTTTATAACAAAATTATTCAGGAAAAGTCAAGCAAACATGAAACTTGGAAAAAAATTACTGAAAACATTTCTCTAGGTTTTTTTATGGTATTAAGATAAATTAAATAATGAAAAAAATATCTTTCTGAAAACATGATGCCAACTGTGGTATGTAAAAGTAAACCATTACCAAATATACAGATATTTTAGAGAAAATTCTACTAAGTATTCTCTTGGATGAGATTTTCCTCCCAAATAATCACTAATACATATTGTAGCCAGGAGGACAGAAAAGCAGAAAGATGAGAATGTTAAGGTCAGTCTGTCCTGAGTGGCAGAGTTCAAACTGTGCAACAATCTACACTGCTCTGTTACAACGTACAAAAGACAGTATTAGGGAAACAGAATAAAATACATAGTTAACCTTTAGTGGTTACCTCCCACAATACTGACAATAAAGCCATTAAAAAAAAGAGAACAGGTTCTGAAATCATACAGTAATACAGACAAACTGTTTTAATATTACAAATCTTGATTAGTGTCCCTAAAGTCAATTTTACTGGTTTTCACTACACAAATTGTTTTGATTTTGCACTGAATTTTGTTTATAGGAAAACATCATCATCTATTGGAAATAATAGTTTCTCATTCACAAACATTTTATTACAAACCACAGAGGAATGTTGTCTTTCCTACAGCAAACAAAAAAACAACCACAAATGAGCAGCCCATATTCTTCTAGTTAAAAGGCCTGCATAAGACTTCAGTCCTCACTGCAATTAAAGGTCTGTGCTTAATTTCAAGATGATACCTCAAAGTAAAATTTCTTTAAATGACAATAGTAGCTTACCATAAACACTAGCTCTACAACCCCACTGGGATTTTCTTCTACTAGCTGCTAACAAACAAAAGCCCTGGTTTCACTGGGGCTTTGCATAGAAGTAACTACCTCAGTAATAATAATAAAAAAATATATAAAAAAAAAAATCTGACAGTGGCAATTTTCTTATTTTTCTTGATACTTTTCTAGATTTCCTCCCATATAAATAACCACGGGAAATTACAACCCAAAGATATTTAGGCAGTTCAGTGCTTTGGTATCATAAATATAAATGGAGAAGATAAGTTTAGGAAGTGAGTGAAGGCAGTATCTCAGAGTGGCAAATAATCAGTTTGAGAGGGCAATATCTCATTTAAGACTTGTCAACAATGCAAATGAAAACTTGTGAACAGGACAATGAACATAAATTATCAATAAGGAAAATGTGAACACAGAAACTTCAGGTATTGCTTAATAGTGAAACTCGTGTGCACATTGGATCTCATCCCTTTTTCAGTAAAAATAGCTCTGGCATGTTAAGTTGTGCTATTGTAGAACCCAAGGATTCCTAAATGTACTATATAGACAAAGAGTAAGTTACTAGCAAGTGGAAAAATGTTTGCGAAGTTCAGACGCACATCTACATAACTGTGTAACTGATGATGAGAACAAAACATGGATTTACAATATAAATCTTTGCTTGTATACCTTTTGTCCTCAAGAGTTGGTAAAGAAAATCAAAGACCTGACTTTTCTTTAAAAATAACCGGATTACATGGAATCTGGTTAGCCAAATATAGACCTACTTAATCTACTCCATTGGACAGGACAAAACATGCAGAAATTAAGACAAGCAGGTAGACAGTAACATTTTGAACCTTTAGCCATGAGAGCTACTGGAGTAGAACAAAGATATGCCGGTCATGAGCTACTGGAAAGTAGGTGAGATACTTATTCAGACCTTGGAACTACTGTATTTTAGCTGTTCACATCCTTGCAGTACTGAAGTAGAAAGAGATCATGTATTTGAATATTTTCCTGAGAAATAATAATAGTAAAAAAAGGAAACCACATCTGCAAAACATTAACAAGCAAATATGTAAAAAATAGAGAAAATGAGGCAATAGAAAACTGGACAAAGATAAGCTCCTGGACCTTGATCTTCTCCTAAATTTCTTCCAGCATGATATTACACATATAAATAAAGATCAGTAAAGTAGTCTAAAAGCCTTCTTTGTAATCTGTCAGAAGTTTTCTCCTGACAAACATATTTCAGCGCCTTGATGGGGAACAAAATCAGTATGATGTGCAAACCAGCCATTTCTTGTTGGAAACAAGAAGGTGATGTGTGTTCACAAGCCATTGAAGATTAAAAGAAAAAGAAGTCCAGATCAACATTTAGGTTTCATGCTAAAATAAACATAAAACATCATAATTCCCAATTCCATTTAATTTAATTCCCTTGCTTACCCTCCCTCATTCAGTATTCTTACTACACATCACATTAGAAATGGTATCAAGTTCTACATAGCTTTCCACACTTAGAAGTGAATATTGGCAGGTGAAAGCCTTTAGGGGAGAGAATGTTTTCACAGAATAATAATGCTTTAGCTTACAGAATACATCTGCCACAGCACAGAGACTCCTGGGGTGGTATGTCTCTTCTCATTCACCTATTACACCCGCTACAGGTTTAGAATAGAATAGAGTGGCTTTGAACATAAAGATTAATTTAGGAAAGATTCTAAAACTCAAGAACAAGAACAATCCTCCTACCCCTCAAAGATGGGTAGGAGGGAATGTTTAAAAATATTGCAATTATTTGGGTTTATCATCAGAGGAATTTCTACAGACAATAAGAAAACAATGCTATATAAAACTAGCCAAGATACACATATATTGCATTCTATAGGATATTGTGAAAGGTTCATATGTGGGGAATTATGTTCAAAATAAAGCAAGGGCAAGGTATGCATTAGAAGCCATTTAAATTTTGAGCAGAGTATCATTTAATATTTCTACAGAACTGAAGAATGTTGTGACAGCTTTTTTTTCTTCAGTCCTGATAAATCTCTTTCACCCTGAGCAGATGCTAGTTGTTTACACTTTAGAAGCCATAATGACACCAAATCCAAAATGAACCTGTCCTTTTTTCCCTTTTTTTTTTTTAAACCAGCTAATCCAAGTTTTCCAGACATAAATCACTGAATGTCCCAAAGGAACTCCTGTTAGTAGTGATATATATATAATATAGCTCTAAATTACATCTATATTATTTTTAGTATTGGAGAGCTTGTGTTTAGAAGAGATTACATGCTCTAATGATTCTTCAGCTTCAGAATCTGATGAACAACTTGATAAGTCATTGGGAAAAATGCAGCACAATGATTTCACTGTGATGAATATGCTTAACGTTACTGAGATTTTCACATCTCCAGTAAAGACAAGGTCTGGAAATCAGTATTTAGATTATTGATATCATTACGGTATGACATGTACTGAGGAACTCAGAAGCTGTCACCAGTAGTGTAGTGAATGATTTGAGATTCCTCTTACAGGACAAGCAAATGGAAAACATTCTGCATCTTGTTTCAGCTAGCTTTTAAATTGTTAGGAATACAAAAGATGCACCTGACGCCAGCATATTTGTTCTGACAAGAAAGATTTGCTCAAGCTCGTTTTCACAGACCACTGGATGAACTGGAAGAAGCATGTCTTATTCTTTTTGCCTCTACAGAAACAGTAATGACAACATTACAGGTAGTGTTATCAGTTTTCATGTCTGGGTGGGCATGAAAAAAGGTTCTAATTCCTTGAATGGAAACTTCTGAAGAGGTGTAAAAAAATAAAGATACTCTATATGCAACACCAATGAAATTAGAAAGAGGACAAACTTCATTTTGTCCAATTACAAAATATACTCTGATAAGAATTAAGATATTTTTCTTTTTATAATTTTCAAAAGTACTTTGGTAAGTTTCCACAATCCATGGAAATGCAAAAGTGCTACTCTAAGCACAAACTTTGAAAAGGACCCTATGTAGCATTGAGCAAGATAAATTATTATTGAAGACTCAGTGGATAGCAGATGAGAATTTAAAAATATCTATATGGATAATTTTAGTAAACAATACAACGGGATTTTCACATGGTGAAAACCCGAAATGATACCTTACCTATGCAAATTAATGCTGCAAATTCCTCTGAAAATGAGCCAACAGTTTTCTAAAAAGCAAATGCTCACAGGAATTCTAATAAATAAGCTCCACCCCTCAGAATCCAAAGGTACCAGGCAGGAAAGGAAGCACTCCAAAGACATACAGATGGTGGAAAAAACAGTTCAGGCTGTCAATGGAAAAGGTGTTCTGACCAAAATAAGCACAAGACAATAAACAAGCCTAGAATAATTCCATTGTAGAAAAACATTTGTGATGGTGTAACTTCAATTCACAAACATTTTCCTTCAGTTTGTGATGAGCTCTGGTAAACATTATTACTTGGACTACCATAAAACAAATGGGTGAAACTAAGACAGGATCAGAAAGAGTTTTCATACTATAGGCTTCAATATTACCCTTGAGCTACTGGGTGTAACAAAGAACACTTAAACATTCCTTTGTTTAATAAACAAATTTTAAAATAAACATTAGTAGAGACAAGATTACACTGTCTTATAATCAAAGGACTTTCTTACTAGCCTGGAAGTTAAGCATTACATTTTACTTATAGTTACACTTCCGAGTGGAGGACATACTATAATTACTTTGGGAAGAGTTAAGAATGGATATTTTCTACCACCATGCTAGTGGAGAAGGGAAAAAGCAGAGGAATGGAACTGTGTGCAAAGAAGTTGTTTGCAGCATCTTGATTCCTTCAATGCACAAGGAAACAATCTTATCTACATTCTATGTACCTAGACAGACTTATACTGAAGACATACACTATTAGATCAGATCCACAATTCAGCTCCTAACACAAATATCATAGAAGATGTGGAAAACCATCTAATACACCAGGTAAAAAAGTAACAATTGTTCCTAATTCAAATCATATATATTTCAGAAATCCTCAGTATATCACATTCACAGAGACAATTATATAGTAACATAGGGAAGAACCTCACCATATCCAATCTTTTTTTTCCAAAGTTTACTGAGAAAATGTGACATAACTGCCAACAATACTGCTTGCAGAAAATGAGATGAAAACCTGGAGTGTCAAACAACACAATATAATGCCCAAGAAAGTGGTATGTCATGAATATAACCTAAGATGAGGAAGATTGCCTTATTAAAATTAACTCTCCAATGGCCCTTAAGTTTAGCTGGCTAACCTCACTTTCTATAGCACCTTTCATAGCTGTTTAAGACAGAAAAAATGAAATCATATATGGTCTGACAGTATCAGCATGAAGATGCCCACAAATATTCTATTAAACAGCTTCCATGTAAACAGCTACATAGGTTAAGGAGAAAAATCTGTTTCTAGCATATGTACCACCCACAGACCACAATACTTAACTAACACACACCTGACCTATTCCCTCTTCAGAACTGATAGATAAAACAATCTCTATTAGACATAATTTGTAAATATGAAGGCCGTAGCCTCAGCTAGTGAGCTATTCTTGACCATCAAGATCAGCTGGCAAGGAACAGCCTTCCCTGTATGTTATTCAGTTGTTTTCAGTTACCAAAACACAATGTCACATTCAAATTGGCTACTGAATAAAATCCTTGTGATGTCCTGACGGCTGAGCCACACAATTGTCCAGGGGCAGCTGATGATGGAACAGAACACTCTGTGGCAGGAAAATCTACCAGTTCAGTAGCAGAGCCATGCATTTTTCAGTGCCTAAGGATGCACTCAGGCATGCTCATTGCAGACAGACACAGCCAAAGACGAAAACTTTTATTCCCCATTCCCCTTCCTTCTTTTTTGTAACTGTAAAGACGATTATCGTAACAGTTCACTATGATGCTGAGAATCTTGGTGTTATTTTTTGTTTATCTCCCTTTCTTTGGAGGTTCACATATTCAGGGTGTGCCCTTATGAAATAATACATACAGCAATCAGTAACAAGCTGTGATGCAATTTCTTTCACTGAATGTACCCTGGGTAGATATCCGATTCTGTCATTTTAAAAGTATTAAAAGCAACAGAATTTAGACTTATGAATTAACAAAAATATTTCAACATGCCCTATTTTTGTCTTAATCAATGTTCTTTGTACTTCAGATGAGCTATACTGACTAATGGAAGGGTCTGGAGTAGATTGATGGAAGTGATTATCTCTCTAACTGGCAGCTGTTAGACTGCTTTTAGAGTACTGGGTCCAGGTTTGGGCCCTTCTGTACAACTAAGATATTGATAAACTGAAGGAAGTTCAGTGGAGTGCACTGTCAAGGTATGGAATACCTGCCCTTGCAAGGGGAAGTTAAGGGAATTGGCCTCTTTCATCATCCTGGAGAACGGGAAGCTTCAGGAAGATCCAAAAGCAGCTCCCTAATACCCATCAGGTCATCAAGAAGATTGATTTATATTTTTTCCAGTGGTGCACAGTAGGAGGACAACAAACCATTAAACGAGAGATTAAAATTAGACATAAGGAAAAACCTTGTCATAGTTAAGATTGTCTTGCAGTGGAAGAGGTTGCAGAGAACCTCTGCAGGAACATAAATCCATCAGCAATCTGGTCCGCCTGTGCAGCTGATGCTACCCGAAGAAGGAATTTGGACTACAGATCATCTGATATCCCTCCAAAACGGAATTACTCTATGATTCTATTCCATAGTTTTCTTTACTTTTTGTTTTTAATTTTGTCCTTTTATGAAACAAGGCTTTGTTGTGCCATCATCCCCACATTTTCTAATGGAAGTTTAATGTACTGCAATAGTTTTTCTTGCCATATTTTGACACAACCTGTCCCTCATCTACAGTCCAAAGCTTTGTTTCATCATATCTGGAAACAAATGTGATCTGTGAAAGTGACACTAATTATTATTAGGAACTCGGGCTACCAATCTTCCCTTTTTAGCTGTGCAAATGTAGTGTTGAAAACAGTCCTTTTAGATGATTGCTGTAAAGAAGAACGTATGCATCAATACAAAGGTATTTAATTAGATGACAAAGATAAACTCAGTGTAAATAAGTGCAAGGTAATACATAGATTCCGAACTACTTTTAAGGCAATTACAGGTTAAAAATAAACTGTAAACTTTTCTTGAAAAAAACTTGGTTGTCGGTGTCAATGAAATATTTCCTCAGTGTGGAAATACAGTTTAAAGAAATGTTGGTATGGCATATGTATGTTAGGAAAAGTAAGATATTCTAAATTATATGCTATTGCCTAAATACTATGTTTTATTTTGGCAACTCCATCTTACAGAGACAATACTGCAAAAAGTAAAAATCAAAAACTTAAAACTAAAAAATAGTCTAGATGCATAGTTTCAAAAAGCTACAGATACAGTCACATAATAAAGACCTAAAAAAATTATTAGGACTAAGCCAAACAAGTTTTCTAATTGTCATATCATCATGAATACATTGCACAACATTGAGAAAAGGAAAAAAAATAAACAGTTTCATTTTACATCAAAACAGTAAAATAACAATTGTCTTGATGAATTTTAAAAAGGATAGATATTTTAAGAGGTCATTACACTAGCATACTGGATATTTTTAAAAGAATATTTACTCTTATGTATGAATGGAGTATGAAATGGAAAACTTTTATTTGACAAGCTTTATGATATTTCTGTACTTCAGTATTGAGATAGAAAAGTTAACCTTTTTAATCTAAGTTTATTTTGATATTATAACATACTGTGTTTTCTATATTGCCTCTTGGGTAGTTTTTGTAGAATTTATAGCCAGCAGAACTACTAGGAAAGACACGATCATAAAAAGAAACACAGTATTTATAGGAATGATTCCACGAAAGACTGCAAGATTACTGTGTAGACACTATGAGGAAAATTTGTCAGATTTTACCACCATCTAGACTGTAGTGGCAACAAGGTAAGAATCATTAAGATATACTAAAACATTAACTGTTTCTGACTACTGAGACTTTTATACCAGTAATGCACTGGTCAAACATTAGAAGACAATGTAAATGATATGAAGAATATAGCATGCCATTCTGAATACATATTCTAAATTATTTCCTAATAAGCTACTAAATTAAAATTTGAAGATTCAATGATAAAATGGTAGATTAAAGAAAATACTTTGAACAAGTTATATGAAGGAGATTGTGAAAGGTTATGTTCTAATTATAAGAGCACAGAGAGCCTTTGCTGCCATTTCTCTAAATGGTTTTCAATAATGTCTTTTCCAAAGCTTATTAGGAAAGAAAACTGCTACAGAATAAGAGGAAATGTCCTTACACGGAAAAAATAATGAATTAAAAGGAAAGGGGGAAAGACTAAACTAGCCATTCTCACAATGGAGAGACATCACTTACAGTATTACATAGAGATATGCAGTGAGGGATCTGAAAAATGGGAGCAGATATCAGTGCTGAGGATTCAGTTATTTGGATGACTGATGATTGTTAGGCAATAAGGATGTGTGTCACAGTGAAAAACCACAGAAAGGTCTCAGAACTAAGTGACTGTGTAAAAGAATGGCAAATGACATTGTATGTACACAAATGTGATGTAAAAAGGTGAAAAACAACCCTAACATCACACACAAGAATAATGGACTGTGATCTGACCATTACTTCACTCAGGATTGAAATTTTGTATTACAATATCCATAAAAATGTTGGCTCAGTCTTAATAATCTAAGAAAATCAAATGTTACTATTTTCTAAGAGAGGAATATAGAACAGAAAAGATTATGACAGCATATGATGACACAAAAGGTTTCTTTGCGTGTTTAAACTGTATTAGGCTCTGGACTCTTTGTCTCCAAAGGATGCATTAAGAACTGGAAAGAATTCAGAAGAAACCAAAAGGACAGTTAAAGCTATAGGCTGGCTTCTAATAAAAGAATTAATGTAAGACTACAGTCCTCAAAATCTAGAAATTACTTGAGCTAAATATTTTCAAAATCATGAAAGAAAGAGACTGATTCATCCTCTCTTCCAATACAAGAACTAGTAGCTTCATGGAGCAAGGTCCAAAAAACAAATAAAAGGACCTGGTGGTTCTTTTGTAAGTACTCATTACTAAATAGTTTCTGACACCTTTGTACATATTTCACTTTGTCAAAAAAGGGTTTCATCCTGAAGATGAAAATCTGCAAAAACTCATGGTAATGCAGAAGGCTTTAATCACAGATTTCAGAAGAACACAATCTGCATATGTATTAAGCATTATTGACACGTATGTAATGCAGACATTCAAGTTCAACACATGGCATTGTCCCTCCTGAACATGGAAGGTTTTCCTCATCTATGGTTTAGGAAAGCAGCAATCATTATACAGCCTGAGTATGCCATTATTGAAATATCATTTGTATTTTATACATTGTCAGACTTTACGTTAAAAACATAACTCAACATATGAAGTGTAATTTAAGGGATAATTATTCAGAACACCAGATTTCATTAATCAGTACAAGGTCATTGCAAAACTGACCAGGACAGACATTATGTCTTCTAAGTCATTACACAAGAAGATGGAACTGAGGAATCAAGATATATCTCTGTAACAGAAGAGAGAGCATGTAAAGTATGCATACAGAGAACTCAAGTGCTATTCCACTTACAAAGTACAGGCAGAATCTTTCTTTCCAGTTGTCTGACAAGAACTTTTTACTATAATGAAGCTATCCTGCACTTGAAGGAAGTTCAACCTATGTCATCATATATTAAAATATAAATATCAAGAAAATAAAAAGGCTATAATTGTCAACAAACAATGAAAATTTTTAAAAGTCAATATTAAGCAGGCAGGTTGACATTTGTGTATACTCACAAAAAATACAAGTACACAAAACACAATATGCTATAACTCTTTGAAGTTAACTAAAAGCAAATGTGTATAGAGGCTTTTAGGTGTATTAAATATCCAGTTCAATGACTACAAAGTTAAACATATGAATGTAAAATCAATGTTCTGGAAAACAGTTATAGTAAATATATGTTCATATGCAGTCCATAAATAACAGTAATTTACACACACTTAGAATTTATTTTTCAATAATATTCACATCAAGTACACCAAGTTTAAAAGAAAATCTGAGCATCAAAAAAAAAGTTTGCACAAAATTGTGTAAAAGCACTACTGATACCAACATTTAAAATATTCTATTATACATAGATACAGATACTAATTTACCAAAGTACAAAAAAAGAATGAAAAAACAATCGTCAAATCTATTACAGAACACTCTAAAGCAACATTTCCATTTTCAAGTTAAGAAAGTTTATTAAAACTTTGCATGGAAATTATAAAACATACCAATTCCTAGTGGAATTCCTGGTTAAAATATATCTTTGAGATAATTTACAGTACTTTCTGCAAGGTTAATAGATGCATGATTCTACATTTTTCTATACCTAATATGAGCCTTTTGTTATCAGATTTCATCATCTTTACAAAAATATATCCATCCAGTGTTACATAATGATGAAAACATTAGCCTGATTTATATTACCTATTGTTGTATGTTTATCATCAGACAGTTTATTTTAGCTTTTAATTCTTTTCTGAAAACAATAAACCTGATGTTGCCAACTCCTTCAAAAGCATATTCCTGTAGTCAACTTACTTATTTGCCAATTAATTTTCCCTCTCCTCACACACACACAGACACACAAGTTTCTTTGGGTCATATTGGTTCATTCTTTGTGGTCCTGCTGCATCAATTACCTTAGCTACAATAATATATAAATTCTATAATCTAAGCAAACATATTTACTGCTGCTAAAATTCCTACGGAACAAGCATTATCCTTAGGACTTGATTTTTACAGAATGAATACAATATTATTTTTTAACTGTCTGAATGTTTTCTTACAGTTTTGGATGGGATGATGAAACAGAATCAAACAAACATTATTAACATTTCTTTCATTAAAGCTTATTGTAAAAAATTCAGTTCACTATGGGTTAAACATCTCAATCTGTTTACATTATAAATTTTGTAGTGATCTGAAATAGAAGTAAAACTAGCTTCACAAGTGGCAATCACTATTAAAATATCTTGATTAAAATTAATTCAATAATGTCTTAAATACTAATAAACTAGTAGAAGGATTTATCAATACAAAATGTTCATTTTTTTATATATGACAGCATTTCACAACTGTGGAATAGTTTTTGTTCAACTGGCATCTTCACTTTCCATTTCAAGTTTTAATATCTGCTTAAACTATACTCACAGTGAAATTTCATGCTGGAGTAAAGCCTTAATCTCCACAAAGCAAGTCTGTTTTCTCTGTTCTGAAACTTAAATGAGTGATTTAATAAACAGACTTTTTCTTACTCTTATTTCTGTTAGTCCTGAACTAATAAAACAGCTGAGAAACCACTCTAGCCTGTTCATCCTGAATAGACTTGCTCTATAAGTATCAACAAATTAAGCTTCATTGAAACTTGTAGAAATATTGGTCAGAGCATAATTTCTTAAAAAGTACATTTTATAATTAATTAATCCATAATTTGTGTAATGAGTCTTAATTTGGGCTAGGGAACTTTTTTTTAATGATAGAATCTTTGAAGTCATGCTTGGTTTTCAGAAATGACAGGTAGAAAGCAAACTTAAAAAAACAGAGCCTCTATGGAAATATGATAAAGTCATTTCACAATGCTATGTGCCAGTATAGTGCTCCCATAGTACTTCAAATATTTTGAAGTGGGATGAACAAAGGCATTGGAAAGGAAGACCAGCTCTTCCAGTTAAGCTACAATGATTGTCAGTTAATACATACAATTAACATCTTACAATGCACCATACCAGACAAAAAAGTTCTCAAGTTACTAAGTTACCGCTCATAAACAAACCATTCATTCCAATACATTTCCATGTACACCTTCCCCTTATTTCAAAAAAACTCTTAATAGTATATCAACTAGCAACAAGCTGACAGAACAGATATACAGACATTTTATTTAACTCCCATAAAAACATCTGTCTTTAATGTCCAGGTCTGTTTCCCACCTTTCAGCCATACAGAGCTTTTGACTTTTAACTGGCATTGAAAGAAAAAAGAGGCAAAATAAAAGGATATCCTTAAGTAACACACAGGTTAATTTTAAACTTCAGAATAAGCTATTTAATTTCTGAATTAGAGGGTTGATTTTTTTACAAATTTTAAAAATCGATTTTTCTTAAAATTATTTAATCTCTCATTTAGAATGGATGGCCCTGTTCTTTCACTGCAATCTACCATAATATGATACACATAGGACAGTTTATTTTTAAATGCAACCTACAATTTAGTCCAATACATATACATATTCATTAAGTCTGATCAATCTAATCAAAGTTGTCCTTGAAAGTATTCTCAAGGAAGACATTAAATCAGCATAAAATAACTATAAGCTACATAGCAGATGAAAAAGAGGTTACTGTATATTGAAAACTTTCTTCAACACTCGGTACATTTCTAGAAATGTATTCCAATTACCATGACGTTGCAAACTAAAATGTAATGTATGAAAGTATAGAATAGAAACTATTTGTATATACCCAATATTCAGATATAGACGTATTTCTGCACTAAACTTACAAAGGTAAAAAATACCTTCTTTTTTAATGTGACAAATACACTAAACATAAAACTAAAACTAAGATGTTTGAACATGAGAATGTTCATCTATTATAAAGAAGGAATATCTGATTTTATGTGCTGAACAGCCATTTTCCCAATTTAATTACATGGCAGTTATTAATGAACAAAACTCAACAGAAGCCCACAAGGCATAGCTTTCAGAAGAGTAATGTACTTCTTGAGTGTGATCAGTAATACCTTAGAAAAGAAAGACACAGTATCATGTGTTTTCTGTTCACTTTCTATTCTATTTCTATTACATAACCACAATACAATGAAATTTAAAGTACATACACTAAATAATTATTATTGAATTTTCTACACAATTAGAGCAATGGGACAAAACAAAGAATCTTTTTGCATTGATAATTCCATCCTTTGTTTTTTACAGATGAGCTTAATTAGCTGCTCATATTCATATCTAGATTCTCTCCTCTTCCTTCTCACTTTCCTCACAACTGCATCTCATGGCAGCAGACACTAATGGGAACATGTTGACCTATACTCTCACAGAAGAGAGACGGAAAAAGATGTTCAGAGCAGTAGGAGAAAAGCATCAGTGTTTAGAGCAAAAATGAATGTATACACTTAATTAAACAAACTATTCAGATATTTCAAATCTGATTTTGTTTTTATTTTTGTATGGTTTACTCTTCAAAATCAAGAAAGGAAAAGTGGTACTACCTCATAATTCATAAGGTACAGCATCTGTCCAGCTATAATCCCTAGCATATATAACTTCACAACCAAGACAGATTCTACAAATAGGTTTGAAAGAGAGTATAAAACCTCAAATGTTTTTAAGAAGAGCTTTCTTCATGCAAGGGATCACACATCGTTTGCGGTAATTATCATTATTAACAAAGGTTGTGAGTACAACCTGGTAAAATTCTTTCCAGGAAAATAAGTTCAAGTATAGAAAACTCAGATGAGCAGAAGCAACATTTTCCATTTGACATGACAAAATTATAAAACAATGAAATTAAAGTCATGCCATCAGAGAAAGATCTTAGTCAAATTACTTTGGAAGTAGCTTTTTGAAGAAACAAAAGTACCTAAATAAGGCTCTGGTAACCTGTAAAGAAGAACAAGAATTTGAAGTTTTTTTACAAACAATCAGCAGAGTTTAGATACATGGAATCTGAAATTTCACAGATTGACTATGCAATTTGACACAAAAATTACAGTCTTGGAAAGAAAGGGTAGGTTATCCACAGTAACCAAAAACAGCTAAGAAGGAAGTGTCTGTGAAGACAACAGAAATCAGCTTTAAAATTATTCATTCAAGTTACAATCTATAAGAAGATAAGCACAGTCAAGACAAGATGTTCTAGGAATCAGGGACAGGAAAGCTAAATACATGTGAGTTGCTGCAAGAAACAAAACACAGCCCTGACAATCCATGTGTAAGATAACTTATATCAAGTCAATAAAGAATTTTAGGTAGCAAACCTCGGCACACAGAAATGAGATGATGGCAGGCAATCTACCAAATGATATATTGGAAGACAAAGTCACAAATGGATAACAGTTTCTTGTAGTTGATCATGAGTACAGTACAGAGCCATATTCAGTAGCTGAAATGAGTGTGAACAAATTGCGTAAATATGAGATTCGGGAAGAAGAACAGAGAGGAAGTAAGAAACAGTATATAATTTCAACAAGAGGAAATCACTAACTAATAGAACAAAAGCTGGAACGGATGAGCTTCAAAGAAAAGGAGTATAGGATTAATTCCATACTGGTATATATAATGTACACAATTAGCTTTATAGGATTGCTTTGTACCAACTGCATTAAAAATGCGGAAAAAATAGACTTATGTTTGTCACACAGAAAATAACAAATAGAAAAACACTTTATTTCTGGGCATTGCAGATAGGATACCTTCCATCTGAGATTACATTTACGGACCCCAGACAGAGTTCAATAAAAGGCTATAAAGCTGGCCATAATTTTTCATGCTCATCTTAATTAATGAATCATCTACAAATGCCAACTACGTAAAGAAAAAAAGCAATTAAACAGTTCCTTAACTGAAGATATTCTTCATGTTATGCATACGTTTTTCTAAATCTATGATGAAAACTTAATCTTCATTATTTTTCACACTATAAGTAATTTTACAGAATGACTTTGCTATTATATCTGAAAATATGTGGATTTTTAGTGTCACTGCTGACCTTAAGTCAGTACCTTTATAAACTACAAATCTCTCAGGCTCTCCTTTGATATTATAGAACAGGAAAGAGAAGACTTTCCTTCAAGCTACAGAGTTCGATAAGCAATCATAAATTAGACAAAGGTAGTATGCTCAGGCAAAAGAAAACAGAATTAAAAAAAAAATCTTGCCATATAATTGAAGTAACTATTGAATTGTTTTTTTTCACTTTTTTTTTGTTTTGTTTTTTTATTTTGTTTTCTTTCAAGGACACTATTTTTTAACCCTGCTGAAGTGCTATTTATATTATCGTCAGAAAGACTCATTTCAGTGGAACCAGCTGAGACTTACTTTTATTTGTTGAATCTCATGTTAGCCAGTGAAGTATAATGTTAAAAAATAGCAAATCTTATTAAAAAGGAAAAATAATTTTATTATGGAACCCATAAGACCTCACATAGAGCAGTTTGACAAAGTTGTCACACTATCAGATGCACACTGCTAACACTGATGAAAGCCTATTTAATTTGCTAAATTTATGTTAATGTGGTTACTGATATGAACAAAAGTGGCATAAAAAAATGAAGAAATTAGACTGTAAACTGTGAAAAACAGAATAGGATGATGTAATATTAGAAGGAATTTCTCACAAGAGTCCTGTGCTGAATTAGAGCAATTTTCCAGCGATATGCCATTTCCTTCCTGTGCCACTCCATACTCCCTGAAAATATATAAAACGGAATGGGTTTTACAGTAAATGGAGTCATGTTAATGTTCAGTTACTCTCTAAGGCTTTATGATTCCTTAAGAGCATACCACAAAAAAAAAAAAAAAATAAAAAAAAATCTTATTCCACAAATAAATATACCTTTTGCTATGATTCTTCCCTGTAGGAACCATCACCATAATTCTTATAGTACTGCAGACAAATTTGATGCTACTAAGACATGGTCAATGAATGTACTGGAATAACTGTCTGCAGTTCATCCTGTACTGAAATACCTTTCAGCAACATCACACTGTTAATCACTCTAAAACTGGAAAAAATAAAAATATAAATCTTGTTTTTTTAAGAATAAGATAGACTCAAAATTGACCTACATTTTCTGAGGCAGAAAAATCAATGAGGAGAGTTAACTTGATTTTGGAGCAACCAAACTCACAAGTACATGGAATAAAACTTTGGCCTAATAGAAATTAATTGGATATCACTGACTTCAGAAATCTGTTGTTCAAGCCAAACCCTAAGAAAACACTAGAAGTGCATTCCACACAGTGTTTTCTGCTTATTATAAGACAGTATTTCAGGAAGCAACCTGCAAGCAACTCCAAATAATCTCCTCACTTCTCCTCACTTCTTCTCCTCACTCATGTCTAAAAAGCAAAAAATTGTAAATGTATCCACAGAACATCTAGGAATGGTTGGCAGAAAATGAACTTTGAAAAAAGATCTAAGGTCCAAATTCAACATTTTAGTATTTTTGTGTACCAATTTGGACTACAGAGACTTTAAGTATCAGTACCTTTACAGGATGGGAATTACAGCTGCCTGCCGCACTCTCCTTCCCAGCAGTATCAGCCAAAGCTCACATTTCCAGTCTGTGATATCTGGTAAAAAATTGAATGGAATGCCATGTCACTGCTCTGCAGATTTCTGAAACTGAAGTATCTGCTTTTTTTTGCCTATGTAATGACTACAAGACTTCATAATACTGTCTCTTCTAACAAGCATAACTGATTTGAAGTAGTTCTCTCAAGTCTAAAAAATCTCAGGTTTTTAGGAATGTACAGACTAACATTCTTTGTAGCTCATTTTAAAAACTAGTGAGTACCAGAAAAAACTCTAACACTCCCAGTTCTTCGGAAAAAAAAAGGTGCCACCTTTGTTTTTAATCAGTATACCTACAATATTCTTGCTAGAGAGAAATGGAGACTTTTTAACGTCCAATGCACTCTTGAACTAGACAAACACCACCAGAGGCATTTGATTCGTTCATCTTACTAATTGTTCATCCACTACAAAAGTAATGTAGAGGATTAATTTATTAAAAGAAATGAAAACAAAAGTTTAAACAGGGCTGCCAGAGGAGGCAGATTAGACAATGGAAGATGATCCTTTAAAAGCAGAAGCCCTGCAAAATATCCCTGACAAAACTGAAATTACAACAATTTTTAGATTTGTATCTGTGATCTTGAATCTTATGTAACAAACAGTACACTAAGGAATATTTATAGGGCTTTAAGTATATGCTTTGAAACATTTGATTTGCAGTAGGAATTTTGATTTTAGTTTATTTTTGTAATACATAGGCACAAAAAACAAAGTGGGTGTTAAAAATAATTCTAATACAATTTTGCAGGAAGGTAAATTACTGAGATTTTCTTGTTTCAAAGTGAAGTTATTTGGTTAATGAAGAAAAGCACTGTGCACTAATGGTTAGTACATGAACAATCAGATCTTTAACAGGAACAAATTAAGAGCTTTAATTAAGAACATTAACATCAAGAATTTTCTTATCAACACTAGTTCCAACTAAACTTCTGAATAAAAGCACAGACTGTATTTTAGAGGCTAACAAATCCAAATAGTCTCCTTGAAAACAAGAGTTAAAAAGCAGAAAAACCATCCTTTTCAAAAGTGAGTCACAAAGTTTTGTACATATGTTATATTTTCTGATTCTGTAAATTTTCTTTTCAAATATGCAGTCAGTAGCTTTCTCAGATGCTTCTTCAAATTTCAAAACTTTGCAAGAGATGGCAACTGTCCAAGCATTAAATCCATACAAAAATGCTACTGCTGTAACTGCAATAGAAATTGAGCTACTCATGAAACAAGGAAAATATTCAGAAAACTCATAGTTCATATATCCAGAAAACAGATAAAATTCTGTGGCTTTATTTATTTATTTATTAGCAAAGCATGTAGATAAAATGAAACTATGTAGATTGCTGCATTTAAAGGAACAGATCAAGTTCTATAGGCTGGGGATTTCTTCACTTCCAAAAGCAGCTTTTGGACAGTTCTGTTTTTGACAGTAAAGACAAAAGTCTTCTCAAAAGTTGAAAACAACATGCACATTTTCTTTTTTAGGTATGACGCCACATACACAATAATTTAGGTTGGTGTGAGTGTATATATTATATATGTATGTATTTGTTCTACAACTTCATTAAATCAGCTGAAGACGTTTATTTCCCTCATGTTTTGCAGTAATAAAAATCTTTTCTCCTGATAGAAAAGGTAGTAACAGCTCAGTATTCAGTAAAAATAAAAATAATTACTATGAACATGAGATCCATAGTTTGCTTCACCCTTTATATTATGTGTTTTGTAAACCCTTTAACATACATAATCATAGAATGGTTTAGATTAGAAGAGACCCCTTAAAGGTCTTCTAGCCCATCCACCCTGCAGCAAGCAGGGACATCAACTAGATCAGGTGGCTCAGAGCCCATCCAATCAGACCTTGGAGGTTTCCAGGGATGGGGCTTCTACCACCTCTCTGGGCAACCTGTTTCAGTGTTTCATCACCCTCACTGTAAAAAATGTCTTCCTTCTATTTAGTCTGAATCTGTCCTCTTTTAGTATAAACCCATCACCCCTTGTCCTATCACAACAGGCTAAAAAGAAAAAAATAGATACATAGATATAAACAGAATTATTTTAATCTCTGACAATTTTGGTATACTCCCATATTTCCCATTATTATACAAGTGAGAGGATGTCCTTTATTATGTATCCTGTACATATTATTTCATACTGTGAAAGTATATTTTGTAATACATCACAGCACACGTGAAATATAAGAATATTTAGAAGAGGGGATTTGATTTCATTTTCCCATACTAAGGATGATTTCGAGAAGTAAACACATTGCTGTTTTTGTAATTGGCATCATGTATTTGAAAACAGATAATTGCTCATCTCTTGGGCAATATTTGTCTAAAATGAAGAGAAAAACTTGAAGAGTGGCAAAGATAGACAGTCTAAATTCCTTTCTATTATTTCACTCCTAAAATTTTCTATTTTAAGAAAGACTTTGGAGTTGCTTCTACTCCAGTATATGGTATTCAGGTGCAACAAGGGGGTGATGGTTATTTTAGCGTTAAAAAAAGATTTTGAACAAAACAAGCAACAGACTTATTAAACTTGGTCATCTACACAGTGGAACACTTAAAGAAGTTCTACCTCTATGAAGGGTCAATATCTACATTGAAGATTTCAATTTAATGTTTAGGGGCTTTTTAATTCTAAAATTCACACTCAAAATCTGGTACATCTGGAAAAATGTAAGATAAGACAGGGGACATGAACATACGTTGTTCATTCCTTAAGAACATACATTGTTCATGAAGAACAGAGGAAGAATCAGATCAAGAGTTCAAAAGGAAGAAAGTAGTGCGATGTTGCATGTAACTGCTGTTTTTTAGAACTATGCTCAATGAGCCTACTCACACTCAGAAAACCAGAAGTAGCAGCCTATACATTGGTATTCCTGAAGTCACATTTCAGCCGCGTTCCTTAACATCAGTATTGCATTAATGACTTCACATCCAAAGCATTCCCTCCTGAGAGTTAAATTGCTGAACTGAATTTTAGTGAAGAAGAGAATTCAGTCACACAGCAGTGGCAGTTAAAGTGCATTCATTTCATTTTTCTTAAGGAAGTACAGTTTAGTATAAAAGACAAAAGTGTATTTCATACATTTTTAATCCTGCTGATTTTCTTCCTATGTTTGCTTTCTACTTCAGCAATAAAGAAAAATAGTTGTTCAGTATTTCCTGTTTCTCAGCTACTAAAATTGATACAGAAGAAAATAATTTATAGAAGACAAGGTCCATATACATTAGAAATTTAGTCTGGCTGCTCTTATATATGTGAATAAAAAACAGAAAAAGGGAGAAAAATTATTATGGAGTTATTTTCAACATTTAAGTTCTTCATAACTAAAATGTAACTGAATAGAAAATGTTCCACAAAGTGAAACAAAGTCAGTTAAAATTCTGTAAATGCAAGTGTGAAAATATTAAAAAGTATTTAGTTTGCAAAGAAACTTCTACTTTTATTATATATAAACACACACGTGTGCAATTTCACATGCTTTAGGAAGGTATTTCTGTAAACCTTTTAAACTAAATTGTCTAAGACAATTAAGTTTGTTTAATTACAAAATTAAATTGTCTAAATTGAACAATTAAGTAAAACTAAATTAGACAATTTAGTTATCTTCTTTCATTAAATAGTAGAAACCTGTACAATAGAAGCAAATTCCAACACCTGCTCAGTGTTTTGAAAGCAAACAGTAAAATTACATGAAAAACAACTACCCTGTTCTTCCAGAATCCAAAACAACCAACCAGAATGTTCATTTGTAATCTGCCTTAGAAAATAAACCCTACAACTTGATAATAATTTATTTAAAAGGCCGTTCTATTTTACCACCCTAATATGACAAGACATCCTTACTAAGACACTGTATGTTGTGGAACTAGATTTTATAATAGTGCTGCAAAAATATGATTTTAAAGATACAGCAATAACAATTTTCCCTTTAGTATTACATTGCAATGTAGCCTTTTGTATTGAGTTAGAAATACTAGTGATTATATATTTTTAAGCCTTTTATCTTATCTTGAAGATCTGGAGGAAAGGAAATACTAACAGTCTCATTCTCCTCCACAATAATACAATTTTAAATACTTGCAAATGAGGTATTCAGTTGAAGACTAAAACTAAAAGTTGTTTTTTTGTTCTACTGCAATTTGCCAATCATGCAACAGTTGCTTTTCACAGTAAAAAGGGCCTGTATTGCAGTTTAAAATATATTCCAATAACAAAAATCAAGACTGAACTTTGCAATATTTATTACTTCTATTCATTGTTAGACCACAAAGCTTTCATCTCCTGCTTTGGGACAGAACAAGATTGTACTCCATAACATATTTCAGAGAGAGAAAGTGTATGCAAGCATGCACAATGCAGAATAAAGTCAGAATAAACCAAAATGTAACTGAGGCAGATGCAAATATAAAGTAAAGAGAGAAGCTGCCCAGCCTCAAATTGAGATACAGACTGTCAAGGTGGCAACAGTAAGAACTCTGACTGCTTGGTAAAGTATATCCAAAGTAAGTTGTGAATTTCATAGGGGTGCAGTACTAAGATTAAAACAAAATAGATCTGCAAAGAAGTCACAAACCAGAACTAGAACTTCACACTAAGCAGCTCACTACACAGACTACAGGGTTTAGGAAATGAACAAGCTTTAAGAAGCACAAACCCATCATAGCAATATAAAAACATTGCTGTTTTTAACATGAGAATCCAGAAACCGGTTTTCTAGCAACAACTAGTGACTACTTAGATACTACTAAACAGATCAAACTATCCACAACTGACATGACAATAAGCCTAGGAAGCCACCCTCTTTGGAGGGTGCTGGGGGAAGCCTTTTATTTAGTTTTTGATTGGAGGGTGCTGTTAAAGTCAGAAGGTAACTGGAAGCCTATTAGACTTTGTTTTTTAAAGTTTCATAGACATAACACACTCAGATACCTGAAAGTTACATAGTTTCAATTGCTAGTGACTGACATTCAGTTTTCTTTAATAGTAGTGAAGTTTAATGAATTTTGAAAAATTGATTTTGACAAAAGCTGAATGTATGGACTTTTCAGAAATAGATTAGTGTTCAGATAACTTCAACAATCTCATATTTAACAATGGTATAAATGAAAAATTTCAACACTGTAGATAATGATAATATGCTTGGAAGATGGTAGAAACATGATGAGCTAAATGACTTATTACACTTTAGAAATTTAATTGATAAGAAAGCATACTACCACCAGAAAGCGAGCAAAATACATTTATTATTCATGCCTGTAGATTTCTAAACAGGTAAGAAGCCATCGTTCTAGTACATCTGAAAAGTTTTTATAAAAAATTCTACTTTGATTTGTTGTTGTAATATTCATGTTTTCATATATTTGTAATTCATACTAATTTGCTATATCTGAAAAAGGTAATAGACAAAATTATTTTTAAAACACACTGTTATTCATCAAGTAGTAAGATAGCATATTTCTCAATATCCCTTACCCCATTTAAAGTGACCACTGAATTTTTTCCAAATACTAAAAAAACCCCAAACCAAACTCGCCAAAACACTTTACAATTATGCCACTGCACAAAGAAAAGTCAAATACAGTAATTTACTGCAATCAACAGGATATTGGATCTAAAAGCATATGAACACTGCTAATCTTTGAAAATTTAAACAGTGGTGGTTTCAGGTTTTAATGGTTGTACATAACATAGGATACCTTTGGCTTTGCATATTATTATTTACAACTTTACTGTATATACATTGCAATAAAACGAAAGGCTTGGAGAGCTCTTGCTCTTCTATTGTTTCTTATTAGCCATAAAAACTAAGAAGAAACTGTCAACTTCTGCACATGAAAGCTAAGTTCAATATTCTATTACATTGTGAATTTGGACTATCATTAGTAGGTAAGAGCTGATCTTGCTGCAGTTCAAGCTGAAATAGCTCAGATTGCTAATGCTTTGAAGACTTATTATAAATTATGAAATGCTATCTAAAATACTTTCTCTAAACTGAGAAGTAGTCACGTCGTCTTAATCTGTTTATCTGGCATTCAGATAACCTTCCAGTTACCACAATTTGGTACCTGTGTACAACATCCAACTGCTTGTTATTCATTCGGACAGCCAAGGGAAAACTCAAATACCCAATAACCACTTGGTTATTTGAGACTGAATGCTCACATAGCCTCTCAAGTCCTAAGCTTCTGACATAGGATGCCACTCCTAGCCAGATCCAAGGACATTGTCAAAGTAGAATAGGAAAAATTAGAATTCCTTTAACAATACTTAATTGTCAAGTAAAACATGGAATTCTTTATGTCTCAAGGCTACAAAGTGTGCTTAATTGCAAAGAATGAATCACAGATGGATTGCTAATGTATCAGCCAATGATTATATGCAAGATAATTATGATCTTGTTACAGAGGATATTAAAGGAAACTAGACTTTATAATTACTGTATTACAACCCTCTGAAGGGCAACTTTGTCAATATTAGTCAATTCAGAAAATACAAACAACATTTTGAATGAGTCTTTTCATTTTTTAAGCAGCAATAACAGTTCTGAAAAACAAAATTCAAAAAAGTCTCAGAAAAAATACACCTGTAAAACAGATTTGTTCAACATTGAACTAATTTGAGGAAAAATAATATTAAATCTTAACTGTACAAGATTTTGTATTAGTTCACATACTTCTAATGCATAAATGTCAATGAGATTCTTCAAGACACCTTTTATTCAAGCACTAGAGACTTACAATTAAAACTGGTATTTTGTTTAACATAAGTTTTTATGCAGCTTGAAATCATGCCTGAAACCTTCCCTTGATGAAATATGCAATTTGTAACATATAAACACTTAGAAATATGAACATACACCGCAAATGAGCTTGTATCAAGCCTACTGATAGTTCAACAGGAAAACAGTATTCATATGAAATGAGGTTGGAAATAACTCTTATTCAGATTGTTTTAAAGACACTCAGAGGCTAATGTGGCTACATACTATACTACCTGGCCATCCAGTGTTCTCACACACCTAGTGTTTCACGCTGTGACATGTAAACACAGTAGTTCTTCCAAAACAACAAAATAGAATCATTTAATTATCTCAAGATAATGAAACTTAATTAGACAAAATGTATTCTGTGTTATAAAAAAAAAGTCACCAGTTTTAACAAATCAAATGTCAACTTATGGTTCAAGTGACACCTCCATGGACACCCCCTAGTTAGAAGGACAGGTACATTTACACTCAGGAAGGGTAAAGAGCAAATATAAAATTCTCAAGACTCCTACATTCACCTCTAAGGTCACTCCACGCACTAATCCATAGCATTTCACATGCTTAAAACCATCATACTTGTTACTGCAATTTACTAAATCTAGGTAACCAACAGATTATTTATTATGAATTGCAGAAGTCAATCATCATGAATGCAAGTAACTAAAAGCATGTTACCCTGATGACACAACTCTCTACACTGATTTTACACCGTGTAAAGAGTCAAATTCAAGGTCACTGGCCTAGATCCAGTCCCATTTAAATGGTTTTAAGCTTATCCACTTATCTATTAACTAATATTTTTTCCACAAGTGTCAAGCAGCTGACAAAGAGTGGCAGACAAAGTGGAGCCTCAATAAAAAAATTCACACATCATACACTTTTTCTAACTACACACCATAGACTCAAAACTAAACCAAAACAGACTTGACACACGATGACCATATACATATATTCAAATAGAAAGAAGTGAAGGAAAGCTTAGTTGGTTTTTTTTTCTTCCTCGAGTTAAGTAAAACACACACAATAACTCAAGAGGGAAGAGCTGTAAGGTTCATCACCAATGAAGATAGCAACAAACAAAAAACAAACAGTAAGTCAGCAAATGTCAGTGTTTAAAAACCTAAGATAGTTAATTTGATAACAATGATCCTATATTACCTCTCTAATAACTTCTGAAGTAGAAGTTATTTAGGCTATTTAATGAATAGCCTTAATTGGTAATTCCAGTCTCTTTTTTATATAGGATTAGATGACTGCAGCAAGATCTAAGACAACAGTAAGAACTACTGGGTAGAGAATAGAAGTACTCTAGTTAGTACACGAGAATTCAGAGGGAATGGATCAAGTGCAAGTCTGACAGTTTATGTTATATAAACCCAGATAAAATTTTCAACTTAAGTCTCAGAAATCCTATTTATTCCTGTTTCACTCATCTGACTACCACTTCCACGTTATATAGCTGTGATTAAAATAAAGCTGTTCCAACCCTCATCTTCATCTCTGTAAATACCACAGCATAGATTGAGGTAATTTAACTCGAAAATGTGATGATTCAAGCTTCTAAAACAAGTATTTTCCCTAAAAGGCCAAAGATGCAAAGGTAAGACAGAATGATCTACCTAGATAAAAATGCTAACATTCAAGTTATCAGGTAACTTTCCACCAAATGAAAAATAATGGGTTTATTAATTAGGTCTTTAGTATTAAAATACATTTTAATATGGCTTTACTGCACTAGTTAATAACAGACCTTCCAAACAGAGATCCATTAGCATACTGCTATCCAGTTTGATTCTCAGTAATTATCACTGGCCAAGGCAAAGTGAAGTATAACTTCAACATACCAAAGATTTAATTGATCAAAGCAGGATGAGTCAGCCAGAGAAGGCGGGACATTTTCAGACCTTTGTCAGCACTCCAGAATGCCAAATTAGTATAAATCTATTTAGTATTTCCAGTGAAACATATGGAAAATTTCTCACAATAAAATTTCATTTAAATCTCAAGTATAATTAATGAAAATGGGATCCATTACTTAGAAAGCATATTCAGAATATTTTGGTGCTGTTAGTTTTTCCAACTACACTTACAAAAAAGTAAAAATCATGTTGCACTGGGCTCAGAAGATATATTTTTTAATTTACTGAATGTATTTATCTCTGTAAAATCTTTCAGCACTGATGCACTGATCTTCTCTCTTGTTGCTTATCAAATGACCATGACTTTTAACAACCACAATAAAAAGATATATAAATTGTCAAACTACCAATATTTACAGGCCAAAGGGTTCTTCACATTATACTACAGAACCAATAGAAAACACATACTGTAGTGATCATACAGTCATGATTTTAAACTGAAAGTGGGAACTCCTAGCAAAAACTGAGCCATACAATATCATAAAATGAAACAAGGTACTGCTCATCTCCCAAAACAGAAGCTATCTGGCAAGTTTTCTTATATGATGCCTAGGCAGCCTTCATATCAACACAGTTTATTTAAAGTTTCTACATATGAGTTTCCAAAGTGGCAATGACTGATTATTGCCTTTTTTTTTTTTTTCAACTCTTGTAAAATTTAGTTCGATTTCAAAGCCTCATGTCTTGCTTAGCAACTCTGCAGGTGAAGTAAGGCCTTTAAATACTTCAGTCTCATGTATCCTTCTAGAATTTGGCAAGTTCTTAAATAACATTAAAGAATCTACAACAAAATACAGATTGGTTCAGAAGGACAGGCAGTGTTTAGCAAGGCAACAGCAAAGAGGGCTACTGTACAAAATCATCAGTACTGTATCTCCCTCTTTCTTCAGAGATATTCAGAAGTTATATTTCAAAGGTCTTTTATAGCTGTTCTCCCTCTTTAAGAGTTCTACTGTCACTGATGACCTTGGCTAAAGGAAGATTTCATCACTCCCTTTATGCTGTAACTTTCTGCATTTTTCCATCAGTCATCTAATCAAAAGGTAGCAATTATTGCATGTCATCAACAATAGACTAAGAATACAATATTAATATTGCCAGAAAGACTTTTGTATTCAATTCTCTGCCTGTAAAGAAAACAAATGGTTTTCCTATTCTAAGCAGTGTAACAGCTTCTGAAAGTCTCCAACGGGACTCTCTTAATACCAAGCTTCTTCAAATGGCTGTGCAGCTATAGTCCATTCACTTTATAAATAAGCATACACCAGCTACCGCAGAGGATTAAAACTTTTAACCTATTTTTTGAAGTGATCTGAGAGTACACATACAGTAACAGGGCTCTGCCATCATTTCATTTCTGGACTGTATTGGTTACAGCTTATTCTGCAGAAACAATACTGTTCAGACTATAGTTTTGATACTTGCTTGTAACTAAAATGTTAATTTTTAATGTATGATTAGTCCCAGATCATCTAGTTTTTGTAAACTAATTTTTGAAATGGAAACTGATGGAAGAACTGTGGCCTTCATAGCCAAGTAAAATTATCTAATATTCTGAAAGTATTAACCAATAACATACTCTTTTTTATAATTCATGAAGACTACTTTTAGAAGTATTTCTATACAGTATTACAAGTCAGCTAATCTGGGTTAAAAATACACATGAAGAAAACACAATAACTCATGCTTATGTAATTAAGTTCATACTACAGATGCATATTTTAAGTAAGAACATAAAGCAAATGTATAAGAAAATACAATCAAGAATTTAAAGAATAATTTTCTCTTACCATGAACACGTATGATTTAAAAACAGAAAAATAAGCAAAACTAGAGGATTTACATTGTATTTTATCATCAGTAAATACATGAATGCATGTTATTGTTTTAATTTTTAAAACTTAACTATTTGAGAAAAAATGTACGTAAGTTCATAAAACGAGCCACAAAAGCAAAGATTTCTGTCTCAAATGAAAGATATGGACATATTTGTTCAATATGATAAATCTAACTCTAAACCAAGACTGCATCCCACCCTGTACATGCATCCATGTGTGTATGAAGGAGAATGAAAGACAGAGCACATGCATCTGCATCTAAGAGAATGTACGCAGAGCTGCTTACTGGAAAAAATTCTGAAAGTTGTATAAGTGTAAAGGAAAAGGCAATTATCAATAATTACTGAAGTGCAAAATTTTAAACAAAGCATGCTATGACTTAAAACTACACACAAGTATAGATTAATAATCTCTGTGAAACCGACCCAAAATATCAGCAAATGTACTATCATTTCTCACTGACTTTGTATAAGCATTTTTTCCATGCTGCTTATACAGAAAACATTTCATTCATATGGGACCTAAACAGATGACTAAGGACTCTACATATAGTCCAAAATCAAAATCAGAAACAAAGACCAACAAATAGGTGCAAGATAGCATTCAAGTGAGTTTTCATGTATAATGCATTTCTTCTGATTTGCAACTTACTTCTTGAAGAAGTCATCAATAAAATACTGTGAAGATCCTCTATAATATATTGTTTCCACAAAATCATACTCTCAAATTAATATCCACATGGTCTGCTTTCATTAGGTCATGATTTTGAACATGAAGGGGGATGGGGGGGAGACTCATTCTTACTCCTATTGATTTACGTAAGTAGGTGATATCTAAAAAAGCCTATCATAAAGTAGTTTATGTAGGTTTTTTGTGTTTTTAAAAAAATCTTAATTGCAGCAAAATGACCAGCATTGCCTGGTAAAATCCCGAACTATCGATGTTAAAGCAATCATTACTTTATTGATGTTGCAGTTCATACTCAGTGCTAGAGAATAATAATGCAGTGCCATAAGCTTAAGAATCTAGCTCCTACTGAAAGCACGTGAAAGGTTCTCATTAGTCAAACAAGAATGCAGTTGTGCAAAATCGTAGTTAATTTTGAATGAAAACAAAAATGTCAGATAAAGGGTGAAAAATTTAATTGCATGCACCTTACAAAACAAGGTGAGCTAAATCACAGTTACAAATGTTAAGGTATTTAAAATGGCACTTATTTGTGGTAAGTATTTAAATAAAATTAACACTGAATACATAAAATATAAAGTAACTTCAATATTTATTTACAATTTCAGGCCATTATTTGTACAGAAAAATACATTCATTTCCTTAAGTGAACAGTTCTTTTTAAAGTGAGATGTATTAGATAACTGATTTTTCAATCTTGAGTCTTTTATGTTCCCCTGCTAGTGCTCAAACATTAAAAATATTTGTGAAACTGATGCAAGTACAATAGCAAATAAAAATCTCAGTGCCTGAAATTCTAGTCTTTTTAGCACCTTCATAAAAGTGTCTTACAAATTATTACAAATGATTCTCTGATCTTGGGATTTGATGAATAGTTTACAGAAATGAGCTAAAAATAAGTCAGTGTTAAAAGGTAGGGTTGACAGTTCTTTCATGGTCCCAGAAAACGTAGAGGAAGTTGGCAGGATCAGCTCAGCTCCACTGTGTTCCTGAAAAATATAAAATACCAGTGTCCACTGGATCATTGGGTCCTTAGCACTCTAGTACTATTTATGAAAAAGATTTTGGTGATGACCATAATGGTGCTTTAAAATATGGAGTAAGACAGTTTTGTCAGTAGGTATGTTCTTTCCTTTTTAAGGTTTCATGCCCTAAATACATATTGTTTATAAATTAAGGGTAAAAAGTGCTTTGCATAATGATAAACATATTAGGACCTCACCTCTGGGCATTATTACATAAATAGAGAAGAAATGTTAGGAAAGACTGAATTTAAATTAAAAAAAGTGAAGACCGTATACACCTGCTTTATTCCATTTTTATGGAATCTAAGGAAATTACATTTTAAGTGTTAATCTCACAAATACTAGCAATATCTAATCGAAACTAAGGTTGAGAGCCTTCTAAAGGCTCATAAAAACTCTCCCCTCACAACATAATCAGTAGTGTAACTCCTTTTATAGCAGCAAATAAAGGCTTAATAACAAAGCACTGCCATCTCACTATTAGTATCTAGATATGCTAACTAAACCAGGACTTCAAAACATCCAGGGGAAACTATCAGAGGAATCTGGAGATCACACTGCTAGAAGTCCAACTGGACAAGCACTCTTACAACTGGAACCACAGCTGAAAATGTACCAGAATTACACAAGTCAAAGATTTTACAAAAAAAAACTTTGGTTCGAAAAAGGGCTCCAAAAAATAATAAATTAATAATTCTAAAGAACAAAATCAAGATACTTATCATTCTGTATCTGCTCAGCTACTATCATTAAAGCAACAAAAGTGCTTCTGTACACAGAAGTACATAAATTCAATAGATCTGTTACAGCAGTTTCCTAAATCAGTCCATCAGTATTCCGTTTACTCAAAACTGGACAAATTTTGTTGTGACCCAAAAAGAATTTACCTAAGCCTGAACAGATTTTTAAAGTACTATTCAAAACCTGCAAAAATAGATACATATTTTGCTATATAACATAGTAATTGCTACATAACAGTGCCTACCAGAAACAAAGATTACAGGATAAAAGCTAAATAAGGTTTGCATACATACCTCACTGCTCAATAAAACACTTTAAATGTTATATCCTGTTCAGATATTCAACTGCAATAAAAATTTAAAACCTGGACCACAGTGTTGCCCTTGATCAATAGTGCAATGCAGGTAGATATACCAAGCAAAATGCAAAATAACTTTAAATATTGATATCGAACTCAGTATTAAATCTACCTCAATTTCTCTACCAGCATTAAAATAGTCATGTAACATTATCTTAAGATTCAAATTTGGTTTCAAAGTTTTACTATTGCAATAAAATGCACCACACTTCAATTCTGTCTGCCAAACAAAAAAAATATGCTAAACCAACCTCTCTCACCACAGTGCACCAACACAGATACTACAATGACATGAATTTCCCAATATGCAAAATGAGTTCCAGAGCTTGCATATTCTTTCTGCACTTCCTTTTTCAGTATCTCATCAGAATGCCATCAGGTAGATAACAGAAATGTTAGTTAGAGGCTGCAAACCTGATTCACAAAACTTCTTGTTTACCAACTGCAGATACTTTAGCAGAATAAAGTTACATTGCATATAAAAGCTTCTCAAATTTGTGGAAGTTTTTCAACTTTGAAAGGAAAAAAAGAGTACAACTTCCAATGTCTAGGTCCCTCAGCATAAAAGAAAAGAAGAAGGACTAACTATAAACCCAAGAAATTCAAGAATGAGATCATCTTCAAGTCTGATTCTGCTGGGCACACGAAGCAACTGAGTCCAATTTTTCAACTTCCACAAGCACCAAATTTGGTAAAATCTTCACCCTCCACTAAAGAATAATGTAACACATCAAAGTAACAAGGTTTCTATCCTATGCAATAGTCATGGCACAGTTTAATAGCTTGACTGCTGCTAAAGAAAGTATAAATATCTCTAACAATGCTCTTCTGCAATATTAATTTCTTGAAAAAAAAGCAAAAAACAAACACAACCAACTTTTCAACTGAGCACTGAGTGAGTTTTAAATCAAAGACAGTGAATTTCACAACACAGAGACTGATTATTGATTACCAGAACTTACTCAGGTCACAACTTTTACCTTTTGGCATTGATAGAAAACTGTCTACAATCTAAACAAACTACCCCCACAAACTATTTCCAACTACTGTCCAAGGCCTCCAGTTTCTTTCTCATTCTGTGACCTGAGTATCATGGCTCTGGGCAACTGGCTGTAGATGGCCCTTCCTGAGCAGCGAGGGTTGACAAGATGACCTCATGGGATCCCTTCCAACCTCAACTACCCCTTGATTCTGTGATAGTATAAATAGGGCTGTATGTCAAACACTGGAAATTAGCAAACATAACACCCATCTACAAGTAGGGTCGGAAGGATGATCCAGGGAACTACAGGCCTGTCAGCCTGACCTTGGTGATGGGCAAGGTCATGGAACAGATCAACCTGAGTGCCATCACACGGCACATGCAGGACAATCAGGGGATCAGACCCAGCCAACATGGGTTTATGAAAGGAAGGTCTTGCTTGACCAACCTGATCTCGTACTATGACAAAGTCACCCTCTTAGTAGATGAGGGAAAGGCTGTGGATGTGGTCTATCTAGACTTCAGTAAAGCATTTGACACTGTCACCCACATTATTCTCCTAAGAAAACTGGCTGCCCATGGCAAGACTCTTAAGCAAAAGACACCTAAATGAAAGACCCTACCTGAAGAAGGCAACTGGAAGATTTGTGCTCACCCATAGAAACTTGACTTCTTAATTTCTCAACTTTGCATGTCCATGTCAATTTAGCTTGGGGAGGCAGGTCTAGAAAATGGGCAACAGGAGAGGTGCCTGAGGATTGGAGGATAGCAAATGTCACTCCAGTCTACCAGAAGGGCAAGAAGGAGGACCCGGGTAACTATAGACCGGTCAGCCTCACCTCCATCCCTGGAAAGGTGATGGAACAACTTGTTCTTGGCACTATCTCTAGGCATATCAAGGATGAGGGGGTCATTAAGAGCAGTCAACATGGCTTTACCAAGGGTAAGTCATGTTTGACCAACCTTATAGCCTTCTATGAAGAAATAACTAGGTGGATAGATGACGGTAGAGCTGTAGATGTGGTTTATCTTGATTTCAGCAAAGCATTTGACACTGTCTCCCACAGCATCCTTGTAGATAAGCTGATAAAGTATGGGCTTGGTGATCAGGTATTGAGGTGGATCAAGAACTGGTTAAAGGGAAGAAGTCAGAGAGTTATAGTCAACGGGGCAGAATCTAGTTGGAGGTCTGTGACTAGTGGAGTCCCTCAGGGGTCGGTACTGGGACCGGTGTTGTTCAATATCTT
>VZRW01009007.1:38413-54678 GCA_013398125.1 Aegotheles bennettii
GGAACTGCTTGAGAGAGTCCAGCGCAGAGCCACTAAGATGATTAAGGGAGTGGAACATCTCCCTTATGAGGAAAGGCTGAGGGAGCTGGGTCTCTTTAGCTTGGAGAAAAGGAGGCTGAGGGGTGACCTCATCCATGTTTACAAATATGTAAAGGGTGAAGGTCAGGATGATGGAGCCAAGCTTTTTACAGTGACATCCAATGATAGGACAAGGGGCAATGGATGCAAACTGGAGCATAGGAAGTTCCATGTGAATATCAGGAGAAACTTTTTCACTGTGAGAGTGACAGAGCACTGGAACAGGCTGCCCAGAGAGGTTGTGGAGTCTCCTTCCCTGGAGACATTCAAAACCCGCCTGGATGCGTTCCTGTGTGATGTACTGTAGGTGAACCTGCTCCGGCAGGGGGGTTGGACTAGATGATCCCTCGAGGTCCCTTCCTACCCTAGAATTCTGTGATTCTGTGAAAATAGTACTGAATATACACTTAGGAGTACACTGAATATAAACTGACTAAAATAGGAAGAGAGTAAGAAACAAATTTGTGAAGTAAACATAAAAAACGTTACATAAAATAAACTGAAATGCAGTATTTAACCTAACTAAAACATGCTGTCTTTAATTTACCATGTACTATAGTGAAAGAACAACTTCTAAGCATTGGCTTGATCAAAATACTGTCTTCTCTTTGTCCTGTGCTAATTCAGGATTTTTTAAAAAATAAAACTGAAGTGAGATGGACCCTGCATGGTATAAGAGAAGGAAAAAGGTATCTCAAAATAGCCAAGGAATAAAGGAACTCTGCTTTAAAAAGACTTCATTCCAATAGCGTTCAGAACTAACAATTAAATTCTCCTATGATTTTTCAAAGAAATATAAGCATTTCTCATGAAGCAGCACAGCTTCATTCTATAGTGGTCAAAACATTTTTTTAATTCTAGAGATTACAGAAAGTGTTATCTCTTCATATTCCTTCCTCTGCTATGGAAACTACTATTTTTATACAGAAATTTTCATTTACTCTGAAATCACACATATTGTGATACATATCACATTGTTCTAAGATAAATGACTGCATTATTTAGGCTATACTCCTTGTGAGGAGTATACTGCTACTGTTATCTGAGTACTAACCTTTTAAATATCCTTTCATATTTGTTCATATAATTCTTTCAAATGTATTCTAAGAATGATTTCCAAATATATATTTAACCTTTTCTTTGAGAAACAATTTAAAAAAAAAATAATTTGAATCACCAAATTTGAGCCACTTCCAAGATCTTAAAGATGTAAAGATCAAGTAAGAGATGGTGTAGACTTGACAATGAATTTAAGCATCCATGTCGATTATAGCTTTTTAAGAAAAAGAAGACCTAATATAAATCAATGTATGAAAAGTATATAAAAATAACTTACAGATAGAAAAAGAAAAAAGAATGACAAGCATATAGGGCATTCTGGGACAGTTGTAAATACTTTCTCCTATTCATTTTAAGCACTTCTTTCTGCTAATGATAATGCTCATTTTTAAATAAAACTAAATTCTTAAAGCGTTTTACTGCTGATAAGACCTATAAGCTACTTATAGCTTAGTAAAACTACAGCTATTTTGTTTATTTCTTATACCAGATAAACAATCAAAATATTTGCATTTCCTAAAGTCTAAGTGCTTGTGTTTTTAACTTAATTTTTAACATATTTTTTGAGAACATTTTGGGTTTTTTTTCCTTAAAATCTAATATGTGCACATCACAATGACAGAAATGCAAACATAAGGTTATACACTCAAAACAATGAAAACAAGTCTGCATATGTTGATAACAGTGCTTCAGAAGACACAGCAGGCCATTTCATAGAAATAAAAATGGGAATTCAAAGTATTAGGAGGAAACTTTTGAATCTTTCTGCTGAAATCCAGCTTTGACCACTGCGTAGTTATCAGTTACCTCTGAATATCTCAATTTCACTATGTTCCATACTCCCCAGGGTTTATTATCACATTTTAATCACCCATCCAGTCCCTTGAAAATACACCCCTTAGCTGATTAATGTTACCATTTCCTATCTCATATGCAAATGAGCTAATTCACCATCAAATGGATAGTCACTCGCCTATCAAATGTGGTAAGTTAGGAAAGGCAGGAAAGCCAAATGACTCCCCTACAAAGTCATGGCATATTGAAATATTGGAATTATACTACAATTTATTTTTATAAGAGTATAAGAGTTTTTATAAGAGTTCTTTATTTAAACAAATACTGTTAAGCAAATTATGAAAAGTATTGTGACACTGCAATATTACAATTGCACCTAACTTTGCAGAGCACAGATGTACGCACAGAAAGGATAAAAAAAAAAGAATTTGTAGTAGCACAAACAACATAGTTTCAATAAAATGTAGGTCAAGCAGACTATGCATATGGCACAAGAGGATTCTTTTTTTTTATCCGTCACAATCTTTATATTGCAAAACACTTTTACTTGCAACATATTCTATAATTACTTGCATCTGAGACCCAAAGATACCATGGCTGCAAAAGAATAGTCAGTCACACTCAAGAGAAACTGTACTGAAGACTGTAAGAAAGAATAAAAAGATTTTAGTACTTTGAAAACACTACACAGGAACAGCACAGAACGCTTCCTACTGGTTGCAGTCACAAGGTTGAAATGTTTTCAGCTAGCCATTGTTGAACTTCTTTATATGATAAAATAATTACACACATTAAACATATCATATGTCCATATCTGATATTTGGTAGATACAGTAATATGACTTGTTTGTAAGTCTGACAGAAGTTGAGAAAGAACGCGGTAAAAACTGCATCCAGTTATGACCACACCTCTGAAATTGTCTGAGTTTTGGGTTGTTTTTTTAAATTTATTTCTATTTCAGGCCCTTAGCAATGAAGTAACACTTGATATTTCATTGAATTCCTAGGGTATAATAATAATTCATTGAAAATAATTAATTGAAAAGATAGTTCACTGAAAACCCAGGATTTTCAACCAATTCAGTTGGTGGTCCTCCTTCCTGAAAAATTGTTTGTACCACACAAGACACACAAAAGTGCAATAACCACAACTACATGAGGGATACAGAGCATTTTACTGTCCCATATGACAAAGCAGACTGACTTCCTACAAAACAGGAACGGCACTATTTCTTTCACAGTACACACAAAATCACAGTTAGAATAGACATATGGGAAAGAGGAAGCATGAGGAAGTTTGTCAGTGTCCAATAGGACACTTCATATTTATCAAATAAAATATTTCTAAAGACCCCTGTTACTTTTCATAACTTTTAAAGATACGTAGATTTCCCATAATTGCAAAAATAAAGTCAAGATGATGAAGCATTACTTTGTCAAGCTTTGAGGTCCTCCGAAGAATTAAACTAAATACACAGATCATGAAGCATCTAGAGCCTCAACACAACTGGTTCATGTGGTCCCAGATACAATCTCAACATATGATGAAGAGCAATGAAAAAAGGGTGTTTGTATGAATTATACTGAATCCAGAACAACATTTCTGGCTGCAGGACTAGCAATAGTCAATTTTTGTCGGGAAAATTGCTCTGCTAACTTAGTTCACTACAACCAGAATGGCAGCCCAAAAGGCAATCACACCAAATTAGTATTTTCAACTTCTACTGACAGAATATTTACATCTATGTTTGACCAACCTTATAGCCTTCTATGAGGAAATAACTAGGTGGATAGATGACGGTAGAGCTGTAGATGTGGTTTATCTTGATTTCAGCAAAGCATTTGACACTGTCTCCCACAGCATCCTTGTAGATAAGCTGATAAAGTATGGGCTTGGTGATCAGGTATTGAGGTGGATCAAGAACTGGTTAAAGGGAAGAAGTCAGAGAGTTGTAGTCAATGGGACAGAATCTAGTTGGAGGTCAGTAACTAGTGGAGTCCCTCAGGGGTCGGTACTGGGACCGGTGTTGTTCAATATCTTCATCAACGACCTGGATGAGGGTACAGAACATCTCCCTTATGAGGAAAGGCTGAGGAAGCTGGGTCTCTTTAGCTTGGAGAAAAGGAGACTGGGGGGTGACCTCATCCATGTTTACAAATATGTAAAGGGTGAAGGTCAGGATGATGGAGCCAAGCTTTTTACAGTGACGTCCAATGATAGGACAAGGGGCAATGGATGCAAACTGGAGCATAGGAGGTTCCATGTGAATATCAGGAAAAACTTTTTCACTGTGAGAGTGACAGAGCACTGCAACAAGCTGCCCAGAGAGGTTGTGGAGTCTCCTTCACTGGAGACATTCAAAACCCGCCTGGATGCGCTCCTGTGTGATGTACTCTAGGTGAACCTGCTCCGGCAGGGGGATTGGACTAGATGATCCTTCGAGGTCCCTTCCAACCCTAGAATTCTGTGATTCTGTGATCTATGACCTAATAATGTTGCTTTTAATTAGTTCTAGCTTTAGTGGTAAGCAATGGTAAACAAGATTGGAAACTTTCCGATGCTGTCATCTAATTTTTTGCAAAATAACTTCACCTTGCATTTCAAAATGCCTGCTGAGATTCAAGTTTTGTGAGAAGAAAAAAAAATTAAATAGAAAGTAAATTGCTTTAACTTAAGGATCTTGATAATTTCTCTGTTACTCTGCAAAAACTTACCAAGACTTGCACTTTGAATCCATCTTGTCCAAACTGAATATTGGATTATACAGATTCTGCTGAATTCTCCAAACAACAAAAATATAAACCATATATTTTGAAAGTTGCTTTCCAAAAAGACCAACAAACCAACCAAACATTTTTGTGATTACTGTGTATAACTAAAGTAACTTTTTTTTAGAAATTACATGGTCTAATGGCAACAGGGTGAGGCACAATAGGGAGGACAAATCATTAAATTGCTTCTTTGAAAATGGTAGGCCTCATTCTAGAGAATTGCCTAAAAAGCATCAAGAGTTTCTCCACTTAACAGTTCCTTCTGTGAAACACCGTTTTGTTGCTTTTGGGTTATGCTAACCTGCCATAAGTATTTAAAACAACTGGGTGTGGGAGATGAGAGTTAATAATTAAGTAAACAAAAACATTACACTCCTCCCAGAAAGTCCCTATATCATCGAAGTACTCTAAACTGTTCTCATTGATACACAATGGCAGAAATCTGGGGGAAAAAATGCCAACAGGATAGCTCTTCATCTGTGACTGAAAAAAATGAGAATGCTCTTTTATCATGCTAGAAAATTATACAGTGGTAACTACCACAAACATTTTGCAAAAAAACCCAAACCACTTCCAATATAAATGCAAATAACATAATTTTAGGATAATTCCTTAAATGTTCATTATAATTTAGGGCTCACTGAGCTTAAAATCAAATTACTATGTAACATACATTAGTTTTCTCCTGCATTAATGGCAATGCAAGGAGGGGGGCCAACCTACCTAATATGAAGAGAACATCTTTGGTTTTTAATTACAATAATACATAAAGGAGATTAAATACACCATAGTTTTAAATATGATAAGACAAATACACACAGTCCAAATTAAAATGAGAAAAGTTATTGCTGACAACTTTGAGTAAGTTTACAATACTTTTAAATACCTTTTGATTGTGCTTAGTTTTATTAATAGGCTCTTTCAATAAGTAATATTAAAACAGAAACATTAAAGAAGTTGCAAAATCATAGTAGCATTCTGCCTTTTGGCCACCTACAAATGAGCTGCTTTTCCATAGTAGCTCATTCTAGAAAGCATAATCTAAGCAAAAGCAAACAAGAAAAAAAAATGTTTATCATCACTGACATTTTTAACCTGTAAATCAAACATGTTGCTAACAGTTAAAATCTAGCACACAGGCTATATAAGAAATAAATCTAGCTGTGTAACTAGCTACACTTGCTTTCAACACGTACAGGAGGCATTTACAGTTGCTAGGATATTATGTAGTATATTAAGTTACATGTAAACATCCTCACAGAGTTGGTATACAGAGCTTGTCATAACATTCAAGAAGAGTAAAAGCTTTATATATACTACTGTGTTCAGAAAATAATTCTGTGTAAAGGTTTGGTTTATTTAATATTCACTTTTAGAACCTCCAAAAGCAATAAAAAAAACCAACACGATAAAACCAGTCTTAAGTGTTTAAACAAAAGCATTAGATAAGGCCCTCCTACTTAGACAGACAATAATCCTCCTCTTATTTCCCCCCTGTTGCCGAGTGTCCTTTGTCTTTTGTCTGAAGATGTAACAGATACAAATGTCACCACAATTAAATCAGAAATTGATCACTTGACTTTCTGTTGAAGATCAATACATATTTCTTTCAATCTACCTTATCCATTTCTGAATGTAACTATAGGTTTTCCTCTGTAATATCTAGGTTTCCCTACCTAGTGAAGATTATATTTAGACTCGTCTTGCACACGAGACCTAAACCTTACAACCTTATTTCTTAATTTTTGAATTCCTTTTTAGGTTTTTATAATTATGAGATGAAGTTTTATTTCAATACTTCCTCAATTTAAAAGAACTCCAAAATTATGCTCCAATTACTTACATCAAAACTTGGATTATGTGTTTCTCTATAACCTGCGCTAGAAACAGTAAGAAGCCTTTGGAAACTCATACAAAGCAGAAGTAGTCACATCCTCAATCCATTTATCTTGTTTAAATTGCAAATGGAAGTACCAAATCTAGAGAAACCAGAGATACCCAGAGCTCCTAAACTAACTATCCAGACATACCTCAGCTTCACTTAAGGGTTGGACCAGGTGCTAACTATAATTAATCCATTTTCTAGCTTCCTTGGAACATATGGAAGGCCACTTCTCTCAAAGAAATGCCAAATGGGACTATGACTACTCAATCAGATTTTCCAATACATATACAATCAACTAACCAAAACACACAGCTGTATTACTCAGATGCAAGCATACTATTTTTCCCCCCTGAGTGAACATAGTCCTTTTCCCATAATACAAGGTTCTAGAAACAGGATAGTACAAGAAGTCATCATCTGCTTAAATCCTGGTCATTAAGAGTTGAGAATACTTTCTAGTAATTGACAGATACCACTGAACTCTTCTGATGCAAGTATCTAGCCAATATACTATAACACTGTAGTTGTAGTAGTATTATTTTCTAAGCCATTAATTAGCATCTATATGACCTCTCAATTTGATAGTTGCACTTACCTTTATCAATATATGAAAGAAGCAACATAAAAGTGCTACGTTAAATTATAGTTAGCCACAATCTGAATTTACATTTCAGTGTTTTACTTTTAGCTGGCTTTACACTAAAGAGGAGTAGAAAACTGAAATACAAAACTCTATAAAATCACCTCTGCCTACTTTATGAATCCTTGTTATTCAGTATGAATATAATGTCCCAAAACAGCTACAATCCATTAAATTAAGTTCAGTAAGAAGGCAATTCTTTGAAACTTTATAGGAAAATACAGAACATGCATCTACCACAGGGTGACAACAAATCGATTAATGTTGTATTCAGAAGACACCATCTGAACTATTTGTGAGGTAAGCAGCTTACCTGTATGATGTAATGACAGAGTATGAGGAGTGGTTAGAATGTGAATAAAAGGAAATAGCCCTTATGCAGGTCTAGCAAAAAAACAAAAACAAACAAAAAACCCCCACCACACCAAACCAAACCCAGAACTCATACACTTAACTGATTTTATATGTCCACCTTTATAAATAATTTCTTATTGAACATCATGCAGTAATTTCAGCTACAAACTAAATGACATTGGGTGAGCAAACTCAAACTCCATCAAAGCAGGTAACCCTGCTTTTAAAGCATGTCTCTTAAAGCATAAACACCTGTAACTTTGGAAAATGTGGTTCAGTGTGACTGTAGCCATTGAACCGACAGGTTTCTGTATGAAAACCTAGGATTCTTTCTGTCAATTCCCTGATCTGGTATGAAGCCACTGGAATGTATCTGTTTTCTCTCTGTTTATTAGTATTGACACATATAAAATGGCACAGGCTCTTTATGATTTTGCAGACAAATAAAGGGAGCAAAAACATTTAATGTTGATATTAGTATATAACACTTCTGTTGATAGCCATTTACGTATCTCTATATTTGAGCCAAATATTTGTCCTAATTACATTAATACCATTACATTGCATTCATATTAAAAACTAGCTTTCAATACATCTTCAAATTTAGTAACAAAAAAGAATATTCAACAGCATAAAATGTAACACCATTTTCATATTGTTACAGAAAGTGTTTCAAACTTTAAAGATATGTACCCTTCTTTAACTGCTAGTTTTTCAAAAAACATCTTGACAAAATAAAAACTGTCTTTTTTATAGTAATTATTTAAAAGTCAAGATAAATTGTCTGTTCAATTACTATTCCAAGGCTCATCCATACAGGTTTATGAACTAAACAATAATTCATTTGTTCTGTACTTTAATATAATACTTTGCAAATATACTGCATTATCCCCTAACTTAAAAATACAAGGACTAACACATTTAATCAGGGGCAGTAGTATACAAATTACCATAGCTTTACACCTTCAGTCATTTCTCTTTCACAAAGGGGAAAAAAGGTCTTTGCAAAAGAGATTGTGGGGCTCATTGACCGGGCTTTAAACTAGTTTTGAAGGGGGAGGGTGACAATAACAGGCTTCCCTGTGAAAAGCTGAAGGAGGACACTCCAAGGTTAGACAGACAGGGTGATATCAAGGGCCTTCAACCTGTTAATCATGTATGTGCTGTACACACTGCAGCACACTTGGGAGTCTTATGGAGATGAGCCAGGGGCTCCTGAGGTAGTAAAGCCAACAGAGAAGCACTGGGGAAATACCTCAAATTAATTCCAGCCACTCTAGCCAGTAAGTCAGCTTCAGTGGGGGCCCAAACTAAATGTCTCTATGCAAACACAGGCAGCACAGGGAATAAACAGGAGGAGTTAGAGATGTGCGTGTGCCTACAGGGCTATGGTCTTACTGGCATCATGGAGACCTGGTGGAACACTCCTGTGACTGGAATGTTGGAATGAAAGGATACAGGCTCTTTAGGAAGGACAGGCAGAGGAAATAAGGAGGGGGTGTTGCCCTACATGTCAATGACCAGCTAGACTGCATGGAGCTCCACCTGGGGACAAATGAGGAGCTGTCTGGGAGTTTATGGGTCAAGATTAAAGGGAGGGCAGGGGACATTATAATGGGGGTCTGCTACAGGCTGACTAATCAGGAAGACAGAGCAGACGAGGCCCTTTATAGACAGATAGCAGTAGCTCATGTTCACAAGCCCTGGTCCTCGTGGGGAACCATCCCGATATTTTCAATGACCCCAGTATCTGTTGGAGGGAGAACACAGCAAGGCACAAGCAATCAAGAGGTTCCTAGAATGTGTTGATGATAACTTCCTTCTTCAAGAGATAGAGGAGCCTACAAGGAGAGGTGCTATGCTGGACCTTGTTCTCAAAAACAAGGAGAGGCTGGTGGGGAACATGAAGCTCAAGGGAAGCCTTGGCTGCAGCTACCATGAGATGGTGGAGTTCAAGATCCTTAGGGCAGCAAGGAAGGCACACAGCAAGCTCACTACCCTGGACAACAGGAGAGCGGACTTCAGCCTCTTCAGGGACCTCCTTGATAGAGTATGATGGCAAAAAGCCCTGGAGAGAAAAGGGACCCAAGAAAGCTGGTTATTATTCAAGGATCACCTTCTCCAAGCTCAGGAGCACTGCATCTCAACAAAGAGGAAGTCAGGAAAAAACACCAGGAGGCCTGCATGCATGAAATGGAGAACCTGGACAACCTCAAACACTGAAAGGAAGCTAACAGAGGGTGGAAGCAAGGACAGGTAGTCTGGGAGGAATACAGAGAAACTGTCCAAGCAACCAGGGATCAGGCTTGGAAAGCTAAAGCTTTGATAGAAATAAATCTGGCCAGGGACATCGAGGGCAGTAAAAAGAACTTTTATGGGTATATACGTGATAAAAGGAGGACTAGGGGAAGCATGGGCCCTCTTCAGAAGAAAACAGGAGGATATGCACCCAGGATATGCAGAAGGCCAAGGTACTCAATGACTATTGCCTCAGTCTTCTTCAGCAAGTGCTCAAGCCACACCACCCGACTCACAGAAGGCAAAGGCAGGGAACTGGGAGAATGAAGAACCACCACAAAAATGATCAGAGGACTGGAGGACCTCTTCTATGAAGACAGGCTGAGAGAGTTGGGGTTGTTCAGCCTGGAGAAGAGAAGGCTCTGGAAAGACTTCATAGTAGTCTTCCAGTATCTGAAGGGGGCCTACAAGAAAGCTGAAGACAGGCTTTTTATGAGAGCATCTAGTGACAGGACAAGGGAAAATGAGTTCAAACTAAAGGAAGGGGGATCTAGATTGGATGTTAGGGAGAAATTCTTCCCTGTGAGGGTGGTGAGACACTGGCACAGGTTGCCCAGAGATGATGTGGCTGCCCCTTCCCTGAAAGTATTCAAGGTCAGGTTGGATGGGGCTTTGAGAAACCTGGTCTAGATGAAGGTGTCCCTGCCTATGGCAGGGGGGTTGGAACTACACAATCTTTAAGGTTCCTTCCAATCTAAACCATTCCATGATTCTGTGATTTACAATGGACTGTTGCTTAACCCATAAAGAACAGTAATAATAAATAGAACTCAAAGAAACCCAAACCAGAAATTTTAAAAAAAAAGTATTTTGTGATGTTTTACTGCTCAGAGGACTTCCAAGTAACAAAATGAAAAGATGCCAGCTTCTCAGGAAAAGGCAGTTCACAAACCTTGCCACTTTTGGTTTAAATAGATACAAGCTACAAGTGTGAGTAAGAGTCAAAGGCAATGTAATTGTCTTAGAAATAGCTTAAGCACCTTTTATTGGTAGGAGAATATATCTACTACCAGTTTTAACAAAATAAAGGAAAAAGCTACTACTGTTTTTCTTTACATGTATATCAGTAATATATCAAGAAAGACAAGACAAATATCATATGATTTAACTCCTGCTTTTCAGTGAAATAAAACTACCTAGTAAATTTCAACTATCTTTGTCTGCAGAACCAGTTATACATTAGTAAAACATAGAAGCTCCTGATGTTATTTGTATTATTCCTCTTGAAAACTTGGTCAGACTTATGACATTGTAGTGGCAAAAAATTCATTCCCACAGAAAAACAGCTGTGATTTCAGGTATTTAAATCAAAGATGATGGTTAGCCAGGAGCTTATGGAATGTCAGAGCAGGGCTCTCAAATTTATTAGCATCACCATCAGCACTAATAGAAACAGCTTGTGTGATATAAACGCTGTAGAAACCACTATTTTGAAGGAATACGCAGATCACCACGGCTTGAAAATTTTTAAAATCTTCTAAAAATAAGAAACATATATTCTTAGTTCCATGTAAAAAAATAAAACAAAACAGCTTGCTTTGGGTTTAAATGCTATTTTCTTACCCAGTACTGCTGAGGAGTAAACTTACCAGCAAAGCACTAAGTGATCATTGCATATCTTACAGGCCTGGTAATAAAGCCTTGTCTGATTTGTTGCAAAGTTGAAAGATATGCACAGAATAAGGAAATAAATTGCAAAAAGGTTTCTCTTTAAAAACAGACTTATTCCTCCCACTGAGACTGAACTGACATGGGAAAGTAAAAGTGAGAGTATGTGCATCGGTGAGGAGGGAAAAGAGGGGAAAGAAAGGGAAGGGTAAAGAAAGAAAGGGGACATCCTATTCTTTGAGTATCTGATTTGATATCTTAAGACCTATTTTACATAAATGTTAAGCATTCACCATTTAAGCATGTCAATGAGGGCTATGGTTAGAACAAATTTGGTGTTACATAATACTAAATACTAAGTATTTTAAAAATTATTCTGTAAACAACTCAAATATCACACAAAATTAACAGATATTTTTGATCTGAATCCCTCTGCGTCTCATTTCTCTATTTATGAAATGACAATATTAATACTTCAACCCTACAGAGTAATTCAAATTTTGTATGTAGCTGAAATACTCCATAAGGACCATGAGAAAATTAGCATTTCTGTTTCAGAGTAAAAATAACATGAAGTAACATGAAATAAATAATTCATGCAGCTGCTTGATGGTCAATGATGAAATAATATATTGAATCGGTGGTCATCAGATGACAAGACATCATCCTTCACGTCAAGTTCCTGGAGTCCTGTGTTTGTAATAGTATACAAGATCCATCCAATGGATTTGTCATCATGAATGTATGTAAGGGGTAGTATAGACATTTCCTGAATTCAAAGTTCTGGTTATGCAGCTTTCCTAGACACCTTATAGTACTTTCTCTTTTAATCTTTCATTGAGACAGAAACACATGTAAGAATGTTTGGAATCTGTGCATGGGAAGCTGTCTATCCAAAAGACATAAATGTAGAAAGACAGGACTTCGTTATGCAATAAAAAACTCACTGCTTTCAACAATGAGAAATTATTGTTTCTTCTAAAAAGGGGAAAACAATTTCAACTCAATTTGTATAACTTTTTAAAACTTTGTTCTGAATTTTTAAGTATGAAAAGAAATCCTCTTTCATACTCAATTCTAAGCTCAGTCCTTTGTTTCTTTTAATATATCTAGACCACAGTAAATATTCTAATATTATACTCCAAAGTAATAATTTTCATCAGATTAACATAGGTATCTTCCAATGAATTATCTTGTACTATCTCCTATTAGAATAAAAATCAGTTACTGCCATTAAAGTAGTTTGCATGGTATGTGGCAGATTTCATAAATGATTATTTAAATAATCTAAGAGCAGGAGAAATTCTTTAAAGGTGTTTTACTTAAGATTTTTTTGTCATGTAAATTTATCGCAGCATTTAGGTTTTGCTAACGTATTCTGATTTTCACAGAGATTCTTTCACATACAACCCATTCAATCCTCCTGCTTGATCCTGCAGGAAAGACATCGTGCTAAATTTAGGTTATTACAATCATTTCTATGGTAACAGATGGACGTGAAACACAGGATTATGACTTCACTGCACGACTCCACAGAAAGAAGTCGGATGGTGGAGGAAGAAAGATCATATTCAAAATATCTGCAGCTGTAGCAGGGAAGCACACACAATTACTGAGAAATGAAACTGTCTTTTTTAAAAAAAATACACAGTATCTTTTTTCAAATCTCTAGAGGTAATTCTTCCCCTAACAAATACCTTCATCACCAACAGTTTCCATATGTTTTTTCTTTAAACCAATATCTCTAGACTGCCTTAATTAAAATAATGCTTCAAAATAAGTTATGCACAAAATTATAAATAGATATGAATCTATTTAGAACCTCTAGAGGTTAAAATAAAAAAAAAGATACAAATGTAAATTCTAATAGAAATTAATTCCATATAAAAAGAATGGTAAAAAGGGAGCGCATATTTCAGTTAATACAAGCCAAGAGAAAAGGGTTTTTTTCGTTATTCTTGTTTCTTGTGGATTACACTCTGATGCATACAATGACTTCATGCTAGAAATGCACATCAAATTATATTCAACTAAGAGGTAGAAATATTACTGAATTATTACAGCATACCATATTATCACTATTTTCTTCATTTTAAAATACAAACAAGTCTAGATCATAGAAACAAAAATATGGGTGTTTATTATATTGTTATAAGCAATATTAACTACACAAAGTATTCCTCAAGCACACAGACTAAAACCAGCCACCCACAGCATCTGTCTTTAAAATACTGTAGCCCTATACAAAATTCTTTAAAAGATGGTGTCTGAAATACCTTCTGTATTTAATCACAATCCTTAATGATTCAGCAATGAAAGGCTATTGTAAAAGGCAGAACTATATTTAACATTTCTGTACTTAGGTAATCAGTGTCCAGCGAACCCAAAACAAGCATGAATAACTCTGTGACTAACAATGGTTCCTAACTTAAGTGTTTAATATTACTGTGATAACATACTCAAAGCAGGCATTTGGCCATAAAGGTTATGGTATTTTAAAATACTTTAGAAACAAAAATGCCTTTAAAGTTTACTATCTTGCAGGAACAAGGTAATTAAAATCAAAACCAAATATCTTCATTTTACTTTCTCAGATTTAGGTTTGCTTGGATTTTCAGATTATATCTAACCCATGGAAAAGCAAAAAGCAACAATACAATAGTAACTACTTATGAAGAAGTCCTGGAACACATTAGATATGCAAGTAAGTATACATAGCCATTATACTTCCATAAATATAAACGATATACATGAGAGTTTTTAATCAGTGTTGAAGATAATACTTCAGAATGCTGAAGCTGAGTATGGCTCAAAAAACCTTTCCTGAATTTGAGATGTTTATGCACTACTAACATAACAGTAAATGTCAACACTGAAGGCTTTGCTGATTAAGTACCTTTTAAGGGCTTTTTCTCTCAACTGGCAAATTGTTGCCAATTTTCAAAAAATATGGAGCATATTTTTAAAAAAAAAAAGAAAAAAATAACAAAACCCAAACACTTAAATCTTTGAAACTCCAATCCTTTTGTGTGGTTGAAATGAGCAAACAGGTCAGAAGGGACACACCACAGTCTCATAAACCCCATTTACCCAGGGAAAGTAGGTTTAACAAAATCAACAAAACCGAAAAAACTTCAGTAAGAGCAGAAGGGGCATGTCTGACACAATTCTCCAAAAGAGAAATTCAGGTCTTAGCTATCCCCAGTATTCTCAGAAGATTCTGTGTAGGACTGCAACACTAATAAAATTATGACAGGAATGTCTAAATAAAAAAAGATACGGAAAACTTTTTTTCTTTTTAATTCAGACCACTAGACCATTTAAAAATTTGTTCTTTTTTTAATTTGCAATTAACCTAAATACATTTCAAATACTCCTTACCCCTCTGGGAGGAAAAGTTCTCTTTCTAAAAGATGTTACAGCATACAGCTTTTATTTAATAACTTAGAAAGAACCCAAAACACATTTTTTCCCTTACAAGAACTTCATGAAACCTTACATTAAAAAAAAATAATATGCAATACATTCACATTTTCAATATTTTAAATGTTTGAAAAGATGGAATTCATTACAAAGAAACATATCATGTGGTTTTTGAGAGTAGGGTAGGAGGTGAGGAGGAAGGAGGGAGAAAGTTGTTGCTTTCATACACCAAAGGACACACCAATCCCCTCCAACATCTCACTTCGCTCATTCTCAAAGCAAAATTTCCTACTTAAGTACTGATAATCTTAGACAAATGGTTTGAAGTGAACAGTTGAAGTGAGCACAGACACCACAGGTAGTAAACTAATGGTCTGACAAAATTACTTCTATTTTCCTGGCCATAAAACTGGGTCATCCATCATGAAAATTGTGATGTAATTCAGAAATAAAATAGCAACATTTGGCTAAGCCTTAGCATCTTTAGTACCCGCAACTGTACTTCTTCATTAAAAACATGTTTAAAATCTAAAAACATCATCTGTTTTCATAAAAAGACTCCCAAGTATAATTAGTCAACAATGTAATGCAATGACCATAATATACTACAGGCATATCCATACTGTATAAATATTTCCAAGTCAAATTCATTTAAATTTAAAACAAATGTTTGCTAGGAAGTTTAAAAACTCTTTTGAATAAGCAATTTACAGAATGCCACCAGCGAGGCAAGAAGTATGTATTTGGTTTTAAAGAACAGAAGGATTCAGGAGAATTAGTTCAGGTGAACTGGTCCTCCATTAACTTCTGTTTTGGGGTGACAAATGATCAGCCCTTATGGGAAAGTAAAAGGCTTTACTTGACTTACCTCATCCCAAGTTTTGCAGTTTTCATATGGACTTGACAATAGACAGAAGCCACCCACAAGGTGGCCACCTATAATGGACATTTGACACATCAGAAAGCATTTAATCATCTGCAAAGTTAAGAAGCTGTTGCTGGGAAGGCACGAATGGCTGAAACCAAAGGAATTTTACTTTCTTAATGGAAACAAACTGACTGGCAGTGAATCTAAAGGAATATTTGACCTTTTGGGATTTTTCAGTGTTATTTAAAGAAGCAAGGAGCTGTCCTTATAAATAAATTATCTGAAAGGCAGGTCAAGGACACTGCATCGGCACCAGGCCAGGCAACAGAAGGTGCTAAATGGAGCAGACTGGTGGATCTGATGACCAGAGTAAGACACCTCTGCATTTCAGTATACCAGAGTTCCCTTTCTTTACACTATATTATCTTAACTGGATGGCTAAGTTTGCATGGATACACATGGTAAAAGCTATCAACCAAAAAAAA